>JAMBLF010000557.1:0-235834 GCA_030578115.1 Leucoptera coffeella | reverse complement strand
TATACATCGTTCGCGTATTTTAGTCATTTTCAAGGTACCAAGCTTCGGATTCTTAATATCTTTACGGTCACGTTTCATTGTTGTGATGATATAATATTTAATTATGAGAGCAAGTTACTAGCCGATCGGCTGTGAGGATTTATATTTAATCCCACTCTATTAGTTCCCTTTAAGACATGCCCAAGGAAGATTGCTAGATACAATTTTATTTATTTTCTTGACTAATACTTACCTATCTGGTAATCGTCGCAAGAGAATGTTTACTACTCGTACTTACAATCTCTCTCTCTCTTCAGCCTTTTTCAACCCCTTTTTTGGGTGTAGGCCTCCCTTAGCAAACGCCAACTCTGTCGATCTTTTACAATATCTCATCTTATGTCCCTCAATAAATACTTTCACGTCTAACGACAAGCCGATTCGCCATTTACAAGCATTGACTATTACATCCAACAACCAATAGTGGTTATATGTACATACTCGTAAGTAAATTACAACCACGCTTACAGGATCAACATCAACACAATGTAGCTCAAAAGAACTGAAGCAACAATCAGAATCATATGAAATAGTATGCTATGACCCGAACGGTAAGTACTAACTTCTGTACATGTAGTATCTTCAACAGTATTCCGGTTAAGCAAATCAAAATAACACAAGCTAACTTTATATACAGCTTTGAAGGAGTCAGAGGTAAGCGTGCCCATCTTTTCAAATGCAGATTAATTATTATTGCAACATTTATGTACCTGTTTGGGGCACAAGGAGCCCTTGCGATGTTTTCTTGAAACTGCATTTTCATTGGTACCTACTCTGAAGTTTGAACCCTATACTCACTGATTCAGAGTCCTTCAACAACTGAACTATGCCTAATTTTTATATTTCTTATATGAAATTGATGATAATATGTTCAAGTGAAGAGAAAGGTTTAAAACCTGAACTTCTTCACCATAGCTGAAATAGAAAAGAGGCCGCCTATATTAAGTATCTAGACGTATTATCAGGTTTCCAGTGTTTCAGATAATTAATTCCATTTAACATCTCACACACATCAATAAAGAAACTTATGAAAAACATATCATCCATGTAGAAATAGAATTTTGCAAAACCTTTTGAGTCTTTTGTGTACTAAGAATTCGTTTTATACGCGTTCTTCATAGTTTAAATATGTTATTCTTATACGATTTCAGATCAAAGGAATATAAGTGTGCAAACAGAAGGCTTGGGTAATTATTTTGTTCATTTTTAAACATGCCCATGTTTACATTCTCAATGCCCTTTTAGGGTAGACAGAATTTCAGAAACAAACTAATCGGTTACCGTTGGACATTATTTTTATAATGACTTATTTAATTACAAATAAAATTACTTTGTTATCATATGACTAGTCCGACACCCAAAAATCTCAGTAAAACTTTAGATAATGCCAACTTTTTAGTATTGAAATAAACTTTCGCGACAATTAATAATTTCGGAGGGTATCAATGTGTCTATATCAAAAATTGCAAAACTGGTGATTCTGTGGCCACATTGTGCCACGTATGAATGAAATAGTCAATAACTAACGTGACAGGTGGTAAACTGAATCGGCCTTTACAACCTATTACGACGTTTCCCACTGCACCGTAGAAATGAAATGTTTCACAATTGTATAAACTAAGCTTAATATTGGTTTTCAGGAACATATCGCAAGATTCCATGCCGAGGACTAGCGGGTACGATGTTTGAATCAAATAAACTAAATTGGATATCTATTTTTCATTATTTGCCACAGTTTACTAGCCCATCACCCATTGGATCCTTTCGGTCCTTAGTCCCTTTGTCACCACTAACAACATGTTTGGAATATAATTATTCAAAAATTATCATATTTTAAGAATCGCTTCCGAAGAAGTGTTTATCCGAAGTTATATTTATTGCGAATTTGGTACTAGTCCACTAATAAGTAATATATAATTGATCTATATAAAGTAACATATTCAGTTCTTTAAACCCTTTTGGGTATAATAGATATAATATATTATAATATAATAACAATAATACGAGTACATGTACGAACTCGTAAAATACTTCAACCCATTAAGGAGCGATAAAATTTTTAAATACTGCCTCATTTGAATCAAGTAATCACTGCTCAGTTCATAATAGACACACAACCTCTGACTAACCTGAGAAGGTATATGTTCGTAAATATATAAGTTAATCCTTGTTACATCATTAGGCACGAGACAGAGTGAACCAGCGAATGAGAGAGTCAAGGTTTGCGGACCAGAACCATGCTGGCTAAATGGTAAGAATGTTTATGCATACATGTGCATCATGACTGGGTTGGTTACTTAAAGGGTCTTTATAACATATACAGGAAACTATTACATACATATACATAGACGATCGTCATGGCTCCATCGATCAACCATTTGATCGTGATGTCCTGGCCTCAATTTGCGGCGGAGGTAGTGTTAAGAACTGCGATTTTCTTCTGCTTTCACATTTTGATCATTGAATACAGAATCTTTATCAAAAGGATTACGCCACGCAGTAAAAAAAGATAACATATGTTTGAGGAGGAGTATGGATTTAAAGCATAGCAATTAGGCATTGTAATAAATGAGCATCTGTCTTCACTGTCTACTGAGTTCCGATGATATTGCATGCATGATATAGCATGATATTTCTTTCGGGTATCGATGAAATAAAAACTGGTACTACTATTTTGCTTTATCCGTCGCCTAGTGGATACGTAAAAAAACAAAAATCGTTTTGCCTCAGGCGTTGCTAAAATACATTATAAAATACAATACAGAAAAAATGTATACCATAGATATGGTGGAGTATGCACAAATGCGAGAGATGTAGAGTACCCGCCACATACGGTGGCAGTAGCCAAACTTGGAACTAAATTTGACGTTTCCGCCATTGCGTGTTATTTTGTATGAAAAGTAAATTTAGTATTACCAGCGTTGTGTTTTTTGCCCACTCTTTGTAATTTTTATGTTTGTTAAGGGTGATTATAATAAATTGATTTCCGAGTTTCTTGTTAGTTCTTCTCCAAGCTAGGGGTCTCCGCTGATCTAACCTCGGTAAAAAAATATGTAAAGACAATGCTCCAGTGCCATGTTTGAAATAATAGTTTTAAGAGATTCGCGATTTATACTCATGATATAAGATATAAGGGTGTGTATAAGATTGATTGCAGCTGTGGGAAATCCTATGTCGAACAGACTAAACGGTCTATTGCGGACAGAGTGAAGGAACACATAATATATGTAATATATAATAAGAAGGATAAGTCCCGTTAATTATTAATCATGTTTGAAATAGTATAATAAACATATTTTGACTTTGATATATTAATTTGTTTTATTTGAGTTTATAGCTCTGCAACCAAAGATCGTTACAAATGAAACCTATAATGTTTCGAGCCGTATGGCACAGTGAGTGCTAGTTTTGGCGTGTTTACTGGTAACACTGAATTACGCGACTGTGGCGACGCCTCCAACTGCCACCGTATGTGGCGCGATCTCTAGTATTATAAAAAATATTCTATGTCATAAATCATTTCTAAACATAGTGTAAGACATCCTCTTGTCAGGTAGTAGTAGTTGAAAGAGAGCCATAGTTGATCGTGTTTATGGCTTACTATTGTGGAGGCGTTTGTTCTTTTGCTATTGAGTGTGATATCAATTGAAATCATTTATACGAGTAGAGAGAGTAAAACATTGCGAGGAGTGCTAATTTTCGTTCGGGGTTAGCCATTAGTGAGCACCTGTACACGTACCATTAAACAGTATCAGTCAAGACTTCTAATTATTGTAATAAAACGGGTGTCATTATCATAAACATAGACATATAAATAAAAGAATTGTAACATACGGGACTACTACCAAACGGACCTACTTAGACGGGTACTTACTCGGCTCAAAAAATTACATATGAGAAATAAAAAAGTGTATCTTAGTCATAGTTATCCATTTATCTTTATTAAATATCAAATTAAATTACTAGGAACACATGAGTTTCACTTGGATTTTTATCCAATCGCGCTAAAATATCTTATATTTTTCACAAAATGTATTAATGACCTTGGCGTTTAAAACAACTGACGGTCGCGAATGTTCGCATGATTTCGGCTCAATTTTGTGGCTGAATAAAGGATAATTCATGCCCGAGCAAACCATTTTATAATAATTAATTATATTTTCACATTTTTATGTTTTGGCGGGAAGTTAAATTTGCTATTTTGATCTAGAAAATATTTTTTTTCATAAATCATAATATAAATATAATGTATATTGAAAAAGAACAAAAAACAGTATTTGTAAATAGAAATAGCGGTAACGTCCTTTTACTTGGAGGGTATCGCCATGCTAAACAAAGCAATACTAAAAACGAAAATTGTATTTGGACTTAACGAAGCGTTAATTACAAAGCAATGGAACCATTATATTAAGTAAGTAGCAACTGTATAATATACCGCCTGTGTACCTCTTTTTAGCTTTTAAACCCGTAACATATACATCACGCTCTTAAAATCTGTGCGTTAGTCATACTTGATAGACCATCAACCATCGTCACTGCGAGCAAATAGACGTTCCACACACATCACGCCTGCTGTATAGTGGATACAGGAGTAGACAGAGTTCACAGATCCCATTTTATTCATTGACTTCGACACCTCCTCATATAAAATATATATATCCTCATATAGTACATAATGTGTGTATGTATGTATAAGTATACTATATTTTTTCATCATCTTACTATGATACATGCAAGTGTATACATTTACGTTATATATCTAATCTCTTTCGGGGTGGATAAACACGTAGAAATAACATGATATCTCCTCGATTATTGTTGGCATGAGTGTCGTTGTATTGAAGACATTAAAATGGGAAACTGCTGATATGCAGCTAGCCCAGCGCTAAATAAAATCCATTGACCTCTAGTCCCTTAGCCGGCACACAGCAGCATTTTATATACGTCCTAGACAAACGGGGGGCATTTCTATCATTCATCAGCATATTTATTTATCAATAATTTATATTCGACAATTTCAACGCGAACCTAACCTACCCTTGAGTTTGCTACACAGATTCCATACATTTTTATTTCTATTCCTTTAGCGTTTTCCACGTGTCTAAAACTAAGGACTCACGAAGTGGTTTTCACCCGCGCCCGCCGCGGTTCCTGGCCCGCAGCCTTTGTAGAGTACCGATATTTATGTAAAAAATGAAAGCACATTTCACGATACGATTTACGCCCGCGGCGCTTGCAATTGTTAACGACTCCCGCTGCACCTGCGGTCATCTTGTACCGGGTTCAGCCGCGCGTTCTGTAATAGGCTTGCGGGTAACCGCGTGGGTTAATCACCGTCGCGGCGGTTGCGGGGGAAAACTGCTTCGTGAGTCCGTAGTCTAAGGGCGCTGGTAGCCTACCCTGAGCGTTCGTGATTTTATAAGTTATGTTATGTTTCAGGCAAGAACACAGAGTCTTCAACGTATATATCACGAAGAGATGCCGAACAGCAAACATGTTTGGGAAGTGATGGGCCAAGTAGAGGTAATTAGTACTATTGCTTACTATTAGGGTAATAAATAATAGCATAGTAAGAAATTATCAGTGCTTGTAAGCGGTGACTCGATTCACCACCTGCTACGTTAGATGCTGACTCTTTGATGAATAATATATGAGTTCAAGGCGGCCATAGAATCACAAGTACACCTTAACTTCTGACTACTCCGCAAAGGCCGATCATGAAGTGACATATCGCATAATCATCATCATCGTCTTGCACTCCGCGTCCCTCCAACTCAACCCAGCCGCCCTCAACTCAGCGTCGACTGTGCGCTGCCAGGTGTGCGCCGGCCGGCCTAGGCGTCTGTTCCCGTGCGGCCTCCATGTGTATGCTGCCCTGGCGATGATGTCCTCCGGTCTTCGCAGTGTGTGCCCTATCCACTTCCACTTACGCTGAGCGATTTCACGCTTGATTGGGACTTGGTGGTATACTAACTACAAACTTGAATAGTTCCTTTCTTTCCAACATTGTGACAGCGATTGGGCGACTAGCAGCCTGTTACCAATGTTTCATATCAACCACATAATATTCCCGATAGCACTGCTAAAGTTGACCAGGAAGATATTAGGTCTCCAAATTTCCAATAAGTTTAAAATCACGGGGGTATAAGTATGTAAATAAAGATTTTTCCACGATTGTTACAGATTCTGACAAGCCCTGTCCCAGTACATGCTTGAGGCGTCAAGAAAGGGAGAGACGTGCTCGCCGGGAATGTCGTGAGTATATTAGCCACACAGATCACCAGAGATAGAGAGTTCTAGATTGATTGCAAGCGATTTTATTAAAAACAACAGGCGTATTTTCCATTTAAATATTAATTAATGTAATGACGAACTTAACATTTAGAAAATAGTGACAAATATGTCTTTGGAACCAGTTTCTTATCATTGTCTTTGGGGACTAAAGAGACCAGTGTATATTTTATTAAAATAATGATCAGTATGGTGAACAATTTAACGATTTGGAAACGATTCGTTACTTTTAAGCTTCGAGGTATTGACAGGTGAGAGTGATGAAGGTATTGCCCCTCAAAGTGTAAGTTTCAGTAGGTACGCGTCATTACAGAGTATCATATGTCACTTAAATTATTTAATTTATTATTCGTAGCTCAGTGGTTTGGGGCGTGACTGTATCAGTGGGTACAGGTTACAAATCCCACATGAGCATGTACCAATTTAGCAGCATGTAACATTTTCGTAATAACAAGCATTTACGAAACGCGTCCGATATTACAGTGAGGGAAAACATTGTGAGGACACCTACGCGTTTGTCTTGTTTGTATATGTATGTCAATTATTATCTTACATGGTTATCAGGTCCCGACAGACCAGACCCGAGGTATCCTGGTCGAGAACCAGCTGAAGAAAGAGGTAACGTATTATTTCATTTACCTTTGAAATTAAACATACATATACATCCCCGTCCTTTAATAAACTGGTTTTTAATCGCCTCCAACGTCATGCCGGGAAGAACGTCAGCTAGTTATCATTATTTTAATGTCCAAGACTGGGCTGGAGCATGGAAATTTTCTGGAATGATAGATGTTATTGGGCGATGGACTAGTAACCTGTCACCGACTTTCGTTCTCAGTAACGTAATTATATCAATAGTTTCGTTAAAAGTGACCGAAGAGATTTAAGATCCTAGATTGTATTGTGGTTGTACATATGAGGGATAAGGAATGGTATTCATGTTTGTTAATTAAATGATCCATAATTTTAACATTCCTTTACCTCAAACTCAAAGGCTCCGTTTACATACATACGCATTACACCCGTTTCTCTACAGAGGGTTGGCAGCTTAAGTTCTCCAGATGATCACAAAGTATCATATGTTAATTATTATATGGTTATCAGGTCCCGACAGACCAGACCCGAGGTATCCTGGTCGAGAACCATTTGAAGAAAGAGGTAACGTATTATTTCATTTACCTTTGGAATGAAACATACATATACATTCCCGTTATTTAATAAACTAGTATAAAGTCGCCTCCAACTTCATACCGGGAAGAACGTCAGCTAGTTATCATTATTTTAATGTCCAAGATTGGCCCGGGGCATGGAAATTCTTTGGAATGATAGATAATGTTATTAGGCGATGGAATGTATTCGTTGTTGTGGGTGCTGATGATGAGAAAAACTCCAGAATTGGTGGTGTCACGTAGTTAGTATATTTTTCATAACTGTCTAATTGACAACTTCATTATAAAAGCAGGAAACCATAGACAAAAGATACATATTTCAGTAGGCTAAGGATTGCGGAATTAGTACCCTCATTCGTCCGACCACCAAATGATGATTTGTTCCCGCACATGCCGCCTCAATCGTTTCTTCACATTGTCAAAACCTATCATATTTCTATCTACACCCCTTTCCCAAGTGTATAACATGTGAATCTTCTTATGACAATACACTATATTTGCCACAAAAAGCCCTTTTCCAAACATATACATATATATCTAAAGAATTCTATCGCAAATTTCAGTTTTTAATCTCCTTGCTTACCTTTTCATCTACATGGTTGCCAATTATTATATAATATCAATAAATAAATAAATGACAAGGTGGGAAGACGACCTGCGTAGGTTGGCCGGCATCGAATGGATGCGAACGGCCACTGACAGGGAGAAGTGGCGCTATTTGGGGGAGGCCTATGTCCAACAGTGGATTGATACAGGCTGATGATGATGATATAATATCAACAATTATTTTACGTGGTTATCAGGTCCCGACAGACCAGACCCGAGGTATCCTGGTCGAGAACCAATTGAAATATCAGGTGAGGTATTATTTCTTTTAGCTTCGGAATGATAGATAATACTATTGGGCGATGAGCTAGAAACCTGTCACCAATATTGGCATGTATCAACATTTGTCATGTGGGATACTGGTTATCAGGAAAAGGTGGGGTTCAGAGTAGTCAAGGCCAGCTGTCAGCGGGCACTTAACTTTTGTCTACCTCGGAAGGTTTTAACGGGTGGCATATAATATGTATGTGACTTCAGCTCACTTGTCATACGAATCTAGTTACATTTTACAGGCTATAGTAACTTTTCTCAAAAGATTTTAAACAATGCCATCATCTCGGCAGAGGGGTAGACATATTGTAGTTCTTCCGATAATTGCAGCGAATTATGTCACTTATTATTTTACACGGTTATCAGGTACCGACATACCGGACCCGAGGTATCCTCGTCGAGGACCAATTGAAGAAAGAGGTGAGGTATAATTTCTATTAGCTTTGGAATGAAAGATCATTTTCCTGGGCTATGGGCTAGCAACCTGTCACCAATGTTGTTAATCAATGCGGTAATTTCTTCTAGTTTTTAATATTTTAATGTTCAAGACTAGCTCGGGGCATGGAAATTCTTTGGAATAATAGATAATGTTCTTAGGCGATGCAATGTATTCGTTGTCATTGCCATCTTTACCTCAATTAAAAAGTGACTGAAGAGAATTAGAGGCTAGAATGTATTGGGGTTGTATGTATAATAGTTGGAGAGCCAGTGAACCCGGGGAGTAACGGTCTTCCTGTAAGGTTAAAAATTTGCATACCTACAATTTATGGCATTCTAAAAGCAATAGCCATGACCTGGCAGGCGTCAGCCCTGCACGTCATCAACCCCTGTATTTTTTATACTGTTAGATAAATTAAATTTTAAAACTTGTTTCTGTAAGTTTGAAAATTTTATAGAATAAAGTTTATTTATTGTTCATCTTAAAAACAAAATGCCAGGCGATTTCAATAAGCAAAAGTACATGACAGGTGACTTAGAAAATGCACATTGATGAGGTAAAATAAACTTTATCCTGTATGATTAAAACTTTTATATGTTTTTAAGTAACCGTCTTAGAATATATATGTACAATGCCAGGCGGTTTTGACCAGCATAAGACCTTGCCAGGCGATGGTACAGCTGCTAAGGGCGCGCGAGTCAGAGGTGTTATATGAACGCAAACATGTTTCTGTAAACTTGAAAATTTTATAGGATAAAGTTTATTTATTGTTCATCTTAAAAAAAATTGACAGGCGATTTCAATAAGCAGAAGTACATGACAGGTGACTTAGAAAATGCACATTGATGAGGTAAAATAAACTTTATCCTGTATGATTAAAACTTTTATATGTTTTTAAGTAACCGTCTTAGAATATATATGTACAATGCCAGGTGGTTTTGACCAGCATAAGCCCTTGCCAGGCGATGGTACAGCTGCAAAGCACAATTAAAATTTATTAATTGTTATTTTTAATTGTGCTTTGCAGTTAAATTTTGCCCAACACTAATTCACGCAACACTTCTCACGCGCACGCCCTTAGCAGCTGTACCATCGCCTGGCAAGGTCTTATGCTGGTCAAAACCGCCTGGCATTGTACATATATATTCTAAGACGGTTACTTAAAAACATATAAAAGTTTTAATCATACAGGATAAAGTTTATTTTACCTCATCAATGTGCATTTTCTAAGTCACCTGTCATGTACTTCTGCTTATTGAAATCGCCTGTCAATTTTTTTTTAAGATGAACAATAAATAAACTTTATCCTATAAAATTTTCAAGTTTACAGAAACATGTTTGCGTTCATATAACACCTCTGATTTGCGCGCCCTTAGCAGCTGTACCATCGCCTGGCAAGGTCTTATGCTGGTCAAAACCGCCTGGCATTGTACATATATATTCTAAGACGGTTACTTAAAAACATATAAAAGTTTTAATCATACAGGATAAAGTTTATTTTACCTCATCAATGTGCATTTTCTAAGTCACCTGTCATGTACTTCTGCTTATTGAAATCGCCTGGCATTTTGTTTTTAAGATGAACAATAAATAAACTTTATCCTATAAAATTTTCAAGTTTACAGAAACATGTTTGCGTTCATATAACACCTCTCACGCGCACGCCCTTAGCAGCTGTACCATCGCCTGGCAAGGTCTTATGCTGGTCAAAACCGCCTGGCATTGTACATATATATTCTAAGACGGTTACTTAAAAACATATAAAAGTTTTAATCATACAGGATAAAGTTTATTTTACCTCATCAATGTGCATTTTCTAAGTCACCTGTCATGTACTTCTGCTTATTGAAATCGCCTGGCATTTTGTTTTTAAGATGAACAATAAATAAACTTTATCCTATAAAATTTTCAAACTTACAGAAACAAGTTTTAAAATTTAATTTATCTAACAGTATAAAAAATACAGGGGTTGATGACGTGCAGGGCTGACGCCTGCCAGGTCATGGCTATTGCTTTTAGAATGCCATAAATTGTAGGTATGCAAATTTTTAACCTTACAGGAAGACCGTTACTCCCAGGGTTCACTGGCTCTTGGACTATAAGGGATAAATAATAGCATAGAATGGAATGGTAGAGTTATAGAATGGAATAGTTAGTTATAGAATGGAATAGTTAGTTATATTATTTGTACATTTTTATCAGGTCCCGACAGACCAGACCCGAGGTATCCTGGTCGAGAACCAATTGAAATATCAGGTGAGGTATCATTTCTTTTAGCTGCGGAATGATAGATAATACTATTAGGCGATGAGCTAGAAACCTGTCACCAATATTGGCATGTATCAACATTTGTCATGTGGAATACTGGTTATTTGGAAAAGGTGGAGTTCAGAGTAGTCAAAGGCCAGCTGTCAGCGGGCACTTAACTTTTGTCTACCTCGAAAGGTTTTGACGGGCGGCATGCATGTGACTTCAGCTCACTAGTCATACGAATCTAGTTACATTTTACAGACTATAGTAACCTTTCGCCAAAGTTTTTAAACAATGCCATCATCTCTACAGAGGGGTAGACATATTGTAGTTCTTCCGATAATTGCAGAGAATTATGTCACTTATTATTTTACACGGCTATCAGGTACCGACATACCAGACCCGAGGTATCCTCGTCGAAAACCAATTGACGAAAGAGGTGAGTTATTATTTCTAGTAGTTTTGGAATGATAGATTATGTTACTGGGCGATGGGCTAGCAACCTGTCACCAATGTTGTTAATCAATGCGGCAATTTCTGCAGAGGGGTGACAGATTTAGTTCTCCAGATAATTGCACAGATTAAATTTCATTTATTATCTTCCATGGTTATCAGGTCCCGACAGACCAGACCCAAGGTATCCTGGTCGAGAACCAATCGACGAAAGAGGTGAGGTATCATCTCTATTAGCTTCGGAATGATAGATAGTATTGGGTGATGGGCTAGTAACTTCGCACCAATCTGCTTTATCTAAAGACAAACGCATTCACGACCCTTGCGGGGCAGTCAGAAGTTCAGGTTTCCATCTCCGCAATTGCGGAGGTAGTAACTCCATGGCTACCTCGAACCCACGTGTTGACCAGATAGTCAGTACTCAATGTGACTGATGGTAAGCCATGTCACCATTTACAAGCACTGACTATTACCTGTTCGCAGAACAGGTAGGTTTCCTCACGATGTTTTCCCTCACCATAATATTCGATGCATTTCGTAAATGCTACAATCCTCATTACTCCGATAGTTCTGTTATAAACTATAAGTGACCGAAGAGATCTTAGTCGAAAAAGAGTTGAACTGACTTGACCCTGAATGGGGTTAAGAGGTGCGAATGTATTCATGTCGTACGTAATATGCGTTCTCAAAGTGTTAACTATTATGAATATAGCGATATATTTTTTAATTCTTTTATACGCCATTCATTATGATGATTATGTTGGCGAAAGTACAAACACTGATCCCATGCCGTGCAAGCGCAAACATTTCTTGATATTCCCTCGCCACGGTTACACGAACTCCGCCAGCCGCTACAACCGAAGAAAATAATAATAATAAATTCATTTATTGGGCATCTAGGGCCTATGTTGTTAGTAACAAGAACAAAAACAAAACAAAAAGTGTGTTAGTAACAAAAGAGCAATACAAAAAACAATAATAAATACAAAAAGTGAAAAGCCGACTGGGGGATGATGGGAACTTGTACCACACAGGACCACAGGACCACGCAGCTATTAATGCATGTGTATGTGCATCCATCTTCCAAGCATAGGACAGTCCCACCTGTCTACCAGTGTGCGCACGATGATGTTGGCGCTGCCGCGCATGCGCATCAACAGAGATGCGCAACGCTTGCGCATTATCGAGTGTAATCCGTCCACTCGCGCCTCTGCGAACATACCCGACGCACTGCAATGGCGCGGCAGCCCCATCAGCACCCTGAACCCGTTATTATATTGCACGCGCAGTGCGTTATACGTCCTCAGCGTATAGTTGTACCACACACTGCAAGTGTAGAAGGTTTGACAGTAAGCCTTGAACAGCGTCGCCTTCACCTGTTCGGTACAACGTGCGAACCTGCGGGCCAACATAATTTATTACTTCGTACGGCCAACGCCCTGCGCTCCCTCTCGATATCTACATTGTCTTGCAGATCCTCAGTCACCCAGTGGCCCAGGTACTTAAATCTAACGACCCGGTTTAATGGCATATTATTCAACAAGATCAGAGGAGTAAACTCTATAGATTTACAGCCTGTCCTAAATATCATAAATTCGCTCTTACTAACGTTATACTTAAGACCATGAGCCACTGCATAGCGTTCACAGATGCTAAGTAGGCGTCTCAACGCAGCGATCGACGGACTCAAAAGCACCATGTCATCGGCATAACTGAAGTTATTCATGCATACGCCGTCTATATGACACCCGACACCAGTGCTGTTGAGCTCGCCGATCAATCCATTTATATATAGATTGAAGAGCTTGGGGGACGTCAGTCCCCCCTGTCTAACGCCGCACTCCAATCTATACACATCAGAGTAAGTACCCGCCCACCTTACCATATTTCTCTGATTATCGTACCAATACCTAAACAGTGCCAATAAGCGGGGTGACAAAGTAGATTCATCCTTAAGTTTTTGCCATAACAATCTGTATGAAACCAGATCGAAGGCCTTCGACAAGTCCAAGTAACAAGCGTAGACCGGCGTCTTTCTAGACGTGTAGTACTGTACAGTCTGCTTGAGACACGCGATGGCGTTTTCAGTAGACAAGCCCGATCTAAAGCCAAACTGGGAGTCACTTATGTTTAGACTTTTGCCTAAGTGTTGATCAAGCAAACTGTCCAGCACCTTAGCTATCGCAGTAGCCAGAGAGATCGGCCTGTAATTGGACACGTCGGAGGCATCACCGGTTTTGTTTTTAATGATTGGTACAACAATCGTGCACATTAGGTCATCAGGTAAGTAGGCGTGACTCACACACAGATTAAACAACGTTGCGAGGACAATAGGTAAGTGGACCCCCGCATGCAGCAGGTGCTCGATGCTGAGACTGTCATGGCCCGGGGATTTTTCCTCTCACCATGTGCCTAATAACAGTATCAACATCCTTCGCAGAGAACCTTATATCAGCATTGACCACTTGACACTCATCATCGAGCACCGAAGCCGCGCCGTCCTCCAGAGGAGACTCCACTCTGAAATGGCTCTTAAATGTCTGAGCAATTTCGTAGGTATTATGCAGTCCAGAGACGCTCACGGGAAGGCCTGGTCGCGGGTTTAGTTTGTTTGTGGCTTTCCAGAATTGTTTGAAATTTTTATTATTGTGGTGTTCAGCAATAATATCCATCTTTATTTGTACTTCGTTGTTTTGACACCATTTCAATCTTGACTTGAAGATTTTCCTAGCTTCTTTCATGTCATCTAATATGCTGCCCGTACTGGGCTTGCCACACGACACCCAGCTCCGGTAACATAGTCGCGCCCTCTCGTGAGCCTCTCTAACGTGCATATTCCACCCAACAACTAGTTTACGTTTCCTACGTACAGACGTATTGTGACTAGCTTCCGCAGCTCCAGATAGAATTGAGACGATATTTTTATACATATTATTTATTAACACTTTGTGTTCCGGATCTGAACAAGATTTATATTTACAATTATACAATACTGGGGCAATATGTATATCTCTAAGTTGGCTACAACAAAATTGACTATAAATGTCTGTTTGATGGGCATCCCTTTCACCCCACACAACCTTGCTACAAGAGATATCTGATTCGGCAACTTTGGGTACAACTAATCTAATGTTACACTCAATCATTAAGGGGAAGTGGTCCGACCAATACGTATCATAGACCACGACCGCACCAACAATCGTGTCACGCGCGGCACGGGTCACTATGCAGTGATCGAGCCATCGCCGACATCCGTGCGCATCGCTTATAAATGTATACGTATTAGCCGGCAGCAATTCCATGTCTATACACGACCATGACTGTTCGGTACAAAAGTTCAACATTTCGTTAGCGAAAGGCTCACCTGGGTGTGCGTTGAAGTCACCCAACACATACACTGCATCCAGATTGTTCGCGTCAATAATAGCATTAATTTCACTTAGGCACTCTGTATACTCCGTCAAGTTATAAATCGAATCTGTAGGCATGTACACAGAGAACACCATAATCGATCTATCTTGAAGTTGCACTTTAATTGCGGCTAAACGCACACTATCACACACTATCGGTGACACACTAGGAAACGCAGTCTTCTTCCAAAGCAAAGCCACGCCCCCGTGCGGCCTGCCCCGAAGTACGCCGGATGCCGTATCGACGGCGGACTTACCCGTGAAGGCAAATCCGTCGTGTATGGTTCCCAAGTAGGAGATATCCTCTGGCAGCAGCCAAGTCTCTTGGAGAGCGATGATATCAGCTGATTGACAAAGTCGTCTTACACAATCAACAGATCTAACGATATTCTTACAATTAAAAGTTATAATCTTATTTGTTGCATTCATTATATAATAATAATAATAATCTATTTATTGTCATTCAGATAATGCAGGACTTGCGCTCTTCTTCCTAAAGCTGACGAAGCGTCTATAGGCCACGCCCTCTGGCCAAAAGTCATCTTTCATGAAGATTTCCAATTTTTGTTTTGG
This sequence comes from Leucoptera coffeella, assembly GCA_030578115.1. Lineage (NCBI taxonomy): Eukaryota > Metazoa > Arthropoda > Insecta > Lepidoptera > Lyonetiidae > Leucoptera > Leucoptera coffeella. Next base: position 220,337 of record JAMBLF010000557.1, on the reverse strand, counting down.
CACAGTAACCTTATAACTATCATATTCTTTTTGCACTTTCATATTTACTTTTTCTATCAGGACATCAGCATTAGTTTTATTTTTAATAAAACTAGATATATCGCTAAGTGATACCTCTTTTGATACATTATAAATAAAAATTGGGATTTTTATTTCTGCTGATTTAAATTTATCGTTAGCATTTATTGAGGCCGTCCCTCTTTTAGGTACAAATTTATTTCTCAACCTTCGTTTTTGTACAGTAATCCAGTCGTCATTTGGCACCGGAGGCCTCCAGGTGCCCTCGCGTGCAACATCAGCTGTTGTTTTGATGCGCCTAGACAACTCAGTTTTATCTTTAGGTAGTTGCTTAGTCGCTCGCGAGTCAGCCACCGCCGCCACAGCGACGGCGGACGGCGATGCGACGGCCTTCCCCACACGTGCGCACCCTCCCGAGCCACACGCCGGCGCCGACGCCGTGACGTCCACGCCAGCAGATGACACCTCGCCGAGCTGCCCCGCGCGCGCGCCACCGCCCGCGCCGCCCCCAGTGACGTCAGCGACGGGCACTGTTGACGCGACTCGGCTTCCTCGCTGCAGCGGCCAGTAGCCGTCGAGCGCGGGACCGGTTTTCTTTTGTCCACTCACAATAGTCGGATTGTGCGCCACACTACTACCCTCCAATTCTGGTGATATTTTGAGGCTATCTCCAACATTTTTGGGTATAGTATTATCTTTAGAAAACACTTCTGTTGGTGGTAATCCCATTGGGCCGCTGTCGTAGTTAAAGCTGCTAAGTCGACAAGCGCCGCGTCTTGAGTTAACATTTATACGTTCACAATTGTTAACTATCGAGGCACCTTTTAAGGCTTCCAGATCACTTTTCAATGTTTTTAATTCAATTGAGGTTACGTACTGCTCTTTGATCTGACCGATTTCATACTGCATTTTAACGATGTCTTTAAAATACGAGTTACATCAACGTGATCAAATAAAACCGGTGGCAGTTTTTGTAGATCCTTCGCGACGAAGACTGGGAAATCCTCAGGGTCCGTTTCCTTGACGAGACAAATAATGTCATCAATATCTCGTAGGGTCTTCCCCTGCCTTTTTCTAATTTTCTTCCGCTTTGTCGTTGATAGTGAGTCAAATAACAAGTTTTTAGCACCCACTATATCCGTTTCGGAAAAAGCACTAACACAAATGCGAGCGATGCTCTCCTCGTCCATCACGTCAACCTTATTACAGATAAAGGCAAGCACTTCATTTATAACTACGTTACAATTGTGACATTTAACTACATTAGAAGTCATTTTGACCGTTACGTATATCAACGCAGCCGTCCGCGATAACAGCACAACCGTCCGCGAGACGACCGTGACCGTGACTGAAAGAAAGAAAAACTTTATCCTTGGATTTATAGATAATATTATATGATATACTATTGGGTGATGGGGTAGCAACCTTTCACCAATGTCCTTAATCTCTGCAGCTTTAGTTCTTCTGATAATTGCAGAGTATAATATGTAAATTTTTATATTACTTGGTTATCAGGTCCCGACAGACCAGACCGGAGGTATCCGGGTCGAGAACCAATTGACGAAAGAGGTGAGGTATTATTTCTATTAGCTTTGGAATGATAAATTATAGTATTGGATGATGGTCTGGGAATATGTCACTAAAATTTATAATCAATGCCACCATCTCAACAGAAGCGTAGACGCTTTAGTTTTTCAGATAATTTCAGAGGTTTTGGCAAATTTATTTGCTTCCCTATTTATACAGAGTTCACATCTGGTGGTAGGCGCTAAAACACCTCCTACGGTGCCGCACTGCGGTTTTACAATGAATGAAATCGCGATTTACTGTACGGAGGTTCGTGTTGTTCTCAAATTGCTGGATGTGAACAAAGCCTCTGATACCTGATGACATACCGGCCAGGGTAATGAAGAGCTGTGCTCCAGAATTGGCTCCTGTGCTGACCCGCCTCTATAGGCTCTCTTTGGAGAAACAAACAGTCCCCGCGTCCTGGAAGGTCGCTAACGTGCAACCCGTGCCAAAAAAGGGAAATCGCACTGACCCTGCCAACTATCGTCCCATTGCGATCACCTCCATCATCTGTAAGCTGATGGAGCGTTTCCTCAATAGAAAACTGCTGTCGTACCTTGAGGCGAATGACATCCTCAGTGATCACCAATATGAATTTCGTAATGGTCGATCTACTGGGGATCTGCTGGTGTACGTCACGCACTTATGGGGCGAGGCCATTGAGAAGCATGGTGAGGCCCTTGTGGTCTCCTTAGATATCTCCAAGGCCTTTGACAGGGTTTGGCATGCGGGTCTCCTGAGTAAACTTCCAGCTTACGGACTTCCAGACAGTTTATGTCAATGGACCAGAAGTTTCCTCAGTGCCCGAAGCATCAGGGTGATGGTTCACGGTTGCACATCGGACCTTAAGACCCTAGACGCAGGAGTTCCACAAGGATCGGTCGTCTATACAATGTTGTTCTTGCTACATATAAACGATCTGCTGAGGCCAGGGATAATAGGCTACGCGGATGACAGCACAGTTGTAGAGAGGTACCTCCCTGGTCCTAGGGCCAACGTGGATGAAATAAATCTCCAAAGGGAAGCAATGGTCTCGCGAATGAATCAAACGCTGGAACACGTCTCCTAATGGGGAGATATGAACCTCGTGGGATTCAACGCCAAAAAGACCCAAGGATGCCTTTTCTCTGCTAGGAAATCTGAGATGAGTATTGCTTCACTCTTTCAAGGAACGAAGTTTCCAGTCACTAGTCGTTTGAGTATACTTGGTATCGAGCTTACAAACGACCTAAACTTTGGTGAGAATATAGAGTCAAAGGCCAAGCTTGCAGCGAGGAAACTTGGCATCCTGAACAGGGTTAAGCGATGTTTCACGCCGCAGCAGCTTTTAGTTCTCTACAAAGCTCAAGTTCGGTCGTGTGTTGAATATTGCAGTCACCTATGAGATGGCTCTGCCAAGTACCAGCTTAATTCCCTTGACTCTATAGAGCGTAGAGCCAAGCGCATGATTGGCGGCCAAAAACTTGCGTCTAGTCTGAAAAGCCTTTTGCGTGTTTTACAGGCTCTATAATGGCGAGCGTGCGAATGAGGTGCACCAGCTCGTACCTCCTTCGCCTTTTTATCACCGAACCTCCCGAAAAACGGCGGGATACCATCCCCATTTCGTAGAGCTACCGCGTGCCCGCTCAAATCGCTTTAAAGCGTCATTCTTAATGCGGGGCGGTAAGGAATGGAATTCCCTGCCTGCCTCTGTATTTCTGGAGGTATTTAATCCACAGATGTTCAAAACTAGGGTGCATAGGCATTTTTTGGGCAAGCTCGCTACATCTTAGACTCTGTCTGTCGCTTCCTTCAAGGTGCAAACAGGGTCAAGAGTGAACCCATTTAAGTTAAAAAAAAAGGTTTAAATTTCAATTATTATCTTACTTGGTTATCAGGTCCCGACAGACCAGACCGGAGGTATCCGAGTCGAGAACCAATTGACGAAAGAGGTGAGGTATTATTTCTATTAGCTTCGGAATGATAAATTATAGTATTGGTTGATGGGCTGGGAACCTGTCACTAAAGTTTATAATCAATGCCATCATCTCAACACGCTTTAGTTCTCCAGATAATTTCAAAGTTTTAAATTTCAATTATTATCTTACATGGTTATCAGGTCCCGACAGACCAGACCGGAGGTATCCGGGTCGAGAACCAACTGACGGAAGAGGTGATGTATTATTTCTATTAGCTTTGAAATGATAGGTCATGTTACTGGCGATGGGCTTGTAACCCGTTACCTATATTGGCATGGTTCAAAATTTGCTATGTTGTTGGATACTAATTATTATAAAATAGTGTGGTTCTGAGTAGTCAAAGACCATATTTCAGCTGGCAACCTTTCTTCACCTCGAAATGGTTTAACGTTCGTTAATGCATGTATGTATATGTCTTCAAGTCACTAGCTTATATTTTCTGAATAAAAAAAAATCTTGTTCGCAACTACCAAGGTGGCCTACAAGAACCACCTAATTTTATTTTATATTGAAAAAGAATTATCAACTGACACCTTATAATAATAATTTATTAAAAAAAAAAGACAGCCATGCCTAATAATTATTAAAAAAAGGACTTAACCTCTTACTTCTATTCTTTTAAGTAAGATCTACTATATCGAGTAAGTGATGCAAATTCATCTTGTATCCACTTTTCAGTAGCTAGATATGTAGCATTTGTGCACTGGTAAGAATATCGCAAGCATTTTAATGACTTTTTTCGTGAATATTATATTATATTGATTTAATTTATATTATCCCTTTTGGGGGTTTGACAACTTGAGGGTGTACTACCCGTCAGAATTACCTGTACACTTAACTTATTGACGTCATTCGAACTAGTCAGATACGATAGGTACGAGGTGAGGTGAGGCGAGAGCGGGGCAAGGTGCGGGGAAAAGCTTTCCACCGAGGTGCACAGATATATCCAATTGATCGTATGTATTTGTGACTATGAAAATATGCTTATAGACGAAGACAGAACTGGACGAAGATCCAAACCTCCTTCAAGATCCACATCTGAAGAATATGAAGGTTATTATAATAAAATAAATACAATTAAAACACATAAATTTAGAATGAAAGCAAATTTCAATAGTCAGTCCTACAATTAAGTAATGACAACATGTAATGTCAATTCTTATATAATTTAGGATAATACTCTAATAGAGTAAATACGTTCCGTGTTAGCTGGGACGAAGAAAAAATGCTAACTAGCTGCCTTTCATCCCGGAATGTCGTGAGAAGGGACTAAAGGTAAATTGTAACTAGACTATTAAATAATAGATCTTGGTGTAGCTCTAAAGTGTATTAAAGCCCCTTGAAAAAGCACTTGACGGAAAGTTTTAAAAACCATTGAATAGTACGAGGTTGTATTTTCGAAGTTGGGATAAGTTATAATGTAAGGGATAGCGGGCGTGAAGTGTATGATAAATTATATGTTACCATGAAACTATGTAACTTAACAAAACCTATAATTAATAACCGTATAATTTTCTTTTCCTACAGTTAAAAGGACTCGTTACTCCAAGGATAAATTCAGTCCACAAGATTCTAGCTCAATATATGACAGAACTCCTTATGGTATTTTAAATCATACACTTAATTACCATTATAACGTACATTACATTATAACCGAGATAGTTAGAGGTTTACGTGTTTATCAATGTAACGTCTCAGTAGTTCTTATAAGTCTACAAAAAACCCATTATTCACCACATTCAAAATCTTTTCATTCATGGCCACTTTTAGGGTTTATGAACGAACGTACGTACGTATTTGTTTCAATGAAACGTATGATTGTAGATCGAAGTGGACGAAGATCTGAACCGCCTTCAAGATATGGATCTCAAGAGTATGGAGGTGGGTGTTGTATATTTATCGTTTTTTGTCCCATATTTACAAAATATTGCCAACCACATTAAGGATATAGAACTTATTACATGTGTGGCTTTGGTAGTGAAACACGTAATTCGTACGTGTGTATGGACTCTGTAATGATGAAATTTTCTGTTTACATTTTGACATAAATTTAGGCGTATGTATCTGTAACGATAAAATGTATGCTTATAGAAACGGACCGATCTGATCGAAGAAGATCCAAACTTCCTTCAAGATATGATTCTGACCTATATAAAGGTGTGTTCCATATTAATTTTATCATTTAAATATAGTAGAGTTTATCCGTTTCATTATATTCTTTCATAACTCTTAAATTGAAGCGCTCGTGCTAATTGATGAATATTTTCATGAGCTTTGCCCCGAGAGGATATTAACAGAGACAGACTGCCGAAAAGAGAGTATTATTAATCATATCATATTATTAGTCATATCATAACATGAAATTGTCTTCAACATTTCATATTATAATATGATTAAAACCTTTGGATGCCAGAATCTCGTTATATCATACGATTATAGTTTTAAGAGATTCGCTATTTATACTCATGATTAATATTTCACGGGACTTATCGCGTATGTTTATATATAATAAAATTACCTTTTATTAACCCGTCGTTTCGGCTACGTTGCAGTAGCCATGGTCACGGGCAGACTATCATACGATGGTCATGATGTCCATGTTAAAGCTGACTAATTTCTTCACGATATCTTCACTGAACGTAGAAGTTGAAAATTGTGAATTTCTAACGATAGGAAATATGTTAAGTTCCAGCTCCACCGTCGGTCAACGAATTTGATAGACGTGGAAGGAGAGGGGAACCAGATTCAGGAAGATATGGAGATCGTGATCGAGACTGGGATGGTGGAACATGTCCATCACTATCTGGAGGTAATCACTACATAGTATAAAACAACGTCGCTTTCTTTGCCCCTATGTCCCTTTGTATGCTTAAATCTTTGAAACTACGCAACGGATTTTGATGCAGTTTTTTTTAATAGATAGAGTGATTTGAGAGGAAGGTTTATATGTATAATAACATCCATTAAATAGTGGAGTAGGCTATATATTTTATACCCGTGCAAAGCGGGAGTGGGTCACTAGTATTGTATAAAGTATACAATATTCAAACATAGTTAGGCACTATAGTCTGTAAAATGTAACTTGATTCGTGTGAAGACTATCAAAGTGACATTGCTAGTGCATTCTGGATTGGTGAATTTTGGATTTCGTTATTCTATTTAAATTAACTTAGGGACTATTTTAGGAAGAGTTAATAAAATATATATTAAATGATATAACAGATCTTACTGGTCATATCTGAATCGTTAAAAAAATTTTGGAGGAATCATTTTGATTGTTATAGAAAACGAAAAAAATATAATAATAAATTGTCGTTTTAGTAAATAATTATTGAAATGAATATCGCGGTTATAAATTAATTTATTTGATCCATATACCCATGCCTATGGTTGATGTAAATATAAGTGACCTTGTAAGGACGTCATAAATTACATGTAATTTTTTTTTGCAATCATTTAATAAAAGATTTTGGGTGATTTAGGCTTGAGTGCACAGACTTGAATAGTATTACAACATTATATTAAAGAAAACCCCGTGATAAAATATTTTTTATGCCTTTATAAACTGTATGTTTATCTTTATCTTGTCGAGTGCAATCTGTCGTAAAAGTCAATTAAATCCATGACGTCCTGATAAGGTTCATTTAAAAGTTATACTCACATATGTCATAAGAATCAAGTTATATTTTACTTATAATATAAGCGGAAAATGGGTCTATTCGGACTGTGATTGTAAGAGCTCTTAACTCTCAGCTTTACAATTCTGATTTTCCATTTTAGTTGGGAGGCAGCTGATGATTTTCTTGGCTAAAAATATAATTATAATGGTAAATTAAGTTATTAAAAAGAATCAATTTGAATATGATAAACTAATGTTTCATATTTGTTTTAAAAAGGGGTATGTACGGATGTATGCGCCGACAGAGCAAGAGATATAAGAAAAATATGTGAGGACGAACGCAGATACCGAGAGCTACAGGGCCCTGACAGAGGCGTAGACTCTTCTCGAAGAGGTAAGTGAAATTTGGATTTGATTGTAAGTGTACTTATACTGCTAGTGGGTGAATCCGTTACAAATTTAAATTTTTGTGTTTTTAAAGAGAGTTATTTCAACATAACTCACAGTAATCAATACTAAATTAAAAAGGCAACAGATCAAATATGGCACGTGCCTCTTAAGATTATGAAACTCTGTAAACGTTTTAATTTATTAACCTTGCAATAGATTTGTTAAATCTGTTACGGAACGTTATATTCAACTACCAAATGTATTTAGATTCACGAGAATATCGAGAGAAAAGAAAGAGAGAACCTTATGATGAAGAGGACAGATATACAAGACCGGGAGAGCCTGGCATGAAGCCATCACGAGAGGGTGAGAACTACATGTAGATGTTAACTGGAGCAAATATTTATAAAAATCCACTATGTAACCCAGTTTTGTAAATTAACGATTGCCATTCCCTACGCCCAGTTTCTCACCAGTTGTCCTAAATGGGAATTATAGTTAACTAAACTTTCGACACACAAGCTAAAACTATCACAGAATGTTATATTAAACTACCAAATATATTCGTAGATTCACGAACATATCGGGAAAAAAGGAAGAGACAGCCTGAAGATGAAGAAGATAGATATAGAAGACCGGGAGAGCCTGGCATGAAGCCATCACGAGAAGGTGAGACCTACTTGTGCACTCTTAATATTTTGATTAATCATACAGATCAAATAAATGTACATGATAATCACACAGATAAACTTTTTACGAAAAAAAATTTGCGCTTGTAGAGGAAACCAAAAATTTATAGTAATAATTAAGAACTCTTTCTAATATACTGTCTAACAGATTGCTGCTCAATTTTGCGTTTTGCCTTTGATCATTACGTTAAAACAATTACAATTTCTTTTGGTCTGGAATGCTCCAAAAACATGCTATTTTGTCGATTCTGATGCTTAACAAAGCACTAAACCATATATTAACTACTGCTATACCATTTCAATTTCGCCAATATCAGTCCCTCCAGCAATCAGGCCCAAAAGACATGAAGATAAGTAATGTATTAAGAAATTATAATTTATGTGTTACGGCATGTTATATTAAACTACCAAATATATTATAAGATTCACGAATATATCGAGAAAAAAGAAAGAGACAGCCTGAAGATGAAGAAGATAGATATAGAAGACCGGGAGAGCCTGGCATGAAGCCATCACGAGAAGGTGAGACCTACTTGTGCACTCTTAATATTTTGATTAATCATACAGATCAAATAAATGAACATGATAATCACACAGATAAACTTTTTACGAAAAAAAATTTGCGCTTGTAGAGGAAACCAAAAATTTATAGTAATAATTAAGAACTCTTTCTAATATACTGTCTAACAGATTGCTGCTCAATTTTCCGTTTTGCCTTTGATTATTACGTTAAAACAATTACAATTTCTTTTGGTCTGGAATGCTCCAAAAACATGCTATTTTGTCGATTCTGATGCTTAACAAAGCACTAAACCACAGACCTCTATAACCCTAGATGCCGTAAGTGCACTCATTTCTATGAAAACCGCGCGTGCCGAAATATGCGTAGGTATTATGACGTCACAGCGGCGATTTAGTGTTGGGAAAATACTCGCGCATCAAAACGATTCAACGAAGTGCGAGTGCGACGCATAATAGTACAAATTATTGGTGCCAAATAAAACTTCAAATGTGATTATGAAAAGTTTATTCATGTAAGATATTGTTATGTTATATAATATAGTTTTAAGTTAATCTAAAGTTACTATTAAGTAGGTATATGATTGGCTTAGTGGTACACACAAGTGACTTATCTAATTAATGAGACTTATTTAATTATTCTTTTGACCAAAAAACATAATAAGAATTTAAATCAAATCGTCGTTTTATTACTTATAATAAATACTATTTACAGATATTATATTTCACGAAGTCCGTTTAACTTTGGTTGTAGTTGTGTATACAAGTAGTTCGATTGTGTGCGTTAAGGTGGGGATCGTTGGCACCTACCTACACTAAACAATGTATAGGTATACGTGCATGCCGGCACACATTCATAATCAAACGGACTTCGTAAAACAGAATATCTCTAATTACTCTCCCTGAAATAAAATAAGCTTATTGTATAATTGTCTTTTGGTTACTGAAGATTTTATGTGTTTGGTTAAATAATGAAACCGAATATCAATATATTTATTTGCTACCGCCTTTATTAATTGGACTAAATGGTTCTCCGTAGGTGATTGATCGTATTGATGATTAGCAATACTTTACTGTAATTTGTTGGAAACCAAGTAATTTGCCCCGTAGCATCAATCCACCTTTCTTTAATATAGGGGTCGCTTGGAAACCTGTAATGAAAATTTACTTTACGTTATTCTAATTCTTAACAAATAAATACAACATGAACAAATTTTACAAACATAATTTTCTTATAATTTTAATCAGTTAGAGTACCTATTTGTAGTTTTGAAATCGATTCGAATCGACAACCATAACTGGAATCGACTCATGTGCACAACACTATTTGCCTATTTGGTAAAATTGAATTGAATAACCTCTGTACCACGAAGCGCAACTATCACTGAAAGTATCGATCGATTCCGTGTCCACTGCTTGCTTTATATGAACTGATACAACACCTTTGGAACTAAATGCAGCAATGTAATGTGAACACGTAGTATGCACACATTTACATGTATTTTGGTGGTTTACATAGTAATAGACACAAATAAGATAAAATAATTGATTTATAAATAAAATACGCACAATTAAATAACAAATTTACTTACCGGTGAAAAAGAAATATTTCCATGATCTCGGCTTACTTTTCTTGAATCGTTTTTACAAGATATTACGGCACAACTAGGCATTTTTTTGAGGAGCACTTCACGTTCGACAACGATGACGGTCGGGGACGGAACTAAATGAACGCAGTCAAAAGGTTGATCAATTGTAATCTTTTTGACACGCAAAGTACGTACACTTGCGGTATCTAGGTTATAGAGGTCTGTGCACTAAACCATATATTAACTACTGCTATACCATTTCAATTTCGCCAATATCAGTCCCTCCAGCAATCAGGCCCAAAAGACGTGAAGATAATTTATTAAGAAATTATAATTTATGTGTTACGGAATGTTATATTAAACTACCAATTATATTCTAAGATTCACGAACATATCGGGAAAAAAGGAAGAGACAGCCTGAAGATGAAGAAGATAGATATAGAAGACCGGGAGAGCCTGGCATGAAGCCATCACGAGAAGGTGAGACCTGCATGTGCACTTTTAAAATTTTGGTTAATCATAATTGTGTTTGTACTATTCTACATTGCTTGCAGTGCACTCAAACTGCACCCCTTTCTAGATCTCACGCACATTAATCAGAATGAACTTGGTAATCATGCAGATTAACTTTTAATTAAAAAAAAATTATATGCGTCTTGCAATGCACTCAAACTGAACTACTTTCTAGATCTCATAATAATTATATTAATTAATATTTAATGAAAAAAAGTTTTTTGGCCTTGTAGAGGAAAGCAAAACGCATAGTTATAATAAATAACTTTTTCTAATATACTGTCTCACAGATTTCTTGCATTTGATCATTACATTTAAAAAAATACAATTTTGCTCCATTAATTTGCTATTTTGTAGATCCTGATGCTTAATGCCTACATCATATTTTGACTATTGCTAGAGCATATCAATTTCGCAAATATAGTCTTAGGCGCAAAAGACGTTAAGATAATGTTTTTACTATAATGTAAGAAATTATAATTTATGTGTTACGGAATATTATATTAAACTAACAAACATATTCTTATTCAAATATCTCTTAAGATTATAAGACATTATGTACGTTTTAATTTATTAACCTTGCAAGAAACTTGCTGAAGCTATCACGGAATGTTATATTAAACCAACAAACATATTTTTAGATTCACGAATATATCGAGAAAAAAGAAAGAGACAACCTGATGATGAAGGAGATAGCTATAGAAGACCGGGGGAGCCTGGCATGAAGCCATCGCGAGAAGGTGAGAACTACATGTAGATGTTAACGGGAGCAAAAATTTATAAAAATTTACTATGTAACCCAGTTTTGTAAATTAAAAATTGCCATTCCCTACGCACAGTTTCTCACCAGTTGTTCTAAATGGGAATTATAGTTAACTAAACTTGCAACACGCATGCTAAATCTATCACGGAATGTAATATTAAACTACCAAATATATTCGTAGATTCACGAGAATATCGCGAAAAAAGAAAGAGACAGCCTGAAGATCAAGAAGATAGATATAGAAGACCAGGAGAGCCCGGTATGCAGCCATCGCGAGAAGGAAAAACCTACTTGTGCACTCTTAACATTTTGATTAATCATAATTGTGTTTCTGCACCGCTTGCAATGCACTCAAACTGCACTCCTTTCTAGATCTCACGCACTTTAATCAGAATGAACGTCATAATTCATTCACTACATCATTTCCAAGTCAACTAGTACATTCTTAACGATACGTACGTTTTAACTACGAGTAGTAATTCTATGGCCATCTCGAATCACACGAGATGTCCAGAAAGTCGGTAGTGAATGTGACAGGTCGTAAGCCATACCGCTATTTAGAAACACTATTACCAGCTTGGGGAACATGTACATTTCTTCATCATTTTTACCGTCACCGTAATAATCAGTAATATTCATAAACAATCCACGAAATATACCAAATCTGGCCGTGCAACCACCATCCACTCTCGCACATGCATTTGAACCAATTTCTGTATGCTGTGATTGTAGTATGCGTAAACTGACAATCCATACAAAGTTATGTACAACAGAGATGAGATGCTTTCTCTGTTTTATATATATATTTATTTATATATATTTTTACACGCATAACTATTGTTCTTGTGATCGTTGTGCATATTATTGTAGCTGTATATAAAAGCTTTAATTATTAAAAGGTACTGCGTCGTACTTTACTTAACTAATTTGGAAGAGCAAATACTACTATACTGGAATTTGCAATACAACAAATTAGGTGTAAAGAATATACTTTTTTATATGAGACCAGTATCGAAAGATTAGGTATCATCAGAATATAAAAATAAGTGAGGTAATACAAGAAACGATCAAAATTGTTGCAGAGCGACGAGGCTCCAGGGATGGAGGCCCTACGAGAGAAATTAAAGATCGTGGATCTAGGGAAGGTATCTTGTTATTTGTAATTTCAAATTATTACATTGATTGGTAAAATGTCGACTGCAGTCACCCAGCAGGAAGTTAACTTCCAAAAGTAGGCTAAGGCCTTATTGCAAGTAAGGCAATAAACCACTTGCACTTTTTGCACTTGCTTTTCTTGACAGCGTCGCTACCACAAGCCAAAATCTATGTTTTATCTACATGTACGTAAGTGCATTTACAATCACTCTTTTCAAAGATGCGCTTTTGTCACTGTGCCAATAAAATATTATTTTTCTAAATCTCTTATCAATCACTTGTCTACAAGCTGAATCATTGAGCACATACTTGTATGAATATAATTCCAGAAAGACCTTCGGATAGAGAAGGTGATAGGAGTGAAAGAAGTAGAACAGGTCGTGAAGAAGAAGATAGAAGGCGACGCCCCGACAAAGCCAGCGGCAAAGGTTGGGAAGGAGAACCTGAATCACCAGGAGGTCAGTAGTACTGGTGACTTGGTGCTAATGAGAATAGGTTTACAAGATTAACGTCTAGACAGGTTACCGAATTTTCCCAAAAACATATCTCATTTTTGTCTCCGTAACTGCACGTCCTTGTGAACCATCCGCTATCTCTCACATATTTCATCGCTTGCATAACTTTTTCCATACTTATATCACCCCTTCCCCTATCACCAGTATCCTTGCAAGATCAGTCACAATAGTCTTTCACACAAAATCCCTAAAAATAATTGTTCGAATTTCCTCGAAGTTATTACCATTTCACCCTTATCATCTTTTATACTATTCATTGTAATTCTTAGTGAACCTCCTTTCTCCGAGCGTACATGTATCCAAAATGTTTTCCAATTATTATAAAAATCAACGGAGAGCTTCAGCTCACTCCATTCTTTCACATATCGCTTTCTATTTACCTCTTTTTACTATGAATTTGCTAAATTTCTGCATTGAGTAGCTGTAATGTATAAACTTTTGTATATTAGGCCATTTTTGATACGTCATCTAGTAGAAGATAATTGAAAATTAGTGAATCATATGTATTAATAAAAATTGTTGCAGGCCGTCGAGATTCCAGAGATGGAGGCCCTAGGAGAGAAACGAGCAAAATTAAAGATCGTGGATCTAGGGAAGGTACGTAGCTATTTGTAATTTCTTATTGTAACATTGACTGACGAAAGGGGTCTCATAGGCAGAAAGTTAGTTTCCAAAAGTAAGCTAGGTCCTTACTACAAAGGCGGAAAGTATTTTTGAGAGATTCCCGATTTTCATTCATTTTACAAGAAATGGGACTAATCGCGTATATTTTATAAACAAAGAATTGTTTTTGCTACCCGACGTTTCGGCCACGTTGCAATGGCCGTGGTCATCGGGTGAACTGTAGCCAAGGTAATAAATTTTTTGTTAATAAAATATTCGCGATAAGTCACGTTTTCTTGTAAAATACGAAGAAAGTAAATAAATACATTCACGGTCTCGAGTTTCATGTGCTCCAACCAAACAATCTAATGTGTTAACACAAGCCTAAGTTCTTAATATTAGTATGTTTAAGCTACATGTGCGTGAGTAGATAAACAATAATTGCTTCAAATTATACTTTTCACGCAGCACGTATTATTATTATTATTATTATATAGCATACGCATTAGGTTAACTTTTAAGGTATGTAATACTATTGTAAATAAATAAACGAGTTGTTTCTTTACAATCTGAATCGTTTAGCACATTCTTGGTTGAATGTTATTCCAGAAAGACCTTCGGATAGAGACCGTGATAAGAGAGAGAGAGGTGAAAGAGGTCGTGAAGAAGAGGACGGAAGGCGAGAGCCAGACAGAGCCAGGGTCAAAGTTAAAGAAGAGCCTGAATCACCAGGAGGTCAGTAGCGTTGGGGACTTGATGCCAATGACTACAGTTCACGAGTATGACGTCTAGCTAAAGTATCAACATAAACATACGTTTTGTCTACAAAAGATAAAAATGCCCATTTGTTTCGAAGGCATATTGGGTCATTCAAATCCCGATCACTAGATAGACAACAACGTGAAGGTAGCGCCGTTATATCCCCATCAATAGGCAGTTTCCTCATTTTTCTAGTTAGAAATATTATGTACGTAATAAAAACACATATTTAAATTTCATTCATTGCAAAAGTCGGTATTCGAACCTTTTTCATACGAAATCCGATCTTACCCACTGGGCTACAGCCGCTTCCAAAAGTGTTTTTCAGAAAATACCATATTGATGAAGTCTGTATATAAATGTATTTTCTTGAACCTTAATAAATGTTCTTGATACTGTATCGTATATTTTTAATTTAAATACTGAACTGTAAACTGAGCTTTTAACGCGCTATATGAAAATATTTCTTTATAATAGACCGGTATCTAAAAATCAGCTAACAATCAAAATTGTTGCAGGGCGACGAGGCTCTAGGGATGGAGGCCCTACGAGAGAAATTAAAGATCGTGGATCTAGGGAAGGTACGTTGCTATGTGTTATTTCTAATTATTACATTGATTGACGAAACGTTAGCTGCAGTCACTTAGGTTAGAAAGTTAGTTTTCAAAAGTTTCAAATGGTCAAACTAGGGAACCTCCTCCTTACGTAAATTTTCAATTATAGGTTGCGCCGCGACGTTGGAAATGAAGGAAATAATACTAATAATAAAAAACGTTTATTTACAGCCATAAAAACAAAAAAACAATTAAAATTTACAATTAAAACTAACAAACTAGGGGATATAACTTGTGCATTTTACTGTCGTAGCAAAAGGGTTCCAAATCAACAAGATGGTGACCAAACGCGTCATGGTGGTAAACACTACGCTAGTCTTATGCCTAAAGCACTGAAGATCAACATTTATATTTAGAAAATAGAAAATAGAGTGCTATGTAAAAAATCAGAATAAATATAAAAATATATATATAAATTATGATACCATGTGTAATATGATACTTGTTACAAGAGCTGTGTTTGAGATAATATGTGCTGCATAAATCCGTCTGAATCTGAGCGATGGCTTGCGTTATGTTGAATTTCAGGGCATCAGTAGTTGTATTGGCATAGACCTGTTACATTAGGATATCCCACAAAATAATCTAACAGGGTTGCATTGCACGATCTTGGTGATCACTTCGTTAACCCTACTCTTAAACGGTTAATGCAGAATGTTCACCGTGTCGTTCGCTGTGTGGCACATAACGCCGCCTTGCTTGAACTAGTTTATTAAATTGGAATACACCATGAGGTTAACATGTTTATGTTGCATTTGTACTTTCCTTTCATCCATCTGCTCCGTTTACCCAACCATCTTGAAATATCTGTCTCTATATTCGTCACTTCATCATCTCTCACACCACAATGTTCACGTAATCACACTTCCGTACCCTTACACAATATTTTATTAATAGTCAATATCTTTTATGAGTAGTAGTACTTAAAAGCTGAAACATTAAGCACATTCTTGGATAATTAAAATTCCAGAAAGACCTTCGGATAGAGAAGGTGATAGAACTGGGAGAGGTCGAGGAGATCGTGAAGGAGATGGAAGGCGTGAGCCAGACAGAGCCAGGACCGTAGGCTTGAAAGGAGAGCCTGAGTCACCAGGAGGTCAGTAGCATTGGAGATTTGATGCTCATGACTACAGTTTACGAGATTGACGCATGAGTTAAGAGTTAGTCCTGCTTCAGCCGCCATTCCTCTCTTCTTTTTAGCATACATTTTGTAGTTGTGAAGTCATATAGAACGCTGGTTGCTAGCCCATCGTCCAAAACATATTGCAGAAACACTTCAACATCGGTGTATATGCATATTCGAGAGGGTATGCGACTAGAGAGGGTATGCGACTAGGAGAGGGTATGCGATATATAATTCTGACATATTAAATATTGAATCTCGACAAAAACTGCTACTCAGTTGCTTACTTTTTGACTTTATTCAAAACAAACAACCGCAATATTTATTTAGGAAACTGACATGGCGATCCCAGCAACATAAATCGACCCGTGCTTGTGTACCACCGCTTGTTCTGCCTCGCCATCGCACCTCCGCTTTCAGGGAGCTTTTAGGTATGCCGCCTCGAAGTGTTGGAACAATATTCCCCCACCCATAAGACAATTATCCTCTAAACCAAAATTTAAACGATATCTCCGGGAACATTTGCTCTGCCAGCAGTTGGAGGCGGGTGCTCCTTCTATTGCCCCTCGGACACTTAATTTATAATTTATAATACATAATATATCAATTTTAATATTATATAAATAGATCTATCTTACTTATACTAAACCTTATTATAGAATAAATTCCGTTTTTAAATCTTTGCATTTGCTATCCACACACATTATCATATCTTATATCTATGTATATATTTATACTGTTTATTCACGTAGCACGCTATTTAACCATTTTCCTTTAAAATATAAACGTTGCTCTCCAGTGGTTCTGACATAAAACCAGCGTTGCGTTTGTCACCAGACGCAACATACCCAGCTGAGTTAGAACCCTTTTGCTGCGACAATAACATGCACAAGTCATACCCCTTAGTTTGTAAGTTCTTTTTATTGTAAACGATTTGTATTGTGTATGTTTTTGTGGCCGTAAATAAACACTTTTTATTATTATTATTATTATTATTATTCATTGACCTATATATTAGCCCTTAGTAAATTCAACCATGCTTTCTTTTCATTACTAACAACGTCATTCATACTATCTCCCACCAAGTCGTTGCTTTTTCCTCTCTCCACATACATTCTTAGCACACTCAACATCACATTCTTGAGCACATGCCAGCCTTCTTCAATTTTCTTTCTCTCCATCTACTTTACGCAACTTACTCGTTCATCCCATTCCTGTCTCTGTACTGTTTCGCCATACGTCCCCCACCTACCAGTCCCAATTTTTATCCTTGATTGCATAGTGACTGGTCCCCTTGATAAAATTAACATTACAATAGACCTCTTAAATGAAAACTTACACGAAGATTGTAGTTATCACATTTCCACTCCTATGAACCCCGATATCCACCACTTTCAATCTCAATTTCCAACTAAAATATACTATATAAACAAATATAAGAATAAAAAAATGTGTTTAACGGTGAGGGAAAATATCTTGAGGAAATATACCTATAAATGAGATAGGTTAGCCAGTGCCTGTATACGTCAATACGGTTCTCTGCTTATTACCTTGGGTACTATCTAGTGAAACGTAGTCGAGTGGCTCATGTCAAACATGCCTTCGAAATTTTGGAGATACTCCGCCACGATACAAAATAAAAGGGAGTGTGTCACAAGTCATAAAGCGTATGTATACAGGGTGAGGCGTAAATAGTAGTCCAACGTAAGGGAGTCGACAGGTACTGCATTCAGCTGTCATATGCTAGAATGTTAAAAAAAAACAACCAGTGGATTTAAGAAAATAACGCTTTTACCTGGCATAATAAAAACAAAAAAAATGTTGCAGGACGTCGAGCCTCCAGGGATGGAGGCCCAACGAGAAAAATGAGCAAAATTCCAGAGGATGAATCTAGGAGAGGTAGTATGCTGTTTGTGATTTCTAGTGATACATTGATTGATGAAAGGCTAATAGTCACATTGGCAGGAAGGCTGTTTTCAAAATAGGTTAGGGCTTTATTACAAGAAATAAATACATGCAGGATCACGAGTTTCAAATGCTAGTCTTGATAAACTTTGGACAAATTAATACATAAAAAAACAGTGCCCAGTGCTAGTTCTTCTCAGCATGGGAATAGGAGTTATATGGAATGAAAATGGGCCATGGATTAGCATGCTCACCAATGTTTAATATAATATGACAACTACAATAATCAAGCTAAAAAGTATAACATGTCCAAACCCTAGAAGCATGCCCTTCTCAATCCTAGTCACTAAATCTTTTAAACCGCAAATTTATCAATAAATACAATACAACAATATCAACTGTGTAAAATGCACTGTTATTAACTGAATGATCGATTTATTCTAGACCATGTTGTTCGCTATTTGTTTTCTTTTTGTAATAAAGCTCAATTTTAGTTCTGTAACACTTTTGTTACCGTACCAAGTCTGGCATTTACGAGTATAGACTTATACCAATACTGAGTGATGTTTTTTGTAATGAGACGGTACATATCTATATTGCAGACCGATCGGGTGTAGATGTACCTCCAGGAAGAGGTAAAGAACCGCCGGATAGTAAGTAGAACCAAATAAATCAATTTAACATACATGATGAATGCTATACAATATGAAGGGTGAAATGGGAATGGACATTGAGAATATGAAAGAAAATTTGTTAAAAAGTAGAAGATAGTATACTCGCAAATTTTTGAAATTCAAAATTTGGTTTAAGTTTTGTCTGTCTTGCTGCAACTGTTTGCAAATCATACCATTAATATTATTTAGTTGTTAAAAATAAACAATTATTACAGAACCAACTTCAGAAACTCCGTCTAGATCATCTGGTCCACCATACAGCACAAAGGTTCAACCTCCTACGTACAAAAAGGAGAAAGGTACGTCTATTTTAATTCACATTCATTTGCTGTTCAAAAGTTACCCGTTGCAAAAGTTAAAATTAAATTACTTTGATGCCATTTCGACACAGTTTAGTTGTTTGTGGCTTGACCTGTATCAGTAGGACTTGACTCTGTACCAAAAGAATTAAGTTTAATGAATTTCTATATACATTTAAAAAAAAATACATTTACGAAATGCATCGAATACTACGGTGAGGGAAAACATCGTAAGGAAACCTACCTGTTCCCTTAATAGGTAAAACTTAGTGCTTGTAAATGGCTACATGGCCTATCACCTGTCACATAGAGTACTGACTATCGGGTCATCAAGGTGGTTCTAGGTGTTCATAGAATTACTACCTTCGCAATTGCGGAGATGGACACCTGAACCTCTGACTACCCCGCAAGGGTTAATGGTCGTGAAAGTGTTTTTGTCTTTTTGATGCTAACTGTACAATATTTTTGAGACACGTATTGACTTTAATTATGTATTGACGGGAATTTGTAGGGTTGTTCGTTATGTCTTAAAAGGTGTTTATTTACTCAAAGCACATGTTAAATATGGCTAATGGTAATAGTAATCATTGAAATAGGCAGATTCCGCTACGATATTTTCCCTTACCAACACCACCAGTGCGTGATTACTTAAATAAATAGCTAGCTATTCGGACACTTATCTTATCCAACGTCACTTTACATCGGTGACCTGCGAGAGTCACTCATTATGTCAACGTGGCCAAACCTGTTGTATAACTATAGTTGTTATTAATGATATGATTGATTGATATTGCTATTGCTCTATTTTTACTCTTAATATTATTATTTTTTCAGAGGATTTAACACCACCCAGTACACTAATAACACGTCCCGAAAAAGCGCGTGAGGGTAATTAAAAAAACGTATAACCATATAACCGAGAGAAAAAAATATAATAAATTAAATTGGAAAAACCGTAGCTATATTCCATTTCAATTACTATATTTCTTGTAATTCTGATTTACTTACGTTATTCAGATTTTATTATTGAGGCACATTTAGTGAAAATTCTACTTTGTACATTGTAAATATGTGACATTTTTTTATTTACATTAGAATCATTTCAGGACCTGAAAAACCATATGACAGATCGAAAAAACCAGATTACGAATCTCCTAAGAAAGCAAGAGCGGGTAGAATGTTTTTTTTTTAATTTTTGGAATATATTTTGATGTGTCTTTGATATAAGTTCATTATGCGAGTATATGACATACGTAATAGTATCGTCTTCTCTGATTATGAATAGGAACCATTCGATGGCAGCAATCATGAGCAAATATTTCTATATCAATGAAGAGCACCTTACAGAACGTGTAGGGAAGTGAATTAACATGATCATAATTTTCTATTGTACAAGTGTGAACATAGTGTGGGGCGCCCCCCGGTAAGGTGGGAAGTCGACAGGAATGTTGGCCGGCATCGAATGGATGCGAACGGTCACTGACAGGCAGAAGTATCGTCATTTGGGGGAGGCCTATGTCCAATAGTGGATAGATACAGGCTGATGATGAAGTGTGAGCTTTAAAATTATAGCCATTTTATAATTTATAATATCCTATATTTTGGACTAACGACGATCACCCTAGCATAAATACTAGCAGAATTAATAAACGTATCCTTTCATTTACACGACAATCATTTCAGAACCTGGTAAACCATATGACAAATCAAGGGAAAGAGAAGAATACGGGCCTCCTGAGAAAACAAAACAAGGTTTTTTTATTTATTACCTTCAAAGTCAATAAGACAAATGTGTTCACGAACATTACAGGATAATCAGAGACTCAGGTGTCCATCTCCGCAATCGCGAAGGTAGTAATTCTATGGCCACTTCGAACCCACATGTTGACTAGATAGTCAGTACTCATCGTAACAGGTGGTAAGGTATGTCGCCATTTACAAGCACTAACGATTTTCCGTTCGTGAAACAGGTGGGGTTCCTCACGATGTTTTCCCTCACCGTGGGATTGGTGGTTTTTATTTACTTACTCGATAATATTTTACGCATTGACTGTTGAGCTCCCGAAATTATATACATTGCCTGATGTATGAAATAAATAATATTTCACACATTTCCTGGTCGTTTTAGTCAATGTATAAAATTATTACAAATTGTCTAAAATGCGGCATTTATTATACCCATTGCCAATACCACATAATAATATGAGAGCATGAATAGTTGAAAATATTATTCCTTAAGTATGATTCAGCAAAACGTAGCTTGCTTAATAGTATGTTTGCTTTTCTTCTATTTTCAGAACCATCAGGCACTCCTTCCGTTACTCCGCCTATACCCGCTAAAAGGAGCAAGGATCGTGAGTAACCGCTTTGCTTTTATCATACATACAAATCACGCCTGATTCCCTGTAGAGGGGTGGACAGAGATCACGGATCCCCATCTGTCCCGTTCCTGACAAACCACGTACGCGGCGGTTATAAGTCGTTCTAATGTCACCCTTTTTTCAATATGGCATCTATTTGACTGTCATATTTCCTATTGGGCTTATATCAATTAGGTAAATTGTTAATTCTAGTTGCAACTGGTCATAGTAATGAGGAAGAGTACCACTATTAATTATAACCTCAAAAAATTATTGTAATTTACTTTTGGACCAATATTCGAATGTGTTCATATCCCGTTCGGTAAATAGCGCGCAAACAAGCGCAGTTTACAATAATCACTCCTGTCACATTGGGAATCAAAAATGTTGTGAAAAGATAGCGCTAAGTAAGATTGCATACAACGCTGTGTTGTGTAACTCTATCCACAGATGCTGGAGCAAAATATATAAGTTGATTCCTTAGCTACCTTCCCCTAATGAGAGAAGTAACTCTTGTTTAGGCTACATTTTTTTTGTGTCCCAAGTTCGCCTATCATACCCCTTTTTAATAATAACATTTGCATATGATAATCTTTTGAGTTATATTATTGTCTTATATTAAAAGTTCTAAATTATAATTTAGATACTACAGTAATTCTTTTATATTAACGTTTTTTTCAGGTACGTCTTTAGAAGAATCTCGTACACCACCAATACCCCGAAAAAGAAGCAAACTAGGTAAGCAAAGTATGTCATCAGCACCAATGCTCAGGCACTGTTACCTTTTTCTCACGATGTTTTTTCACACCGCAATTTGATACTGATTTACTAAGAGCTTCGTTAAAAATATTCGGGTTATCACTTTGACATGTAGCTTTAATCCATCCACTGTCAAGTGCTAGTCTGGGATGTGACATAAATGCTTTCCGCTGTCGTTGTCGTCGATGAGCTAGAAACATGGTCACACAAACCACACTTAATGGTCGCGCTGAAAAGTGGCTTAGCAAGTATTATCGTGTCTCCGAGATTCTGTCTCCCACGAGAGGTTATAGGGGAGTTGATTGTATGTGCATATATGTATCTATATTGATTAGGCAATAAGCTGGCACCCGGTCAATAATATTATATTTTAATGACACCGTGTCATGCTATAGTTATACCAGAGATAACCTACGAGAGAATATGCCTTCTAATTCACAAACCACAATGTATAAGAGTTTGTGCTCTACTGAGAATATTCTACTGAATATTGAACCACCTCTACTTGTAATTGTAAGCAAAACAGAGGCAGCGAAACTTAAACGATTAATTTATTTAAAATCTCAAGGAACAACTTCTTCATCTGAATCTTCCAGAGCACCACCAGTACCTCCTAGGAGAGGTACAGTAGGTGAGTTATTTATGCTAGTTTGTTTACTCGGAAGGTTTTTTCTTCTTCTGCCATACTTATCATAGTATCATGAATTTGTATGTACGTAAATCACAGTAATCACCTTGTAAGTATAATTTTAACGAAAAGACTAACGAACGAACGCGTTCACCACCATTAACCCTTGCGGGGTAGTCAGAGGTTTAGGTGTCCAACTGTCCATCTCCGCAATTGCGAAGGACCACCTATGGCCACATCGAACCCACGTGTTGATCAGATAGTTAGTTCTCAATGTGACAGGTGGCAAGCCATGCCGCCATTTACGAGCTATGACTAATACCTGTTCGGGGAACTGGTAGGTTCCTCACGATGTTTTCCCTCACCGTAGTATGATTTTAACTCAACCCATAACGCGTTATGTTCCATTGTATAGGCATAACCATAGCCTCTAAATATTAGACTATTAGAGACTATGAAGTGATTTATTTAAAGTGTTGTTTCCGTTTTTAGTACATCCTAAACCTTCAAGCACAGCGCGATATTATTAATAAATATGATGTGACAAAACGCACTATTATTATCATCGATGTTATTATGGATTTGATTTTATAGTTACATTTGGAATTATTTATATTATTATTCTTTTCGTGATTGAAATACCGTATAAAAAAGTCAAGAATAGACATTTCGCCGATGTTGACAGTGTTTAGTCTCATTTATCTTGAAATTATGAATTTAATCAGATTTTGAGTTTACTATATTTAGCATGACCAATGAAATATTTATGCGCTGTAATAAGATTCTATTTCAGAACCATCAGAAACATATCGTGGATCTGGCACTCCACCTGTACCACGCAGAAGTTCTAAAGATGGTAAAGTGACAGGTATAGTACGAAATTATTTTGTGTCTTCATCCACTACATTATCTTATAAGATATTTTGTTGATTCCTTAGAGCATCTTTTCCTTCTTAACGTTTTACCAGTAATCAAGCAGCCTTCAATTTCTTCCTGATTGGTTTAAAACAACCAGTTCGTAAAAGAGTATTTTTTAGGTGACTGATCAATCACTTATTAGCATCTGTTCGTAAAATATACAAAGAATATAGCTAAGATGAGTTTGTGCAACTGCACACTCTGAACCACAAAATATTATATTTAAACCGAAGTATTGTTAATTGCTTCTGGTCTTCTTAGTAACTTTTACGAAAGTATGTATTACGTAAGGTATTATACTTCACATCGTCGAAATATCCCATACAAATTAATGATATAGCCCTAACCACTCGTGAACTCGTGTAGGTACTATGTTGTACATCCGAGGAAATCCCACTTACTTTTTTACAATGAATGTATTTAATACGATGGATTTGTATTTCAGTTACTTCAAAAGACACCTTGTATAACATACCCCCGATTGACAGTAAGTATTTAGACCATTATTTTTCATTAGGCCTTTCCTTTATATTTAAATTGATAATGATAGTCCTATTGCAGTTTAAATGTCTTATTTAGATGTAAAATAGAGTTAAATTTAAAATATCTAGTAAAATTTAAGATATAAAAACTTTTACGAAATACGACATTTTAAAGACTATAAATAAATACATACAGCAAAATTCATTTATCTTATACGATTACTGGTTTGTGGCATAATTCTTGATTTAATTCTACAGTATTTAAATATATCTTGCTGTCAATCAACAATATTGAATAAAAAGGAAGTTTTCTCTACTGCGTATCGTCTATTTATCTATAAAACTGAGACAATTTTTATTTCACTACTTTTAACTTTTTATAGATTCAGGAGAGGATAAATCTGTGGATAACACTCGAGACCAAGCAAAAAGTAAGCATAATTTAAACTGAAAAATATGTGACTACGACTATGTAGTTAAAGAGATGTATGTAAAGTGATGTATGTATGATCTAGTTCGGATAACAATATAAGGATTGCTGTTGACTCTGAGACAGGGCTATCAGACACAGACAGAAAAGGGCCTTCTGCAGATAGAGATTGCCCCGCAGGTGACATACCTTTCGTTTTCTAGTTCCATTTACCCTTCTGGGGTAGCCGGAGCAGTCAATGACCATCAACATAACTATGACTTTTGTGTTTCAGGACCATCAGACAGAGACAGAGATAGAGACAGAGACAGAGATAGAGACAGAGACAGAGAAAGGCCTCCTGCAGACAGAGATCGCCCACCAGGTGATACACCTTTTGTATTCTTGTTTCATTTTCCCTTCTGGGGTAGTTAGAGCAGTCAATGACCAGCATCATAACTATGACTTTTGTGTTTCAGAAGCATCAGACAGAGACAGAGAAAGGCCTCCTGCAGACAGAGATCGCCGACCAGGTGACACACCTTTTGTTTTCTTGTTTCATTTACCCTTCTGGGGTAGTTAGAGCAGTCAATGACCATCATCATAACTATGACTTTTGTGTTTCAGAAGCATCAGACAGAGACAGAGAAAGGCCTCCTGCAGACAGAGATCGCCGACCAGGTGACACACCTTTTGTTTTCTTGTTTCATTTACCCTTCTGGGGTAGTTAGAGCAGTCAATGACCATCATCATAACTATGACTTTTGTGTTTCAGAAGCATCAGACAGAGACAGAGAAAGGCCTCCTGCAGACAGAGATCGCCGACCAGGTGACACACCTTTTGTATTCTTGTTTCATTTACCCTTCTGGGGTAGTTAGAGCAGTCAATGACCATCATCATAACTATGACTTTTGTGTTTCAGAAGCATCAGACAGAGACAGAGAAAGGCCTCCTGCAGACAGAGATCGCCGACCAGGTGACACACCTTTTGTTTTCTTGTTTCATTTACCCTTCTGGGGTAGTTAGAGCAGTCAATGACCATCATCATAACTATGACTTTTGTGTTTCAGAAGCATCAGACAGAGACAGAGAAAGGCCTCCTGCAGACAGAGATCGCCCACCAGGTGACACACCTTTTGTTTTCTTGTTTCATTTACCCTTCTGGGGTAGTTAGAGCAGTCAATGACCATCATCATAACTATGACTTTTGTGTTTCAGAAGCATCAGACAGAGATAGAGAAAGGCCTCCTGCAGACAGAGATCGCCGACCAGGTGATACACCTTTTGTATTCTTGTTTCATTTACCCTTCTGGGGTAGTTAGAGCAGTCAATGACCATCATCATAACTATGACTTTTGTGTTTCAGAAGCATCAGACAGAGACAGAGAAAGGCCTCCTGCAGACAGAGATCGCCGACCAGGTGACACACCTTTTGTTTTCTTGTTTCATTTACCCTTCTGGGGTAGTTAGAGCAGTCAATGACCATCATCATAACTATGACTTTTGTGTTTCAGGACCATCAGACAGAGACAGAGATAGAGACAGAGAATGGCCTCCTGCAGACAGAGATCGCCCACCAGGTGACACACCTTTTGTATTCTTGTTTCATTTACCCTTCTGGGGTAGTTAGAGCAGTCAATGACCATCATCATAACTATGACTTTTGTGTTTCAGAAGCATCAGACAGAGACAGAGAAAGGCCTCCTGCAGACAGAGATCGCCGACCAGGTGACACACCTTTTGTTTTCTTGTTTCATTTACCCTTCTGGGGTAGTTAGAGCAGTCAATGACCATCATCATAACTATGACTTTTGTGTTTCAGGACCATCAGACAGAGACAGAGATAGAGACAGAGAATGGCCTCCTGCAGACAGAGATCGCCCACCAGGTGACACACCTTTTGTATTCTTGTTTCATTTACCCTTCTGGGGTAGTTAGAGCAGTCAATGACCATCATCATAACTATGACTTTTGTGTTTCAGGACCATCAGACAGAGACAAAGATAGAGACAGAGATAGAGACAGAGAAAGGCCTCCTGCAGACAGAGATCGCCCACCAGGTGATACACCTTTTGTATTCTTGTTTCATTTACCCTTCTGGGGTAGTTAGAGCAGTCAATGACCAGCATCATAACTATGACTTTTGTGTTTCAGATGCATCAGACAGAGACAGAGAAAGGCCTCCTGCAGACAGAGATCGCCGACCAGGTGACACACCTTTTGTATTCTTGTTTCATTTACCCTTCTGGGGTAGTTAGAGCAGTCAATGACCATCATCATAACTATGACTTTTGTGTTTCAGAAGCATCAGACACAGACAGAGAAAGGCCTCCTGCAGACAGAGATCGCCGACCAGGTGATACACCTTTTGTATTCTTGTTTCATTTACCCTTCTGGGGTAGTTAGAGCAGTCAATGACCATCATCATAACTATGACTTTTGTGTTTCAGAAGCATCAGACAGAGACAGAGAAAGGCCTCCTGCAGACAGAGATCGCGGACCAGGTGACACACCTTTTGTTTTCTTGTTTCGTTTACCCTTCTGGGGTAGTTAGAGCAGTCAATGACCATCATCATAACTATGACTTTTGTGTTTCAGATGCATCAGACAGAGACAGAGAAAGGCCTCCTGCAGACAGAGATCGCGGACCAGGTGACACACCTTTTGTTTTCTTGTTTCATTTACCCTTCTGGGGTAGTTAGAGCAGTCAATGACCATCATCATAACTATGACTTTTGTGTTTCAGATGCATCAGACAGAGACAGAGAAAGGCCTCCTGCAGACAGAGATCGCCGACCAGGTGACACACCTTTTGTTTTCTTGTTTCATTTACCCTTCTGGGGTAGTTAGAGCAGTCAATGACCATCATCATAACTATGACTTTTGTGTTTCAGAAGCATCAGACAGAGACAGAGAAAGGCCTCCTGCAGACAGAGATCGCCGACCAGGTGACACACCTTTTGTATTCTTGTTTCATTTACCCTTCTGGGGTAGTTAGAGCAGTCAATGACCATCATCATAACTATGACTTTTGTGTTTCAGGACCATCAGACAGAGACAGAGATAGAGACAGAGACAGAGATAGAGACAGAGAAAGGCCTCCTGCAGACAGAGATCGCCCACCAGGTGATACACCTTTTGTATTCTTGTTTCATTTACCCTTCTGGGGTAGTTAGAGCAGTCAATGACCAGCATCATAACTATGAATTTTGTGTTTCAGAAGCATCAGACAGAGACAGAGAAAGGCCTCCTGCAGACAGAGATCGCCGACCAGGTGACACACCTTTTGTTTTCTTGTTTCATTTACCCTTCTGGGGTAGTTAGAGCAGTCAATGACCAGCATCATAACTATGACTTTTGTGTTTCAGGACCATCAGACAGAGACAAAGATAGAGACAGAGACAGAGATAGAGACAGAGAAAGGCCTCCTGCAGACAGAGATCGCCCACCAGGTGATACACCTTTTGTATTCTTGTTTCATTTACCCTTCTGGGGTAGTTAGAGCAGTCAATGACCAGCATCATAACTATGACTTTTGTGTTTCAGGACCATCAGACAGAGACAAAGATAGAGACAGAGACAGAGATAGAGACAGAGAAAGGCCTCCTGCAGACAGAGATCGCCCACCAGGTGATACACCTTTTGTATTCTTGTTTCATTTACCCTTCTGGGGTAGTTAGAGCAGTCAATGACCAGCATCATAACTATGACTTTTGTGTTTCAGAAGCATCAGACAGAGACAGAGAAAGGCCTCCTGCAGACAGAGATCGCCGACCAGGTGACACACCTTTTGTATTCTTGTTTCACTTACCCTTCTGGGGTAGTTAGAGCAGTCAATGACCAGCATCATAACTATGACTTTTGTGTTTCAGAAGCATCAGACAGAGACAGAGAAAGGCCTCCTGCAGACAGAGATCCTTTTGTATTCTTGTTTCATTTGCCCTTCTGGGGTAGTTAGAGCAGTCAATGACCAGCATCATAACTATGACTTTTGTGTTTCAGGACCATCAGACAGAGACAGAGATAGAGACAGAGAAAGGCCTCCTGCAGACAGAGATCGCCCACCAGGTGACCACCTTTTGTTTTCTTGTTTCATACACCCTTCTGGAGTAGCCAGACCTAGTTATTTTTAAACACTCGCGATTTTTACTCATTTTATTTACTTTGTGAGACCGGGTCGTGTCACGATAATTTAAAAAGATATCTGATTACCTTAATATTTCACTTGACGTTTCGACCCAGTTGCATAGCCCGTGGTCGTGGGAAGACTTGCGTTTCAGCTAATGTCTGTCTACCTTCACAATTGGAATTTTTGTTCATTCATAGTACGACACACTACACTCACACTATCCGAAGATACACCTGCAATTACGCCACGCGAATATAATCCCATGATTACCGTTCCTATGTTTCCGAAAGCCTAAAACCATCCTCACGATTGAAATTATGGAGATGTTTTTTAATTTCAATAGCCTCACGAACAACCCTGGGATAAAAATGTTGTACCGTGGAGATCATTTGAGGTTGATGTAATTCAATCCAAAGGTTTGAACCAGACATCAGGGGTTATCTCTATCGCTGACCGCTGTCGCTGACGTTTGTGGTTGCCTATTCTTTACAGCTGCAGTGTGTTCCTTGACCCCGTTCCTGGTCACTTCTTTTCGTTTCTTCTTCTTTAGGTGCCGTCTCTTTCCGGAGGTTAGCAATCATTAGGGCTATTTGCAATCTGGACACCGCCGCACGGAAGAGCGATCTAGTACTTTTGTTGTACCAATCGCGTAGATTTCGCAGCCAAGATATTCTTCTTCTACCAGGCCTTCTCCTGCCCTGGATCTTCCCTTGTATGATTAGTTGGAGAAGGTCATACTTGGTACTTCACATTAGGTGTCCGAGATATTATAGTTTCCTAGTCTTTATGGTGGTCAGAATCTCTGTACCTTTCCCCATCCTCTGCAGCACCGTGTCGTTACGGACCCGCTGTACCCACGAAATCTTCAGCATTCTCCGATACACCCACATTTCAAACACGTCCACTTTGTCGCTCATGGCCTTGGTGAGCGTCCAAGCCTCAGCCCCATATAGAAGTACAGAGAACACGTAGCATC
This sequence comes from Leucoptera coffeella, assembly GCA_030578115.1. NCBI lineage: Eukaryota > Metazoa > Arthropoda > Insecta > Lepidoptera > Lyonetiidae > Leucoptera > Leucoptera coffeella. The sequence goes on along the minus strand of JAMBLF010000557.1, from coordinate 190,401 downwards.
GAGCGGTTCTAATGCGCAGTTTTAGGTTTAACCTGCGATCGCAGAGAATCTTCTCCATTTTTCGGAATGCATTTCAGGCCTGCTCAATTCTGCATCTTATTTCCAGGCTGTTATCTCCTTTGTCATTCACTAACGCACCAAGATATCTGTATCGGTTAAACCGTTCCAGGTTATTACCATTAATGTTTAAGGAACAAGTTGGATCTGGTGTTCGACCCACAGTCATGTACTTGGTCTTCTTGCAGTTTATGTTAATACCGTACTTAGCACTGGTTAGGTGTACGCGATCCACGAGTGTTTGCAACCCTGTAAGACTATCGGCTATCAAGATGACGTCATCAGCATATCGAATATTATTGATGACCTGGCCGTTGACGACTATTCCTTCCTGCAGATCCTGGAGAGCCTCAGAGAAAATAACTCCAGCGTATATATTAAACAGCAAGGGCGAGAGAATACAGCCTTGTCTTACACTCCTCACTATCTCTACGTAAGAAGAAAGCTGCCCTTCCACTTTTACATTGGCCACTTGCTGGCAATACAAATTTTTAATTAGCCTTAAATCTCGAGAGTCAATGCCAATGTTTTGCAGGATGTCTATAAGTTTTTGATGACTTACTGTATCGAACGCTTTCTCGTAATCGACGAAACATATATGTAATTGGCGATTGACGTCCCAACATCTCTGTACAAGCACTTGATAACCAAATAGAGCGTCACGCGTTACGAGTCCGGATCTAAACCCGAACTGCGAATTTGAGAGGGTAGCCTCGCATTTTGCGTATATTCTCCCGTGTATTATCTTAAGGAAGATCTTTAGCACGTGGCTCATGAGTGATATCGTACGATATTTGCTGCAGCTTTTCGGGTTGTTCGTTTTGGGGAGAGCAACGAAAGTTGACTTCAGCCAGTCCATAGGAATAGTTCCTGCGGTATAAGTTAGATTAAAAAGTTGCGTCGGGTAATCCAAACTGTCCTCGTCCAATTCCTTTAGTAGTTCTACTGGAATTTTGTCATGCCTTCCCGCTCTAAGCTTGTTTAATAGCATTGGCTACTTCCCCCTTGGTAATCGGTGGGCCGGAATCATCGTTCTGGATATTGACGCAATCCGTGCGGTCATCATGAAAAAGCGCATGAATGTATTTTTCCCAAACTTTCAAACTCTCAGTGATGGACGCAGCAATTTTGCCGTCCTCATCCAGCAAAGTCAAATGGTTTTGGGTGATGTTCTTTTTGTTTGCCCAATGTAAACTTTACCGCATCTGCATTGAATTTTATAAACACCGGGGTTTTGAAAAGGGATAGCATCTTTCGCGGTCCGTAATTTGCTTGCTACTTTGAATAATGGTTTGAAAACGGTGTCAATCGAATGCTGTTTTAAGATTGTATCTATTTTGTCCGTTACTCCTTTCACATACGGTAGAACTGCCGGTTGTCTTCGTACAATTGAATGTTTCTCCCTCTTTGATTTCACCGTGAGACCTTTTGTTTTGTGAAATATAAAGGTAATTAGATATCTTTATTAATTTAATGTGATACGACCCGGTCTCACATAATAAATAAAATGTGGCTAGAGCTGTCAATGACCAGCACCATAACTATGACTTTTGTGTTTCAGGACCATCAGAGAGAGACAGAGACAAAGATAGGCCTTCTGCGGACAGAGATCGGTACCCAGGTGATACACCTTTCGTGTTCTCGTTTTATTAATCCTTCTGGGGTAGCCAGACCTGTGAAAGACCATCATCATAACTTTGCTTTTTGTGTTTCGGGACCATCAGACGGAGACAAAGACAGAGATAGAGACAGGGAAAGGCCTCCTGCAGACAGAGATCGCCCACCAGGTGACACACCTTTTGTTTCCATGTTTCATTTACCCTTCTGGGGTAGCCAGAGCAGTCAATGACCAGCATCATAACTATGTCTTTTGTGTTTCAGGACCATCGGACATAGACAGAGAAAGGCCTTCTGCAGACAGAGATCGCCCCCCAGGTGACGCACCTTTCATTTTCTAGTTTAACACACCCTTCTGGGGTAGCCAGACCTAATTATTTTTAAACACTTGCGATTTTTACTCATTTTATTTAATATGTGTGACCGGGTCGCGTATCACGATAATTTAAAAAGATATTTGATTACCTTAGTATTTCACCCGACGTTTCAACCTTGTTGCATAGCCCGTGGTCGTGGGAAGACTGGCGTTTCAGCTAATATCTGTCTACCTTCACAATTGGAATTTTTGTTAATTCATAGTACGACACACTACACTCACACTATCCGAAGATACATCTGCAATTACGCCACGCGAATATAATCCCATGATTACCGTTCCTATGTTTCCGAAAGCCTAAAACCATCCTCACGATTGAAATTATGGAGATGTTTTTTAATTTCAATAGCCTCACGAACAACCCTGGGATAAAAATGTTGTACCGTGGAGATCATTTGAGGTTGATGTAATTCAATCCAAAGGTTTGAACCAGACATCAGGGGTTATCCCTATCGCTGACCGCTGTCGCTGACTTTTGTGGTTGCCCATTCTTTACAGCTGCTGTGTGTTCCTGGACACGTTCCTGGACACTTCTATTTGTTTGCCCAATGTAACTTTACCGCACCTGCATTAAATTTTATAAACACCGGGGTTTTGAAAAGAGATATACATCTTTTGCGGTCCGTAATTTGCTTGCTATTTTGAATAAAACAAAAAAAAAACGCATTCACGACAATTAACCCGTGCGGGGTAGTCAGAGGTTCAGGTTTCCATCTCCATAATTGCGAAGGTAGTAATTCTATGGATACCATGAACCCACGTGTTAACCAGATGTTCAGTACTCAATGTGACAGGTGGTCAGCCATGTCGCCATTTACAAGCACTAACTATTACCTGTTCGACGAACAGGTAGATTTCCTCACGATGTTTTCCCTCACCGTATAATTCGATGCATTTCGTAAATGTGTTTTTATTACGAAAATGTACATAGAAATTCATTAAAATTTATTTACATTGGTACATGCTCAAACGGGATTTGAACCCTGTACCCACTGATACAGAGCCAAGCCCCAAACAACTGAGCTACGTGGAATTACTGAGCTACGTCAAATTTTTTTGAATAATGGTTTGAAAACGGTGTCAATCGAATACTGTTTTAACATTGTACCTATTTTGTCCGTTACTTCTTTCACATACGGTAGAAATGCCGGTTGTCTTCGTATAATTGGATGTTTCTCGCTCTTTGATTTCACCGTGAGACCTTTTGTTTTGTAAAACCATAATTATGACTTTTGCGTTTCAGGACCATCAGACAGAGACAAAGATAGGCCTTCTGCGGACAGAGATCGGTCCCCAGGTGACACACCTTTCGTTTTCTCGTTTTATTTATTATTCTGGGGTAGCCAGACCTGTGAAAGACCAGCATCATAACTATGACTTTGTCTGTTTCAGGACCATCAGACAGAGACAAAGATAGGCCTTCTGCAGACAGAGATCGGTACCCAGGTGACACACCTTTCGTTTTCTCGTTTTGTTAATCCTTTTGGCGAAGCCAATCCTGTGAAAGGCCCTTTATTCTTGAAAACAACAACTATTTTAAATTGGTATTGATAGCGCTGCAGTGCAGGTGCAGTGCAGATTTAGTTTCGTATTCTTGAAGTCCTTTTACAAAGCTGCACCATTATCGAATCGCAGCGCTCTCGTTTTATTCCTGCACTAAAACCGATTCGAAACCTTACACTTCTGTGTTACCATAATTTCACTTTTACAAAACTACCAAGTTCGTTTAGTAAATGTTACGTTACGTTTATGTGCGATATTTGACGTATATTTGACACAACGTTTTGGTTTTGCCAAACACTTTGCCTTCAATATTTCCCTCACAGTTTCCGTTACTACCAAATAGTGTTCCCAAATACACAAAATCATTCACATTCTTTGGTTTATAATGTAACGTTGATGTATATAATTCTCATATGTTATAATTATGTTTATGTAATGTTTAAGTTAAAACTTAGTTTTCCTTTTTATTGTACTTGTTATGGATTTCGTATATAAATAGTTTTTTTCATGAACTATTTTTAGATATATTAATAAATACTTGAATGCGCTTCAAATTGTTTTACAAATTAACATAGAACATAGAATAGTTTACCCCTCAATCCAAATCGCTATTATTTATTAAATTAAACATGAGAAAGATCCTAGAAATTATAAAGGTAAATAGGTAGGTCCAGTAAGATAATCCATTACATTTCCGCACATATTAGGTACAAATATTCAGAAGATATATACATACACATCTGCCTCTGTTATAGAGACGGGTGTAATGTGTTTGTAACAGTAAGTCATCACATTTATTCAAGTTCAAGTTCGTTCCTTCAAATTTAATGCATAATTTAGAAACATAGATACGAATCACACAGCACAGCATCTGGCAGCCGTTTCCAGCAGATCGAACCTCATTTGCAGACTAATTATGATGAAAACTAACCAAAAATCTATCAAAACTCTCTGAAAATAAGCTTTTGTAAAACCTACGCAAAACGCATCCAAAACCTGTGATTTGAAAGATGTTTTTGTTAGTTTTATTTCAAGAATACCGATTCATGCCGATAGTGATTACGTTTTGACTCAATTTTTTTTTCGAGAATACCAAATAGTGCGCTAAACCAAAACAAAACTGCAATCGGTAAAGTGAGTGCATTTGACGTTTCAAGAATACCAAAACCAAAAATCAAACCTGTTTTGGTATTGTTTTACTCTTAACTTTTTTCAAGAATCCCACGGCAGATTCACAACTATGACTTTGTCTGTTTCAGGACCATCAGACAGAGACAGGGACAAAGACAAAGATAGGCCTTCTGCGGACAGAGATCGGTCCCCAGGTGACACACCTTTCGTGTTCTTGTATTATTTATCCTTCTGGCGCAGCCAGACCTGTGAAAGACCAGCATCATAACTATGACTTTGTCTGTTTCAGGACCATCAGACAGAGACAGAGACGGGGATAAAGACAAAGATAGGCCTTCTGTGGACAGAGATCGGTCCCCAGGTGACACACCTTTCGTTTTCTTGTTTTGCTTACCATCCTGGGATTGCCAGACCTATGAAAGACCAGCATCATAACTATGAATTTTGTGTTTCAGAACCATCAGACAGAGACAGGGACAAAGATAGGCCTTCTGCGGACAGAGATCGGTCCCCAGGTGACACGCCCTTCGCTTTCTTTTTTTATTGACCCTTCTGCTAGAGTACCCGCCACATAAGGTGGCAGTTGGAGGCGTCGCCACAGTCGCGTAATCCAGTGTTGCCAGTAAACACGCCAAACCTAGCACTCACTGTGCCATACGGCTCGATACATTATATTGAGGTTTCATTTGTAACGATCTTTGGTTGCAGAGCTATAAACTCAAATAAAACAAATTAATATACCAAAGTCAAAAGTCAAAATATTTTTATTCAAAATAGGCCCTATCATAAGCTCTCTTTGAAAGTTATTTTATGATCTAAGTACAAATTAAAAAAACTATATATTGACAAAAGGAATATATATGAGTGAAGTGGAAGGGCGGTTACGTAGGGGCCGGCCTAATAAGACATATATGTAACAGTCAGATAGACGCTATATTGAAAAAAGGTGACGTTAGGAGTACCTATAACCGCCGAGAGTGTATTAGAGAATGTATGAATGTCAATGAAGCGAAAGTGGTCTGTCAGGATCGGGACAAATGGGGATCCGTGATCTCTGCCTACCCCTCTACAGGGAATCAGGCGTGATGTGTATGTATGTATGTAAAAAAACTATTTCAAACATGGCACTGAGCATTGTCTTTACATATTTTTACCGAGGTTAGTTCACCAACCATTTCGGCTCCTCAAGATGCCACGTCATGAAGACCACGACCGCTCTGATAAGAGCGTAACGATTGAGAAGAAGAAGTTCAGCGGAGACCCTTGGAGAAGAACTAACAAGAAACTCCAGAAATCAATTTATTATAATCACCCTTAACAAACATAAAAATTACAAAGAGTGGGCAAAAAACACAACGCTGGTAATACTAAATTTACCTTTCATACAAAATAACACGCAATGGCGGAAACGTCAAATTTAGTTCCAAGTTTGGCTACTGCCACCTTATGTGGCGGGTACTCTATGCCGTGTTGCGGCGGGTTTAGAATAAGACTGTAGTACACTATTGCAGTCCGCCACCCCATCCCTTTCCGTGGGTGTCGTAAAAGGCGACTAAGAAACTAATTAGACCTTTGATAAGCATAAGTCCCAAGCCACAGTAATATTTACGGATTATGATAATTGTATTTATTAATAGTATACATGTATGTTTATTTTAAGCAAAAAATAATTTTTAAATTTAATCTGGAATTAAAATTATAAATATCAATATATAAATGTTTTTTAGGGTACCCGTAAAAATTTTAAATTTATTCAAATGTTTTGACGGTGGTATAAACAAAATTCATAATGATATTTTTAATAGTAAATATTTTTGGCTATCACCGTCATCTTTTTATAAAATTTATTTATTTATAATAATATAGTTGTGCATCATGGTCCGTAAATACTATTGTGCGACCGACCGATGGCGGTATATCCATCCGAAAAGGGTAGGCAGACCAAATACAGAGCCGATGACGGGCAGCAGCGTCCTTTGTGCTAACCTCCTTACCCCTGTGAACTCTAACCCACCTGCCCAGCGTAGAGATTAAGGCAATAACCTCCACAAAATAAAATGACGGCAGTCAAAAATATGACCCTGGCGGCACTGTCGTCCTGGCCACGGTGATGGTCCGGGTAGCGACAGTGCCAGAGGTGCGAACGAGTCACCAAAACGACTGACCGTGGCGACGTACAACGGACGCATTCTCCGGCTGGATTCGCATCTTGCCGAACTGGTAGTAGAACTTGCCAAAATCAGGTGGCATATCCTGGGGTTAAGCGAGGTCCGAAGATAGGGCGAGGACTGCTTAACCCTTAGTTCTGGCCACTTGTTCTACTTCCGGGAAGGAGACTTCAAGTCCCAGGGGGGCGTAGGTTTCCTCGTCAACAAAATCCTCTGCAACAACGTTGTGGAAGTGTCCAGTGTGTCGACAAGAGCGGCGTACATCGTTTTTAAGCTCTCGGATCGATACTCACTCAAAATGATCCAGGTGTACGCCCCCACATCGGCACACTCAGACAAAGAGGTAGAGGCTCTATACGATGATATCGAACGGGCCTTTCATAATACCACGTCCGCTCGCTACAACGTTGTGATGGGGTACTTCAACGCTAAAGTTGGTCAAACGGGGAGTGGTGAATCGAGGATTGGACCACACGGCATTGGCAGTCGGAATTCCAGGGGACACATGTTGGTCCACTTTCTTGAATCGCAAGGGCTGTATCTTAAAACAAAACAAACAAACGCATTCACGACCATTAACCCTTGCGGGGTAGTCAGAGGTTCAGGTGTCCATCTCCGCAAATGCGAATGCGATTCTATGGACACCTCGAACCCACGTGTTAACCAGATAGTCAGTACTCAATGTGACAGGTGGTCAGCCATGTCGCCATTTACAAGCACTAACTATTACCTGTCCGACGAAGAGGTAGGTTTCCTCACGATGTTTTCCCTCACCGTATAATTCGATGCATTTCGTAAATGTGTTTTTATTACGCAAATGTACATAGAAATTCATTAAAATTCATTTCCATTGGTACATGCTCAAGCGGGATTTGAACCCTGTACCCACTGATACAGAACCAAACCCCAAACAACTGAGCTACGTCGAATTTATCTTATGAACACTTTTTATAAGAAAAAGCCCCAACGGAAGTGTACCTGGAAAAGTACCGACGGAAAAACCTTTAATGAGATCGACTTCATCATGGCGGATAAAAAGCACATATCCAGGGATGTCTCTGTGATCAACAGGTTTAATACCGGAAGTGATCACCGCATGGTAAGAGGCACCCTGAATATTAATTATAAGCTAGAAAGGATGCGCTTGACGAAGTCCACGCTCCGACCGACCCGACTGCAGATGGCTGCTGGTTCATCCAAGTTCCAATTGGAACTCTAGAACCGCTTTGCCATTCTGCAGACCACGGCCAATGTTGACGAGGACCTCCAAAATGTGACCAGAATAATCGGCGAGGAAGGGAACCGGTTCTGCAGGGCTCGAGCTGGGAGCCGTAAGTCAGATCTCTCGGACGAGACTTTGAACCTAATGAGGTTAAGACGAGAAACTCCATAGACATCTCCTTCGCAAACAGCTTATCTAAACAAACAGATAAAGAAGGCAAAACGACGTGACCTACGTAAGGCTAATGCTCTCCTCATAAAAGAGTTGATCGAGCAAAACCGTGGGATGCACGTATTCGCCCGAAAACTGGGACGTAGCCACATGACATCGTTGAGGACTGCTCGTGGAGACATGGTCACCTCTAATCCTGAGATCTTGTCTGAGATAAAAGATTTTTACGGCCAGTTATACCGCTCGCGCTGCCGAAATCCGGTTCCTGACCCCTCTGATTCAAGGGCCACATTGACATAGCTTTGGATGAAATTGAGATGGCCTTAAAACAGCTTAAAAGTGGAAAAGCTCCGGGAGAGGATGGAATCACCTCTGAGCTGAAAATCTGGTGGAAGACCGGTTCTGAGGGAGGGCCAGAGAATTTTTAACAATGTAATCTTCTCCGGAAGAACTCCAAAATGTTGGGGCAGAGGTGTGGCTGTTCTGTCCTTTAAGAAGGGAGATATAACCCTCTTGACCCTCTTCTCGAGGGTCATCTCCAATAGAATCTCAGCCAGGTTTGATTGCTTTCAGCCTCCAGAGCAGGCCGGGTTTCAACGGGGTTTTAGCACCAAGGACCACATCTACACGCTGAGGCAAGTTATACAGAAAACTGAAGAGTATAACCAGCCACTATGTCTCACCTTTGTGGACTAAGAGAAAGCTTTTGACTCGGTCGAGACCTGGGCGGTCATGGAGTGTGCTGAGACATATTTATGATTCCGCCACGATGACCGTTCAACTCCAAAGCCACGGCACAAAATCTATCCAGTTGCAGAGAGGTGTCAGACAGGTGGACGTTATGTCCTCGAAACTGTTATCGAGTGCACTGGAAGATGTTTTCAAAACGTTGGATTGGGTTGAACGAGGAATAAATATCAATAGGGAATACATCTCGCACCTCCGTTTTGCCGACGATATCGTCCTGATTACAGAGACGATACAGGATCTGGAGGAAGTGCTGTCCAAACTAAATGCTGCTTCTGGACGCATCGGACTCGGGATGAATTTAGAAAAAACCAAAATCATGTTTAATGATTTTGTAGTCCCGAGACCGGTTGCCTTTGGGGGCATTCCCGTAGAAGTTGTTTCTCAATACACTTACTTGGGCCAAATTATAGAGCTTGGCAGAAACAACTTCGAGAGGGAGGTGGACAGAAGAATGCAGCTGGGATGGGCAGCATTTGGAAGACTAAGGCATGTTCTCACATCGTCTTTACCACAATGCCTGAGAACTTAGGTTTTGAAACAGTGTGTGCTCCCCGTTATGACGTACAGATCTGAGACGTTGACACTCACTGCGGCACTAGCTCACAAATTCAAGTTCGCTACGCATGCTATGGACCGGAATATGCTCGGGGTTTCTCTGTTAGATCACATCAGAAATTAAGTGATACACCAGGAAACCAAAGTTACCAACATAATGAAAAGTATTAGCACGCTAAAGTGGAGTTGGGCTGGTCACGTATGCAGAAGCACTGATGGTCGCTGGAACAAAAAAGTCCAAAGTGAAGACCGCGTCTCAGTAAATGTAGCATAGGGCGCCCCCCTTCAAGATGGGAAGACGACCTGCGCAGGTAAGCTGGCATCGAATGGATGCGAACGGCCACTGACAGGGAGAAGTAACTTCATTTGGGGGAGGCCTATGTCCAACAGTAGAGTACTACTGGCTAATGAAGATGACCCTTCTGGGGTAGCTAGACCTCTAAATGACCAGCAACATAACTATGATAGAGACAGAGACAAAGACAGGCCTTCTGCGGACAGAGATCGGTCCCCAGGTAACACACCTTTCGTGTTTTTGTTCCACTTACCCTCCGGGGGTTGCCTGACCTGTGAAAGACCAGCGTCATAACTATGAGTTTTGTGTTTCAGGACCATCAGACAGAGACAGAGACAAAGATAGGCCTTCTGCGGACAGAGATCGGTCTCCAGGTGACACACCTTTCGTTTTCTTGTTTTACTTACCCTCCTGGGATTGCCAGACCTGCGAAAGACCAGCATCACAACTATCACTTTTTCTCTTTCAGGACCATCAGACAGAGACAAAGATAGGCCTTCTGCCGACAGAGATCGGTCCCCAGGTGACACACCTTTCGTTTACTTGTTTTGCTTACCACCCTGGGATTGCCAGAACTATGAAAGACCAGCATCATAACTATGAATTTTGTGTTTCAGGACCATCAGACAGAGACAAAGATAGGCCTTCTGCGGACAGAGATCGGTCCCCAGGTAACACACCTTTCGTGTTTTTGTTCCACTTACCCTCCGGGGGTTGCCTGACCTGTGAAAGACCAGCGTCATAACTATGAGTTTTGTGTTTCAGGACCATCAGACAGAGACAAAGATAGGCCTTCTGCGGACAGAGATCGGTCCCCAGGTAACACACCTTTCGTGTTTTTGTTCCACTTACCCTCCGGGGGTTGCCTGACCTGTGAAAGACCAGCGTCATAACTATGAGTTTTGTGTTTCAGGACCATCAGAGAGAGACAGAGACAAAGATAGGCCTTCTGCGGACAGAGATCGGTCTCCAGGTGACACACCTTTCGTTTTCTTGTTTTACTTACCCTCCTGGGATTGCCAGACCTGCGAAAGACCAGCATCACAACTATCACTTTTTCTCTTTCAGGACCATCAGACAGAGACAAAGATAGGCCTTCTGCCGACAGAGATCGGTCCCCAGGTGACACACCTTTCGTTTACTTGTTTTGCTTACCACCCTGGGATTGCCAGAACTATGAAAGACCAGCATCATAACTATGAATTTTGTGTTTCAGGACCATCAGACAGAGACAAAGATAGGCCTTCTGCGGACAGAGATCGTTCCCCAGGTGACACACCTTTCGTGTTTTCGTTCCATTTACCCTCCTGGGGTTGCCAGCATCATACATTCGTACATACGCTTCACGACTTGTGTATACACACTCCCTTTTTTACTAATGCGGTTTAGTCAGAGGCTTGAGTGCCCATCTTCGAAATTTCGAAGGCATGTTAGGTATGAGTCACTCAAAGTCCGCGTTTCACTAGATAAACAGCACCCAACGTGATAGGTAGTGAACCGTATCGCCGTATATAGGTACTGACTATTTAAAATACTATTAAATTTTGCGGGTGAATTTGTTACGTTCGAACGTGTTTTATGCTAAATTATGTGGCGATCAGAAAAAAAAACCAATAATATCTATATTAACGTGTTAAAATGATATGTTATATATAAATATAAAGTATATAAGATATTCCACTACAAGTGTTTGTCCATGACTGAGGAGATGTTCAAGAGTCTCACAACACAGGAGGGAGGTAAATGGATTTGCCCTGAATGCTTGCGTGGTATTTCTAAGCGTGACAATACGAATACCCCAGTGAGATCTAGCAGCGTGATGGACAAAACATTCACGCCTACCTCCTATGTCAACGTCAACCGAGGGAGCGGGAACATAATGAAACTACAATGATGGATCAGGAAGGCAAGTTGTTAGAGAAATTTAGAAAATTTAGGCAAGAGATGCAAAATATGATGCGACTGACTGCAAATGAGGGAATACCAAGATTTGAAAGAAAGGTTTATCAACACTGAAGAGGAATTGAAGCAAGTGAAAGCTATGCTAAATATAGTTAGCAAAAAAGCGGACAAAGCTGATTTGTTGGAAGCTAAGGTTAAAAGTTTGGAAGCAAAAAAATATATTTTGACTAAGACAATACTTACATAATGAACTAGGGAACAAAATGTCATTTGCGAGGGTAGTCGCGAAAACACAAAGAATTCCGATGAAACAGTTGGAGCCACGAAAACAGCGCAAATTCCGCTTGTCGAAAAAGAAAATACTAAGGAAATAGATAATTTGGAAATAAAAGGTGTGCGAGTTCAAGACAAGCAAGTAACGAATGAATATTTAAAAACAGTAGACAAGAAAAATTATAGATATCGGAACAATAAAGTGCAAAAAGGAGGAAATACTTTGTTAAGTTCGTTGCAAGGAATAGAAAAGAAAAGGTTTCTACATGTGTGGCGGTTGAATAAAAAGGCCATAAGATTTGTGTTAAGGGACTAATCAACGTATATTTATGAAATATATACTTAATATATATAGATAAATACAAACATATATAATCAACAACCAGACTGGAAAGCAGACGAAAAGCGTAGTTCTTAACCCAGCTTCCACCGGGAATCAAACCCAGGACCTTACGATTAGCGTTCAGGTGCATAACCAATTCATGGAGGACGTCAAATCAAGGTCGTTCAATGACCATCGTGATTTTGTGTTTCAGTACCATCAGAGAAAGACAGAGATCGCCGCCCAGGTAATACTGCCTTTCGTTTTCTTATTACATTTAGGGTATTCTATTCGAAAACAATTATAATATACAAACTTTTGAAACTCCTGTGTACGTGCTGTCATGAACGACCATAAATTCGATTATAAAAAAAGAAGACCATGTATGCGAAGGTTTATTTAACGATCGCCCATCGCGACGTTAGGTATAAAGGACGTGAATATATGTGTGTTTATCTAAATTCCGCAAACAATTCATTTGATTTTTTCAGGTGGCCAAAGCTTTCAACGACCAGCGTGGTAACTGTCAATTATGTGTTTCAGGACCATCAGATAGGGATAGGCCTCCTGCAGACAGGGATAGGCCTCCTGCTGATAGAGATCGCTCGCCAGGTGAGAATGACTTTCGTTTTGTTGTTCTATGAACCCTTATGGGGTAGACATAGCTTTCAGTGACCAGCATGGTCAATGTGAATTTTGAGTTTAAGGACCATCAGACAGGGATAGGGCTCCTTCAGACAGAGATCGCCCACCAGGTGACTCTCTTTCGTTTTCTTGTAACATTAACCCTTTGGGGATTACCAGAGCTATTAAAGAGCAGCTTCGTTAATGTGATGTTTTGATGCAGGACCATCAGACAGAGAGAGACCTCCTTCAGACAGAGATAGACCTCCTTCAGACAGAGATCGCCCACCAGGTGACTCTCTTTCGTTTCCTTGTAACATTAACCCTTTTGGGATTACCAGAGCTATTAATGAACAGCTTTGTAAATGTGATGTTTTGATGCAGGACCATCAGACAGAGAGAGACCTCCTTCAGACAGAGATAGACCTCCTTCAGACAGAGATCGCCCACCAGGTGACTCTCTTTCGTTTCCTTGTAACATTAACCCTTTTGGGATTACCAGAGCTATTAATAAACAGCTTTGTTAATTTGATGTTTTGATGCAGGACCATCAGACAGAGATAGACCTCCTGCAGACAGAAATAGGCCTCCTTCAGACAGAGATCGCCCACCAGGTGACTCTCTTTCGTTTTCTTGTAACAATAACCCTTTGGGGATTACCAGAGCTATTAATGAGCAGCTTCGTTAATGTGATGTTTTGATGCAGGACCATCAGACAGAGATAGACCTCCTTCAGACAGAGATAGGCCTCCTTCAGACAGAGATCGGCCACCAGGTGACTCTCTTTCGTTTTCTTATAACATTAACCCTTTGGGGATTACCAGAGCTATTAATGAGCAGCTTCGTTAATATGATGTTTTGATGCAGGACCACCAGACAGAGATAGACCTCCTTCAGACAGAGATAGACCTCCTTCAGACAGAGATAGGCCTCCTTCAGACAGAGATCGCCCACCAGGTGACTCTCTTTCGTTTTCTTGTAACATTAACCCTTTTGGGATTACCAGAGCTATTAATGAGCAGCTTCGTTAATGTGATGTTTTGATGCAGGACCATCAGACAGAGATAGGCCTCCTTCAGACAGAGATCGCCCACCAGGTGACTCTCTTTCGTTTTCTTGTAACATTAACCCTTTGGGGATTACCAGAGCTGTTATGAGTAGCTTCGTTAATGTGATGTTTTGATGCAGGACCATCAGACAGAGATAGACCTCCTTCAGACAGAGATAGGCCCCCTTTAGACAGAGATCGCCCACCAGGTGACTCTCTTTCGTTTTCTTGTAACATTAACCCTTTGGGGATTACCAGAGCAGTTATGAGCAGCTTCGTTAATGTGATGTTTTGATGCAGGACCATCAGACAGAGATAGACCTCCTTCAGACAGCGATAGGCCCCCTTTAGACAGAGATCGCCCACCAGGTGACTGTCTTTCGTTTTCTTGTAACATTAACCTTTTGGGGATTACCAGAGCTATTAATGAGCAGCTTTGTTAATGTGATGTTTTGATGCAGGACCATCAGACAGAGAGAGACCTCCTTCAGACAGAGATAGGCCTCCTTCAGACAGAGATCGCCCACCAGGTGACTCTCTTTCGTTTTCTTGTAACATTTACCCTTTTGGGATTACCAGAGCAGTAATGAGCAGCTTCGTTAATGTGATGTTTTGATGCAGGACCATCAGACAGAGATAGACCTCCTTCAGACAGAGATAGGCCTCCTTCAGACAGAGATCGCCCACCAGGTGACTCTCTTTCGTTTCCTTGTAACATTTACCCTTTTGGGATTACCAGAGCTATTAATGAGCAGCTTCGTTAATGTGATGTTTTGATGCAGGACCATCAGACAGAGAGAGACCTCCTTCAGACAGAGATCGCCCACCAGGTGACTGTCTTTCGTTTTCTTGTAACATTAACCTTTTGGGGATTACCAGAGCTATTAATGAGCAGCTTTGTTAATGTGATGTTTTGATGCAGGACCATCAGACAGAGAGAGACCTCCTTCAGACAGAGATAGGCCTCCTTCAGACAGAGATCGCCCACCAGGTGACTCTCTTTCGTTTTCTTGTAACATTTACCCTTTTGGGATTACCAGAGCAGTAATGAGCAGCTTCGTTAATGTGATGTTTTGATGCAGGACCATCAGACAGAGATAGACCTCCTTCAGACAGAGATAGGCCTCCTTCAGACAGAGATCGCCCACCAGGTGACTCTCTTTCGTTTCCTTGTAACATTTACCCTTTTGGGATTACCAGAGCTATTAATGAGCAGCTTCGTTAATGTGATGTTTTGATGCAGGACCATCAGACAGAGAGAGACCTCCTTCAGACAGAGATCGCCCACCAGGTGACTCTCTTTCGTTTCCTTGTAACATTAACCCTTTTGGGATTACCAGAGCTATTAATGAACAGCTTTGTTCATTTGATGTTTTGATGCAGGACCATCAGACAGAGATAGGCCTCCTTCAGACAGAGATCGCCCACCAGGTGACTCTCTTTGGTTTCCTTGTAACATTTACCCTTTGGAGATTACCAGAGCTATTAATGAGCAGCTTCGTTAATGTGATGTTTTGATGCAGGACCATCAGACAGAGAGAGACCTCCTTCAGACAGAGAGAGACCTCCTTCAGACAGAGATCGCCCACCAGGTGACTCTCTTTCGTTTTCTTGTAACATTAACCCTTTTGGAATAACCAGACCTATTAATGAACAGCTTTGTTAATGTGATGTTTTGATGCAGGACCATCAGACAGAGATAGACCTCCTTCAGACAGAGATAGGCCTCCTTCAGACAGAGATCGCCCACCAGGTGACGCTCTTTCGTTTCCTTGTAACATTAACCCTATAGGGATTACCAGAGCTATTAATGAGCAGCTTTGTTAATGTGATGTTTTGACGCAGGACCATCAGACAGAGATAGACCTCCTTCAGACAGAGATAGGCCTCCTTCAGACAGAGATCGCCCACCAGGTGACGCTCTTTCGTTTCCTTGTAACATTAACCCTTTTGGGATTACCATAGCTATTCATGAACAGCTTTGTAAATGTGATGTTTTGATGCAGGACCATCAGACAGAGATAGACCTCCTTCAGACAGAGATAAGCCTCCTTCAGACAGAGATAGGCCTCCTTCAGACAGAGATAGGCCTCCTTCAGACAGAGATCGCCCACCAGGTGACGCTCTTTCGTTTCCTTGTAACATTAACCCTTTTGGGATTACCATAGCTATTCATGAACAGCTTTGTAAATGTGATGTTTTGATGCAGGACCATCAGACAGAGATAGACCTCCTTCAGACAGAGATAGGCCTCCTTCAGACAGAGATAGACCTCCTTCAGACAGAGATAGGCCTCCTTCAGACAGAGATCGCCCACCAGGTGACTCTCTTTCGTTTTCTTGTAACATTAACCCTTTTGGAATAACCAGACCTATTAATGAACAGCTTTGTTAATGTGATGTTTTGATGCAGGACCATCAGACAGAGATAGACCTCCTTCAGACAGAGATAGGCCTCCTTCAGACAGAGATAGGCCTCCTTCAGACAGAGATAGGCCTCCTTCAGACAGAGATCGCCCACCAGGTGACGCTCTTTCGTTTCCTTGTAACATTAACCCTATAGGGATTACCAGAGCTATTAATGAACAGCTTTGTTAATTTGATGTTTTGATGCAGGACCATCAGACAGAGATAGACCTCCTTTAGACAGAGATAGGCCTCCTTCAGACAGAGATCGCCCACCAGGTGTCTCTTTTTCGTTTCCTTGTAACATTAACCCTTTTGAGATTACCAGAGCTATTAATGAGCAGCTTCGTTAATGTGATGTTTTGATGCAGGACCATCAGACAGAGAGAGACCTCCTTCAGACAGAGATCGCCCACCTGGTGACTTTCTTTCGTTTTCTTGTAACATTAACCCTTTTGGGATTACCAGAGCTATTAATGAGCAGCTTCGTTAATGTGATGTTTTGATGCAGGACCATCAGACAGAGATAGACCTCCTTTAGACAGAGATAGGCCTCCTTCAGACAGAGATCGCCCACCAGGTGACTCTCTTTCGTTTTCTTGTAACATTAACCCTTTTGGGATAACCAGACCTATTAATGAACAGCTTTGTTAATATGATGCTTTGATGCAGGCCCTTCGGCCATCTACGTAACCGAGGTTTCGTAACCTGGTTACGATCGAAGCTTTTTTGTACTTATCCGTAACTAGCTTCGGTCAAGCACTTTGTTTTACTTCTACGTAACTAGCTTCGTACAAGTAATTTACGATTTTCTCTCGGTTGCCTACGTAACCGGAAGTCGACAATGATTACAATTCTTTTACCTATCCAAAGATATCACAACTTTGTTATTGTCATTGAATATTGAAAGTCACTAATGACTAGCCCTCTCCTCTTATCTCCTACCCTTTCACATACAAAATAAAAATCAAATAACACGACCAATTGGAAACATTTATTCTTTAATAAAATAAAAAGAAATTTTCTATTCAACATAGAGATCATAAAATCATTTATTAAAAGTAAAACAAAAACATTTTCACATGAAAAATTGTCCTTAAAATTAGATAATCGTTAAAAAAAAAATTGAGTCCATTGTGACTCCCAAGAAGGTAGGTAACCCCACAACATCAAAAGTTAAATTATTAATGACGATGCTCGTTATTGAATTCCTAACATTACGCATAGTAAACCTTACACATTTTGTCTCATTACAATTAAAAGCAAGATTGTTTACTCTAAAGCATTGCTCCACCTCAGAAATTTGTATTGAACATTAAAATATAAAAGCATAAGGAGCAACTATCTCAAACACAGTGTGCCACTGTGATTTGCCCAATTTTTAATTCACTGATTGCACGCTCAATTTCAGTATCGATTTCTAGACAGCGTTTTGACTTTTTATTTTTGGTTTTAAATATGTCACTAATTTTCGTCTCTTTGATTAAAATTTCCAGATTATCCACAATACTTCTGTTGTTATCAATGAACAGCACGCAGCTAAACGAATTAAATTAGAGATCGCGCCACATAAATTGGCAGTTGGAGGCGTCGCCACATTCGCGTAATTCAGTGTTACGAGTAAACACGCCAAAACTAGCACTCACTGTGCCATACGGCTTGATACATTATAGGTTTCATTTGTAACGGTCTTTGGTTGCAGAGCTATAAACTCAAATAAAACAAATTAATATATCAAAGTCAAAATATGTTTATTAAACTATTTCAAACATGATTAATAATTAACGGGACTTATCCTTCTTATTATAATATTACATATATAATGTGTTCCTTCACTCTGTCCGCAATAGACCGTTTAGTCTGTTCGACGTAGGATTTCCCACAGCTGCAATCAATCTTATACACACCCTTATATCTTATATCATGAGTATAAATCGCGAATCTCTTAATACTATAATTTCAAACATGGCACTGAGCATTGTCTTTACATATTTTTTACCGAGGTTAGATCAGCGGAGACCCTAGCTTGGAGAAGAACTAACAAGAATCTCCGGAAATCAATTTATTATAATCACCTTTAACAAACATAAAAATTACAAAGAGTGAGCAAAACACACAACGCTGGTAATACTAAATTTACCTTTCATACAAAATAACACGCAATGGCGGAAACGTCAAATTTAGTTCCAAGTTTGCCTACTGCCAATTTATGTGGCGCGATCTCTAATATCGTTATTTTCACTGACCCAATTCACTGTTATTTTCATTGACCAGAGAGATCAAGAGAGATCATTGATCAGAGACAATAACTAAGTTGTGATATCTTTGGATAGGTAAAAGGATTGTCATCATTGTCGACTTCCGGTTACGCAGGCAACTGAGAGAAAATCGTAAATTTTTTTGTACGAAGCTAGTTACGTACAAGTAAAACAAAGTGCTTGATCGAAGCAAGTTACGGATGAGTACAAAAAAGCTTCGATCGTAACCAGGTTACGAAACCTCGGTAACGTAGAGATAGGCCTCCTTCAGACAGAGATCGCCCACCTGATGACTCTCTTTAGTTTCCTTGTAACATAAACCCTTTTGGGATTACCAGAGCTATTAATAAACAGCTTTGTTAATTTGATGTTTTGATGCACGACCATCAGACAGAGAAAGACCTCCTTCAGACAGAGATAGGCCTCCTTCAGACAGAGATCGCCCACCAGGTGACTCTCTTTCGTTTTCTTGTAACATTAACCCTTTTGGGATTACCAGAGCTATTAATGAACAGCTTTGTTAATTTGATGTTTTGATGCAGGACCATCAGACAGAGAGAGACCTCCTTCAGACAGAGATAGACCTCCTTCAGACAGAGATAGACCTCCTTCAGACAGAGATAGGCCGCCTTCAGACAGAGATCGCCCACCAGGTGACTCTCTTTCATTTCCTTGTAACATTAACCCTTTGGGGATTACCAGAGCTATTAATGAACAGCTTTGTTAATTTGATGTTTTGATGCAGGACCATCAGACAGAGAGAGACCCCCTTCAGACAGAGATAGGCCTCCTTCAGACAGAGATCGCCCACCAGGTGACTCTCTTTCGTTTTCTTGTAACATTAACCCTTTTGGGATAACCAGACCTATTAATGAACAGCTTTGTTAATGTGATGTTTTGATGCAGGACCATCAGACAGAGATATACCTCCTCCAGACAGAGATAGACCTCCTTCAGACAGAGATAGGCCTCCTTCAGACAGAGATCGGCCTCCTTCAGACAGAGATCGGCCACCAGGTGACTCTCTTTCGTTTCCTTGTAACATTAACCCTTTTGGGATTACCAGAGCTATTAATGAACAGCTTTGTTAATTTGATGTTTTGATGCAGGACCATCAGACAGAGAGAGACCTCCTTCAGACAGAGATAGGCCTCCTTCAGACAGAGATCGCCCACCAGGTGACTCTCTTTGGTTTCCTTGTAACATTAACACTTTGGGGATTACCAGAGCTATTAATGAGCAGCTTCGTTAATGTGATGTTTTGATGCAGGACCATCAGACAGAGATAGACCTCCTTCAGACAGAGATAGGCCGCCTTCAGACAAAGATCGCCCACCAGGTGACTTTCGTTCGTTTCCTTGTAACATTAACCCTTTTGGGATTACCAGAGCTATTAATGAGCAGCTTCGTTAATGTGATGTTTTGATGCAGGACCAACAGACAGAGAGAGACCTCCTTCAGACAGAGATCGCCCACCAGGTGACTCTCTTTCGTTTTCTTGTAACATTAACCCTTTTGGGATAACCAGACCTATTAATGAACAGCTTTGTTAATGTAATGTTTTGATGCAGGACCATCAGACAGAGATAGACCTCCTTCAGACAGAGATAGGCCTCCTTCAGACAGAGATCGGCCTCCTTCAGACAGAGATCGGCCTCCTTCAGACAGAGATCGGCCACCAGGTGACTCTCTTTCGTTTCCTTGTAACAATAACCCTTTTGGGATTACCAGAGCTATTAATGAACAGCTTTGTTAATTTGATGTTTTGATGCAGGACCATCAGACAGAGAGAGACCTCCTTCAGACAGAGATAGGCCTCCTTCAGACAGAGATAGACCTCCTTCAGACAGAGATAGACCTCCTTCAGACAGAGATAGGCCGCCTTCAGACAGAGATCGCCCACCAGGTGACTCTCTTTCATTTCCTTGTAACATTAACCCTTTGGGGATTACCAGAGCTATTAATGAACAGCTTTGTTAATTTGATGTTTTCATGCAGGACCATCAGACAGAGAGAGACCCCCTTCAGACAGAGATAGGCCTCCTTCAGACAGAGATCGCCCACCAGGTGACTCTCTTTCGTTTTCTTGTAACATTAACCCTTTTGGGATAACCAGACCTATTAATGAACAGCTTTGTTAATGTGATGTTTTGATGCAGGACCATCAGACAGAGATAGACCTCCTTCAGACAGAGATAGACCTCCTTCAGACAGAGATAGGCCTCCTTCAGACAGAGATCGGCCTCCTTCAGACAGAGATCGGCCACCAGGTGACTCTCTTTCGTTTCCTTGTAACATTAACCCTTTTGGGATTACCAGAGCTATTAATGAACAGCTTTGTTAATTTGATGTTTTGATGCAGGACCATCAGACAGAGAGAGACCTCCTTCAGACAGAGATAGGCCTCCTTCAGACAGAGATCGCCCACCAGGTGACTCTCTTTGGTTTCCTTGTAACATTAACACTTTGGGGATTACCAGAGCTATTAATGAGCAGCTTCGTTAATGTGATGTTTTGATGCAGGACCATCAGACAGAGATAGACCTCCTTCAGACAGAGATAGGCCGCCTTCAGACAAAGATCGCCCACCAGGTGACTTTCGTTCGTTTCCTTGTAACATTAACCCTTTTGGGATTACCAGAGCTATTAATGAGCAGCTTCGTTAATGTGATGTTTTGATGCAGGACCATCAGACAGAGAGAGACCTCCTTCAGACAGAGATCGCCCACCAGGTGACTCTTTTTCGTTTTCTTGTAACATTAACCCTTTTGGGATAACCAGACCTATTAATGAACAGCTTTGTTAATGTGATGTTTTGATGCAGGACAATCAGACAGAGATAGACCTCCTCCAGACAGAGATAGACCTCCTTCAGACAGAGATAGGCCTCCTTCAGACAGAGATCGGCCTCCTTCAGACAGAGATCGGCCACCAGGTGACTCTCTTTCGTTTCCTTGTAACATTAACCCTTTTGGGATTACCAGAGCTATTAATGAACAGCTTTGTTAATTTGATGTTTTGATGCAGGACCATCAGACAGAGAGAGACCTCCTTCAGACAGAGATAGGCCTCCTTCAGACAGAGATCGCCCACCAGGTGACTCTCTTTGGTTTCCTTGTAACATTACCCCTTTGGGGATTACCAGAGCTATTAATGAGCAGCTTCGTTAATGTGATGTTTTGATGCAGGACCATCAGACAGAGATAGACCTCCTTCAGACAGAGATAGGCCTCCTTCAGACAGAGATCGCCCACCAGGTGACTTTCGTTCGTTTCCTTGTAGCATTAACCCTTTTGGGATTACCAGAGCTATTAATGAGCAGCTTCGTTAATGTGATGTTTTGATGCAGGACCATCAGACAGAGAGAGACCTCCTTCAGACAAAGATCGCACACCAGGTGACTCTCTTTCGTTTTCTTGTAACATTAACCCTTTTGGGATTACCAGAGCTATTAATGAGCAGCTTCGTTAATGTGATGTTTTGATGCAGGACCATCAGACAGAGAGAGACCTCCTTCAGACAGAGATCGCCCACCAGGTGACTCTCTTTCGTTTTCTTGTAACTTTAACCCTTTGGGGATTACCAGAGCTATTAATGAGCAGCTTCGTTAATGTGATGTTTTGATGCAGGACCATCAGACAGAGATAGACCTCCTTCAGACAGAGATAGGCCTCCTTCAGACAGAGATAGGCCTCCTTCAGACAGAGAACGCCCACCAGGTGACTTTCTTTCGTTTCCTTGAAGCATTGACCCTTTTGGGATTACCAGAGCTATTAATGAGCAGCTTCGTTAATGTGATGTTTTGATGCAGGACCATCAGACAGAGAGAGACCTCTTTCAGACAGAGATCGCCCACCAGGTGACTCTCTTTCGTTTGCTTGTAACATTAACCCTTTTGGGATTACCAGAGCTATTAATGAACAGCTTTGTTCATTTGATGTTTTGATGCAGGACCATCAGACAGAGATAGGCCTCCTTCAGACAGAGATCGCCCACCAGGTGACTCTCTTTCGTTTCCTTGTAACATTTACCCTTTGGAGATTACCAGAGCTATTAATGAGCAGCTTCGTTAATGTGATGTTTTGATGCAGGACCATCAGACAGAGATAGACCTCCTTCAGACAGAGAGGGACCTCCTTCAGACAGAGATCGCCCACCGGGTGACTCTCTTTCGTTTTCTTGTAACATTAACCCTTTTGAAATAACCAGACCTATTAATGAACAGCTTTGTTAATGTGATGTTTTGATGCAGGACCATCAGACAGAGATAGACCTCCTTCAGACAGAGATAGGCCTCCTTCAGACAGAGATCGCCCACCAGGTGACGCTCTTTCGTTTCCTTGTAACATTAACCCTATAGGGATTACCAGAGCTATTAATGAGCAGCTTTGTTAATGTGATGTTTTGACGCAGGACCATCAGACAGAGATAGACCTCCTTCAGACAGAGATAGGCCTCCTTCAGACAGAGATCGCCCACCAGGTGACGCTCTTTCGTTTCCTTGTAACATTAACCCTTTTGGGATTACCATAGCTATACTTGAACAGCTTTGTAAATGTGATGTTTTGATGCACGACCATCAGACAGAGATAGACCTCCTTCAGACAGAGATAGGCCTCCTTCAGACAGAGATAGGCCTCCTTCAGACAGAGATAGGCCTCCTTCAGACAGAGATCGCCCACCAGGTGACTTTCTTTCGTTCCCTTGTAACATTAACCCTTTTGGGATTACCAGAGCTATTAATCAGCAGCTTCGTTAATGTGATGTTTTGATGCAGGACCATCAGACAGAGAGAGACCTCCTTCAGACAGAGATCGCCCACCAGGTGACTCTCTTTCGTTTTCTTGTAACTTTAACCCTTTGGGGGTTACCAGAGCTATTAATGAGCAGCTTCAATAATGTGATGTTTTAATGCAGGACCATCAGACAGAGATAGACCACCATCAGACAGAGATAGGCCTCCTTCAGACAGAGATCGCCCACCAGGTGACTTTCTTTCGTTTCCTTGTAACATTAACCCTTTTGGGATTACCAGAGCTTTTAATGAGCAGCTTCGTTAATGTGATGTTGTGATGCAGGACCATCAGACAGAGATAGGCCTCCTTCAGACAGAGATCGTCCACCAGGTGACTTTCTTTCGTTTTCTTGTAACTTTAACCCTTTGGGGGTTACCAGAGCTATTAATGAGCAGCTTCGTTAATGTGATGTTTTGATGCAGGACCATCAGACAGAGATAGACCTCCTTCAGACAGAGATAGGCCCCCTTTAGACAGAGATCGCCCACCAGGTGACTGTCTTTCGTTTTCTTGTAACATTAACCCTTTTGGGATTACCAGAGCTATTAATGAGCAGCTTCGTTAATGTGATGTTTTGATGCAGGACCATCAGACAGAGATAGACCGCCTTCAGACAGAGATAGGCCTCCTTCAGACAGAGACCGCCCACCAGGTGGCTTTCTTTCGTTCCCTTGTAACATTAACCCTTTTGGGATTACCAGAGCTATTATTCAGCAGCTTCGTTAATGTGATGTTTTGATGCAGGACCATCAGACAGAGAGAGACCTCCTTCAGACAGAGATCGCCCACCAGGTGACTCTCTTTCGTTTTCTTGTAACTTTAACCCTTTGGGGGTTACCAGAGCTATTAATGAGCAGCTTCGTTAATGTGATGTTTTAATGCAGGACCATCAGACAGAGATAGACCACCATCAGACAGAGATAGGCCTCCTTCAGACAGAGATCGCCCACCAGGTGACTTTCTTTCGTTTCCTTGTAACATTAACCCTTTTGGGATTACCAGAGCTTTTAATGAGCAGCTTCGTTAATGTGATGTTGTGATGCAGGACCATCAGACAGAGATAGGCCTCCTTCAGACAGAGATCGTCCACCAGGTGACTCTCTTTCGTTTTCTTGTAACTTTAACCCTTTGGGGATTACCAGAGCTATTAATGAGCAGCTTCGTTAATGTGATGTTTTGATGCAGGACCATCAGACAGAGATAGACCTCCGTCAGACAGAGATAGGCCTCCTTCAGACAAAGATCGCCCACCAGGTGACTCTCTTTCGTTTCCTTGTAACATTAACCCAATTGGGATTACCAGAGCTATTAATGAATAGCTTTCTTAATTTGATGTTTTGATGCAGGACCATCAGACAGAGAAAGACCTCCTTCAGACAGAGATAGGCCTCCTTCAGACAGAGATCGCCCACCAGGTGACTCTCTTTCGTTTTCTTGTAACAATAACCCTTTTGGGATTACCAGAGCTATTAATGAGCAGCTTCGTTAATGTGATGTTTTGATGCAGGACCATCAGACAGAGAGAGACCTCCTTCAGACAGAGATCGCCCACCAGGTGACTCTCTTTCGTTTTCTTGTAACATTAACCCTTTGAGGATTACCAGAGCTATTAATGAGCAGCTTCGTTAATGTGATGTTTTGATGCAGGACCATCAGACAGAGATAGGCCTCCTTTAGACAGAGATCGCGCACCAGGTGACTCTTTTTCGTTTTCTTGTAACATTAACCCTTTGGATATTACCAGAGCTATTAATGAGCAGCTTCGTTAATGTGATGTTTTGATGCAGGACCATCAGACAGAGATAGACCTCCTTCAGACAGAGATAGGCCTCCTTCAGACAAAGATCGCCCACCAGGTGACTCTCTTTCGTTTTCTTGTAACATTAACCCTTTTGGGATAACCAGACCTATTAATGAACAGCTTTGTCAATGTGATGTTTTGATGCAGGACCAACAGACAGAGATAGACCTCCTCCAGACAGAGATAGACCTCCTTCAGACAGAGATAGGCCTCCTTCAGACAGAGATCGCCCACCAGGTGACTTTCTTTCGTTTCCTTGTAACATTACCCCTTTTGGGATTACCAGAGCTATTAATGAACAGCTTTGTTAATTTGATGTTTTGATGCAGGGCCATCAGACAGAGAGAGACCTCCTTCAGACAGTGATAGGCCTCCTTCAGACAGAGATCGCCCACCAGGTGACTCTCTTTCGTTTCCTTGTAACATTAACCCTTTGGGGATTAACAGAGCTATAATTGAGCAGCTTCGTTAATGTGATGTTTTGATACAGGACCATCAGACAGAGATAGACCTCCTTCAGACAGAGATAGGCCTCCTTCAGACAGAGATCGCCCACCAGGTGACTTTCTTTCGTTTCCTTGTAACATTAACCCTTTTGGGATTACCAGAGCTATTAATGAGCAGCTTCGTTAATGTGATGTTTTGATGCAGGACCATCAGACAGAGAGAGACCTCCTTCAGACAGAGATAGTCCTCCTTCAGACAGAGATCGCCCACCCGCTGACTCTCTTTCGTTTTCTTGTAACATTTACCCTTTTGGGATTACCAGAGCTATTATTGAGCAGCTTCGTTAATGTGATGTTTTGATGCAGGACCATCAGACAGAGAGAGACCTCCTTCAGACATAGATAGGCCTCCTTCAGACAGAGATCGCCCACCAGGTGACACTCTTTCGTTTTCTTGTAACAGTAACCCTTTTGGGATTACCAGAGCTATTAATGAACAGCTTTGTTAATGTGATGTTTTGATGCAGGACCATCAGACAGAGATAGACCTCCTTCAGACAGAGAGAGACCTCCTTCAGACAGAGATCGCCCACCAGGTGACTCTCTTTCGTTTGCTTGTAACATTACCCCTTTTGGGATTACCAGAGCTATTAATGAGCAGCTTCGTTAATCTTATGTTTTGATGCAGGACCGTTAGACAGAGAAAGGCCTCCTTCAGACAGAGATAGGCCTCCTTCAGACAGAGATAGGCCTCCTTCAGACAGAGATAGGCCTCCTTCAGACAGAGATAGGCGACAGAGATCGCCCACCAGGTGACTCTCTTCCGTTTTCTTTTAACATTCACCCTTTTGGGATTACCAGAGCTATTAATGAACAGCTTTGTTAATGTGATATTTTGACGCAGGACTATCAGACAGAGATAGACCTCCTTCAGACAGAGATAGACCTCCTTCAGACAGAGATAGGCCTCCTTCAGACAGAGATAGGCCTCTTTCAGACAGAGATCGGCCTCCTTCAGACAGAGATCGCCCACCAGGTGACTCTCTTCCGTTTTCTTTTAACATTCACCCTTTTGGGATTACCAGAGCTATTAACGAGCAGCTTCGTTAATGTGATGTTTTGATGCAGGACCATCAGACAGAGATAGGCCTCCTTCAGACAGAGATAGGCCTCCTTCATACAGAGATAGGCCTCCTTCAGACAGAGATAGGCCTCCTTCAGACAGAGATCGCCCACCAGGTGACTCTCTTCCGTTTTCTTTTAACATTAACCCTTTTGGGATTACCAGAGCTATTAATGAGCAGCTTTGTTAATGTGATGTTTTGATGCAGGACCGTCAGACAGAGATAGGCCTCCTTCAGACAGAGATAGGCCTCCTTCAGACAGAGATCGCCCACCAGGTGACTCTCTTTCGTTTTCTTGTAACAATAACCCTTTGGGGATTATCAGAGCTATTAATGAACAGCTTTGTTAATGTGATATTTTGACGCAGGACTATCAGACAGAGATAGACTTCCTTCAGACAGAGATAGGCCGCCTTCAGACAGAGATCGCCCACCAGGTGACTTTCTTTCGTTTCCTTGTAACATTAACCCTTTTGGGATTACCAGAGCTATTAATGAGCAGCTTCGTTAATGTGATGTTTTGATGCAGGACCATCAGACAGAGAGAGACCTCCTTCAGACAGAGATAGTCCTCCTTCAGACAGAGATCGCCCACCCGGTGACTCTCTTTCGTTTTCTTGTAACATTTACCCTTTTGGGATTACCAGAGCTATTAATGAGCAGCTTCGTTAATGTGATGTTTTGATGCAGGACCATCAGACAGAGAGAGACCTCCTTCAGACAGAGATAGGCCTCCTTCAGACAGAGATCGCCCACCAGGTGACACTCTTTCGTTTTCTTGTAACAGTAACCCTTTTGGGATTACCAGAGCTATTAATGAACAGCTTTGTTAATGTGATGTTTTGATGCAGGACCATCAGACAGAGATAGACCTCCTTCAGACAGAGAGAGACCTCCTTCAGACAGAGATCGCCCACCAGGTGACTCTCTTTCGTTTTCTTGTAACATTACCCCTTTTGGGATTACCAGAGCTATTAATGAGCAGCTTCGTTAATCTTATGTTTTGATGCAGGACCGTTAGACAGAGATAGGCCTCCTTCAGACAGAGATAGGCCTCCTTCAGACAGAGATAGGCCTCCTTCAGACAGAGATAGGCCTCCTTCAGACAGAGATCGCCCACCAGGTGACTCTCTTCCGTTTTCTTTTAACATTCACCCTTTTGGGATTACCAGAGCTATTAATGAACAGCTTTGTTAATGTGATATTTTGACGCAGGACTATCAGACAGAGATAGACCTCCTTCAGACAGAGATAGACCTCCTTCAGACAGAGATAGGCCTCCTTCAGACAGAGATAGGCCTCCTTCAGACAGAGATAGGCCTCCTTCAGACAGAGATCGCCCACCAGGTGACTCTCTTCCGTTTTCTTTTAACATTCACCCTTTTGGGATTAACAGAGCTATTAACGAGCAGCTTCGTTAA
This sequence comes from Leucoptera coffeella, assembly GCA_030578115.1. NCBI lineage: Eukaryota > Metazoa > Arthropoda > Insecta > Lepidoptera > Lyonetiidae > Leucoptera > Leucoptera coffeella. The sequence goes on along the minus strand of JAMBLF010000557.1, from coordinate 162,136 downwards.
TGTGATGTTTTGATGCAGGACCATCAGACAGAGATAGGCCTCCTTCAGACAGGGATAGGCCTCCTTCAGACAGAGATAGGCCTCCTTCAGACAGAGATAGGCCTCCTTCAGACAGAGATCGCCCACCAGGTGACTCTCTTTCGGGATTACCAGAGCTTCTTTGTTAATGTGATGTTTTGATGCAGGACCGTCAGACAGAGATAGGCCCCTTCAGACAGAGATAGGCCTTTCAGACAGAGATTACTAACAATAACCCTTTGATTATCAGAGCTATTAATGAACAGCAATGTGATATTTTGACTATCAGACAGAGATAGACCTCCTTCAACAGAGATAGTGACAGAGATCGCCCACCAGGTGACTCTCTTTCGAACATTACCCGCTAGAGCTATTAATGAGCAGCTTCGTTAATGTGATGTTTTGATGCAGGACAGACAGAGAAAGGCCTCCTTCAGACAGAGATAGGCCTCCTTCAGACAGAGATCGCCCACCAGGTGACTTTCTTTCGTTTTCTTGTAACAATAACCCTTTGGGGATTATCAGAGCTATTAATAAACAGCTTTGTTAATGTGATATTTTGACGCAGGACTATCAGACAGAGTTAGACCTCCTTTAGACAGAGATAGACCTCCTTCAGACAGAGATAGGCCGACTTCAGACAGAGATCGCCCACCAGGTGACTCTCTTTCGTTTCCTTGTAACATTAACCCTTTGGGGATTACCAGAGCTATTAATGAACAGCTTTGTTAATTTGATGTTTTGATGCAGGACCATCAGACAGAGAGAGACCTCCTTCAGACAGAGATCGCCCACCAGGTGACTCTCTTTCGTTTCCTTGTAACATTATCCCTTTTTGGATTACCAGAGCTATTAATGAGCAGCTTCGTTAATGTGATGTTTTGATGCAGGATCATCAGACAGAGATAGACCTCCTTCAGACAGAGATCGCCCACCAGGTGACTCTCTTTCGTTTTCTTGTAACATTAACCCTTTTGGGATTACCAGAGCTATTAATGAACAGCTTTCTTAATTTGATGTTTTGATGCAGGACCATCAGACAGAGATAGGCCTCCTTCAGACAGAGATTGCCCAGCAGAAGACTCTCTTTCGTTTTCTTGTAACATTAACCCTTTGGGGATTACCAGAGCTATTAATGAACAGCTTTGTCAATTTGATGTTTTGATGCAGGACCATCAGAGAAAGAGAGACCTCCTTCGGACAGAGAGAGACCTCCTTCAGACAGAGAAAGGCCTCCTTCAGACAGAGATAGGCCTCCTTCAGACAGAGATAGGCCTCCTTCAGACAGAGATAGGCCTCCTTCAGACAGAGATCGCCCACCAGGTGACTCTCTTTCGTTTTCTTGTAACATTACCCCTTTTGGGATTACCAGAGCTATTAATGAGCAGCTTCGTTAATCTTATGTTTTAATGCAGGACCGTTAGACAGAGATAGGCCTCCTTCAGACAGAGATAGGCCTCCTTCAGACAGAGATAGGCCTCCTTCAGACAGAGATAGGCCTCCTTCAGACAGAGATCGCACACCAGGTGACTCTCTTCCGTTTCCTTTTAACATTAACCCTTTTGCGATTACCAGAGCTAATAATGAGCAGCTTTGTTAATGTGATGATTTGATGCAGGACCGTCAGACAGAGATAGGCCTACTTCAGACAGAGATAGGCCTCCTTCAGACAGAGATCGCCCACCAGGTGACTCTCTTTCGTTTTCTTGTAACAATAACCCTTTGGGGATTAACAGAGCTATTAATGAACAGCTTTGTTAATGTGATATTTTGACGCAGGACTATCAGACAGAGATAGACCTCCTTCAGACAGAGATAGACCTCCTTCAGACAGAGATCGCCCACCAAGTGACTCTCTTTCGTTTTCTTGTAACATTAACCCTTTTGGGATTACCAGAGCTATTATCGAGCAGCTTCGTTAATGTGATGTTTTGATGCAGGACCATCAGACAGAGATAGGCCTCCTTCAGACAGAGATAGGCCTCCTTCAGACAGAGATAGGCCTCCTTCAGACAGAGATCGCCCACCAGGTGCCTGTCTTTCGTTTTCTTGTAACATTAACCCTTTTGGGATTACCAGAGCTATTAATGAGCAGCTTCGTTAATGTGATGTTTTGATGCAGGACCATCAGACAGAGATAGACCTCCTTCAGACAGAGATAGGCCTCCTTCAGACAGAGATCGCCCACCAGGTGACTCTCTTTCGTTTTCTTGTAACATTAACCCTTTTGGGATTACCAGAGCTATTAATGAGCAGCTTCGTTAATGTGATGTTTTGATGCAGGACCATCAGACAGAGATAGGCCTCCTTCAGACAGAGATCGTCCACCAGGTGACTCTCTTTCGTTTTCTTGTAACATTAACCCTTTGGGGATTACCAGAGCTATTAATGAGCAGCTTTGTTAATATGATGTTTTGATGCAGGACCATCAGACAGAGATAGACCTCCTTCAGACAGAGAGAGACCTCCTTCAGACAGAGATAGGCCTCCTTCAGACAGAGATCGCCCACCAGGTGACTCTCTTTCGTTTCCTTGTAACATTAACACTTTTGGGATTACCAGACCTATTAATAAACAGCTTCGTTAATGTGATGTTTTGATGCAGGATCATCAGACAGAGATAGACCTCCTTCAGACAGAGATAGGCCTCCTTCAGACAGAGATCGCCCACCAGGTGACTCTCTTTCGTTTTCTTGTAACATTAACCCTTTTAATATTACCAGAGCTATTAATGAACAGCTTTCTTCATTTGATGTTTTGATGCAGGACCAACAGACAGAGATAGGCCTCCTTCAGACAGAGATCGTCCACCAGGTGACTCTCTTTCGTTTTCTTGTAACTTTAACCCTTTGGGGATTACCAGAGTTTTTAATGAACAGCTTTGTTAATGTGATTTTTTGATGCAGGACCATCAGACAGAGATAGACCTCCTTCAGACAGAGATAGGCCGCCTTCAGACAGAGATCGCCCACCAGGTGACTCTCTTACGTTTCCTTGTAACGTTAACCCTTTGGGGATTACCAGAGCTATTAATGAGCAGCTTTGTTAATATGATGTTTTGATGCAGGACCATCAGACAGAGATAGACCTCCTTCAGACAGAGAGAGACCTCCTTCAGACAGAGATAGGCCTCCTTCAGACAGAGATCGCCCACCAGGTGACTCTCTTTCGTTTCCTTGTAACATTAACCCTTTTGGGATTACCAGACCTATTAATAAACAGCTTCGTTAATGTGATGTTTTGATGCAGGATCATCAGACAGAGATAGACCTCCTTCAGACAGAGATAGGCCTCCTTCAGACAGAGATCGCCCACCAGGTGACTCTCTTTCGTTTTCTTGTAATATTAACCCTTTTTATATTACCAGAGCTATTAATGAACAGCTTTGTTAATTTGATGTTTTGATGCAGGACCATCAGACAGAGAGAGACCTCCTTCAGACAGAGATAGGCCTCCTTCAGACAGAGATCGCCCACCAGGTGACTCTCTTTCGTTTTCTTGTAACATTACCCCTTTTGGGATTACCAGAGCTATTAATGAGCAGCTTCGTTAATCTTATGTTTTGATGCAGGACCGTTAGACAGAGATAGGCCTCCTTCAGACAGAGATAGGCCTCCTTCAGACAGAGATAGGCCTCCTTCAGACAGAGATAGGCCTCCTTCAGACAGAGATCGCACACCAGGTGACTCTCTTCCGTTTCCTTTTAACATTAACCCTTTTGCGATTACCAGAGCTAATAATGAGCAGCTTTGTTAATGTGATGATTTGATGCAGGACCGTCAGACAGAGATAGGCCTACTTCAGACAGAGATAGGCCTCCTTCAGACAGAGATCGCCCACCAGGTGACTCTCTTTCGTTTTCTTGTAACAATAACCCTTTGGGGATTAACAGAGCTATTAATGAACAGCTTTGTTAATGTGATATTTTGACGCAGGACTATCAGACAGAGATAGACCTCCTTCAGACAGAGATAGACCTCCTTCAGACAGAGATCGCCCACCAAGTGACTCTCTTTCGTTTTCTTGTAACATTAACCCTTTTGGGATTACCAGAGCTATTATCGAGCAGCTTCGTTAATGTGATGTTTTGATGCAGGACCATCAGACAGAGATAGGCCTCCTTCAGACAGAGATAGGCCTCCTTCAGACAGAGATAGGCCTCCTTCAGACAGAGATCGCCCGCCAGGTGCCTGTCTTTCGTTTTCTTGTAACATTAACCCTTTTGGGATTACCAGAGCTATTAATGAGCAGCTTCGTTAATGTGATGTTTTGATGCAGGACCATCAGACAGAGATAGACCTCCTTCAGACAGAGATAGGCCTCCTTCAGACAGAGATCGCCCACCAGGTGACTCTCTTTCGTTTTCTTGTAACATTAACCCTTTTGGGATTACCAGAGCTATTAATGAGCAGCTTCGTTAATGTGATGTTTTGATGCAGGACCATCAGACAGAGATAGGCCTCCTTCAGACAGAGATCGTCCACCAGGTGACTCTCTTTCGTTTTCTTGTAACATTAACCCTTTGGGGATTACCAGAGCTATTAATGAGCAGCTTTGTTAATATGATGTTTTGATGCAGGACCATCAGACAGAGATAGACCTCCTTCAGACAGAGAGAGACCTCCTTCAGACAGAGATAGGCCTCCTTCAGACAGAGATCGCCCACCAGGTGACTCTCTTTCGTTTCCTTGTAACATTAACACTTTTGGGATTACCAGACCTATTAATAAACAGCTTCGTTAATGTGATGTTTTGATGCAGGATCATCAGACAGAGATAGACCTCCTTCAGACAGAGATAGGCCTCCTTCAGACAGAGATCGCCCACCAGGTGACTCTCTTTCGTTTTCTTGTAACATTAACCCTTTTAATATTACCAGAGCTATTAATGAACAGCTTTCTTCATTTGATGTTTTGATGCAGGACCAACAGACAGAGATAGGCCTCCTTCAGACAGAGATCGTCCACCAGGTGACTCTCTTTCGTTTTCTTGTAACTTTAACCCTTTGGGGATTACCAGAGCTATTAATGAGCAGCTTTGTTAATATGATGTTTTGATGCAGGACCATCAGACAGAGATAGACCTCCTTCAGACAGAGAGAGACCTCCTTCAGACAGAGATAGGCCTCCTTCAGACAGAGATCGCCCACCAGGTGACTCTCTTACGTTTCCTTGTAACGTTAACCCTTTGGGGATTACCAGAGCTATTAATGAGCAGCTTTGTTAATATGATGTTTTGATGCAGGACCATCAGACAGAGATAGACCTCCTTCAGACAGAGAGAGACCTCCTTCAGACAGAGATAGGCCTCCTTCAGACAGAGATCGCCCACCAGGTGACTCTCTTTCGTTTCCTTGTAACATTAACCCTTTTGGGATTACCAGACCTATTAATAAACAGCTTCGTTAATGTGATGTTTTGATGCAGGATCATCAGACAGAGATAGACCTCCTTCAGACAGAGATAGGCCTCCTTCAGACAGAGATCGCCCACCAGGTGACTCTCTTTCGTTTTCTTGTAATATTAACCCTTTTTATATTACCAGAGCTATTAATGAACAGCTTTGTTAATTTGATGTTTTGATGCAGGACCATCAGACAGAGAGAGACCTCCTTCAGACAGAGATAGGCCTCCTTCAGACAGAGATCGCCCACCAGGTGCCTGTCTTTCGTTTTCTTGTAACATTAACCCTTTTGGGATTGCCAGAGCTATTATCGAGCAGCTTCGTTAATGTGATGTTTTGATGCAGGACCATCAGACAGAGATAGACCTCCTTCAGATAGAGATAGGCCTCCTTCAGACAGAGATCGCCCACCAGGTGACTCTCTTTCGTTTTCTTGTAACATTAACCCTTTTTGGATTACCAGAGCTATTAATGAGCAGCTTTGTTAATGTGATGTTTTGATGCAGGACCATCAGACAGAGATAGACCTCCTTCAGACAGAGATAGGCCTCCTTCAGACAGAGATCGCCCACCAGGTGACTCTCTTTCGTTTTCTTGTAACATTAACCCTTTTGGGATTACCAGAGCTATTAATGAGCAGCTTCGTTAATGTGATGTTTTGATGCAGGACCATCAGACAGAGATAGGCCTCCTTCAGACAGAGATCGTCCACCAGGTGACTCTCTTTCGTTTTCTTGTAACAGTAACCCTTTGGGGATTACCAGAGCTATTAATTAGCAGCTTTGTTAATATGATGTTTTGATGCAGGACCATCAGACAGAGATAGACCTCCTTCAGACAGAGAGAGACCTCCTTCAGACAGAGATAGGCCTCCTTCAGACAGAGATCGCCAACCAGGTGACTCTCTTTCGTTTCCTTGTAACATTAACCCTTTTGGGATTACCAGACCTATTAATAAACATCTTCGTTAATGTGATGTTTTGATGCAGGATCATCAGACAGAGATAGACCTCCTTCAGACAGAGATAGGCCTCCTTCAGACAGAGATCGCCCACCAGGTGACTCTCTTTCGTTTTCTTGTAACATTAACTTTTTTAATATTACCAGAGCTATTAATGAACAGCTTTCTTAATTTGATGTTTTGATGCAGGACCATCAGACAGAGATAGGCCTCCTTCAGACAGAGATCGTCCACCAGGTGACTCTCTTTCGTTTTCTTGTAACTTTAACCCTTTGGGGATTACCAGAGCTATTAATGAACAGCTTTGTTAATGTGATTTTTTGACGCAGGACTATCAGACAGAGATAGACCTCCTTCAGACAGAGATAGACCTCCTTCAGACAGAGATCGCCCACCAGGTGACTCTCTTTCATTTTCTTGTAACATTAACCCTTTTGGGATTCCCAGAGCTATTATCGAGCAGCTTCGTTAATGTGATGTTTTGATGCAGGACCATCAGACAGAGATAGACCTCCTTCAGATAGAGATAGGCCTCCTTCAGACAGAGATCGCCCACCAGGTGACTCTCTTTCGTTTTCTTGTAACATTAACCCTTTTGGGATTACCAGAGCTATTAATGAGCAGCTTCGTTAATGTGATGTTTTGATGCAGGACCATCAGACAGAGATAGACCTCCTTCAGACAGAGATAGGCCTCCTTCAGACAGAGATAGGCCTCCTTCAGACAGAGATCGCCCACCAGGTGACTCTCTTACGTTTTCTTGTAACATTATAATAATAACCCTTTGGGAATTATCAGAGCTATTAATGAACAGCTTTGTTAATGTGATTTTTTGACGCAGGACTATCAGACAGAGATAGACCTCCTTCAGACAGAGATCGCCCACCTGGTGACTCTCTTTCGTTTTCTTGTAACATTAACCCTTTTGGGATTCCCAGAGCTATTATCGAGCAGCTTCGTTAATGTGATGTTTTGATGCAGGACCATCAGACAGAGATAGACCTCCTTCAGATAGAGATAGGCCTCCTTCAGACAGAGATCGCCCACCAGGTGACTCTCTTTCGTTTTCTTGTAACATTAACCCTTTTGGGATTACCAGAGCTATTAATGAGCAGCTTCGTTAATGTGATGTTTTGATGCAGGACCATCAGACAGAGATAGACCTCCTTCAGACAGAGATAGGCCTCCTTCAGACAGAGATCGCCCACCAGGTGACTCTCTTTCGTTTTCTTGTAACATTAACCCTTTTGGGATTACCAGAGCTATTAATGAGCAGCTTCGTTAATGTGATGTTTTGATGCAGGACCATCAGACAGAGATAGGCCTCCTTCAGACAGAGATCGTCCACCAGGTGACTCTCTTTCGTTTTCTTGTAACATTAACCCTTTGGGGATTACCAGAGCTATTAATGAGCAGCTTTGTTAATATGATGTTTTGATGCAGGACCATCAGACAGAGATAGACCTCCTGCAGACAGAGAGAGACCTCCTTCAGACAGAGATAGGCCTCCTTCAGACAGAGATCGCCCACCAGGTGACTCTCTTTCGTTTCCTTGTAACATTAACCCTTTTGGGATTACCAGACCTATTAATAAACAGCTTCGTTAATGTGATGTTTTGATGCAGGATCATCAGACAGAGATAGACCTCCTTCAGACAGAGATAGGCCTCCTTCAGACAGAGATCGCCCACCAGGTGACTCTCTTTCGTTTCCTTGTAACATTAACCCTTTTGGGATTACCAGAGCTATTAATGAACAGTTTTGTTAATTTGATGTTTTGATGCAGGACCATCAGACAGAGATAGACCTCCTTCAGACAGAGATAGGCCGCCTTCAGACAGAGATCGCCCACCAGGTGACTCTCTTACGTTACCTTGTAACGTTAACCCTTTGGGGATTACCAGAGCTATTAATGAACAGCTTTGTTAATTTGATGTTTTGATGCAGGACCATCAGACAGAGAGAGACCTCCTTCAGACAGAGATAGGCCTCCTTCAGACAGAGATCGCCCACCAGGTGACTTTCTTTCGTTTTCTTGTAACTTTAACCCTTTGGGGGTTACCAGAGCTATTAATGAGCAGCTTCGTTAATGTGATGTTTTAATGCAGGACCATCAGACAGAGATAGACCACCATCAGACAGAGATAGGCCTCCTTCAGACAGAGATCGCCCACCAGGTGACTTTCTTTCGTTTCCTCGTAACATTAACCCTTTTGGGATTACCAGAGCTATTAATGAGCAGCTTCGTTAATGTGATGTTTTGATGCAGGACCATCAGACAGAGATAGGCCTCCTTTAGACAGAGATCGTCCACCAGGTGACTCTCTTTCGTTTTCTTGTAACTTTAACCCTTTGGGGATTACCAGAGCTATTAATGAGCAGCTTCGTTAATGTGATGTTTTGACGCAGGACCATCAGACAGAGATAGGCCTCCTTCAGACAGAGATAGGCCTCCTTCAGACAAAGATCGCCCACCAGGTGACTCTCTTTCGTTTCCTTGTAACATTAACCCTATTGGTATTACCAGAGCTATTAATGAACAGCTTTCTTAATTTGATGTTTTGATGCAGGACCATCAGACAGAGATAGACCTCCTTCAGACAGAGATAGGCCTCCTTCAGACAGAGATCGCCCACCAGGTGACTCTCTTTCGTTTTCTTGTAACAATAACCCTTTTGGGATTACCAGAGCTATTAATGAGCAGCTTCGTTAATGTGATGTTTTGATGCAGGACCATCAGACAGAGAGAGACCTCCTTCAGACAGAGATCGCCCACCAGGTGACTCTCTTTCGTTTTCTTGTAACATTTATTTATTTATTTAAAGTAGATGCTCACGACAAGTTGCAGTCAATACAAACAATAATTAGTAGTTTCACACTGTGCAGGCTGGACTACATCTCTAATGTGAGCATACAGCTTGCAATATACTAACCAAAAGCTTGCAATATAAAAAACAAATCAAATCATGCAGATTGAGTACATAAATCAATTTTATACTATTAAGCACGATAATAATCACTAAATAACTAATATACTCGTAATAACAATAAACTATAACAAAAAAAAAACAACAATAACGAGAACGAAATTACATACCATAACTATTTCATACAATTTTATAATTCGTTGTCAATTTCCAGGATGCTCTGAATACTCTTTTTCAGATGTAGCAAGTTTGGATCATAAATGTCGATTAGATCTCTGTGTCTGCTACTTATGTCATTATAGAGCCTACACATTCTAACTATGGGATTATAATAAGAAGTGTTATTGATGTATTCTTTAAGTATGAATGGCTTAGGAGTACGTACCCTGTAGTTAGTGTTAAAATTGAGTAATGCCAGCAAAGTTGATGAGTCGACACGATTATGAATTAGTTTATGGAGGTATATTAAGTCGTATCTTTTACGGCGGACCTCGAGCGACTTCAAGCGAGACCAGGATAGTCTTTGTGAATAGTCCGATAGTTTCCTTCCTATATTAAAGCGGTATGAAAGAATTTTTAAACAGCGATTCTGGATTCCGTCTATACGAGCGACGTGTATGCTATAATGTGGCGACCACACAGGACATGCATATTCCAGAATGGAGCGAACTAAGGCGTTAAAGAGAGTAATAGTACTTTCCATTTTCTTAAATGGCCTTGTTGTTCGCAATACAAATCCTAACAACTTATTTGCCCTATTTATTATATTTTCATAATGACATCTAAATGACAGTTGTTCATCGAACCACACGCCCAGGTCCTTAACACACTTGCTACGTTCAAGGAGCTTACCGTTAATGTTATAATCATAAGTTATTTTCACTTTCTTTTTAGAGAACGAAATCACACAACATTTACCAATATTGAGTACCATTCTATTATCAATGCTCCAACGCTGTAGTGCATCAAGATCTCTTTGAAGTGCTTTGCAATCATAGATATCGACTATCTCGTTGAAAATTTTGAGATCGTCTGCGTAGAGCAGAGAAGGACATTCCAAGCGAAGGAGTAGGTCGTTGATAAACAAATTGAACAAAAGAGGACCCAGATGGGATCCTTGAGGTACACCGGATGTGACTGCTCGGGGGGTGGAGACCATGCCTCTAACAGCGACGAGTTGGCTTCTATTCGCTAAATAGGAACAAAGCCATCTAAGAAGGTTTCCGTGTATGCCAAAGGAAGAAAGCTTGCTACATAATATCGAGTGATTTACTTTGTCAAAGGCCTTACTAAAGTCTGTGTAGACAGAGTCTACCTGCCCTCCATGGGCGAAAGAGTTGCACAGATAGTCCTTATACTCAAGTAGGTTGCTGACGGTGGATTTACCTTTTATAAATCCATGCTGTTTATCCGTCAAGACACTCTTTACGTGATTGTATAAGTGGTCGTATATTAAGGATTCAAATAACTTAGGCATACATGATAGCAAGCTGATTGGGCGATAATCCTCACACTTCTCCCTTACTCCTGATTTGAAGATCGGTACAACGTGCGCTAGTTTCCAGCGCAAAGGAAACACACCCGCATTCACCGACTTATTGAAAATAATTTTTAAGGGGACAGCTATTAAATTTGCGCATTCTATTAGAAATGAAGGAGGGATTGTATCTGGCCCAGCGCCTTTATGAATATTTAATCCATTAATTCTTTTAATAATTTCCGGCTCGTCAATTGTAAGGCTACTTATTACATGATTATTGTAGTCATCAGGAATAAAGTTAGTAGTTTGGGTCGGAGAAGGGGGATCGAATACAGAGCCAAAGTAGCTGGAGAACAGCTCACATATACCCTGGCTATCAGAAGCAGATTTTCCTGCTAAAGTCATGGTGAGTGGGATAGTTGCCTGATACTTTTTGTTGTTGACGAAGCGCCAAAAACCACGTGAATTTACCTTCAGGGAGTCCTCAATTGATGAAAGATAAGTCCTATGACAGGCAGATATTAGTTTCTTACACCTTGATCGTAGCATGGAGAAACAGTCATAATCACGCGGATTGCCATACCTCCTGAACAATTTATGGTATTTATTCTTTTCCTTAATACATCGCCTGAGTGCCTCATTATACCATATTGGAACATTATTAATATGTTTCCGAGATTTAGGTGTATATCTGTTAATTATATCATAAAGGTGACTATAAAATATGTCTAAGCATTCATCAACGCAGGGAACCTGAAGGACCTCGATCCAATTTATTTTATTAATTTCAGCTTTAACTTTCGAATAATTGCATTTGTTGAAGTTCAGTTGCGAGTCTGGGCGGTCACGCACATTATTATAGGTATGTGTGTCTGAGTTATTTATATTAATGGAAATGGCTGGGTGGTGTCCTTCAATGCGACATAGGGAGTACTCCTCACGGACAGTAATATCTTTCATTGTTGAGATCACCAGATCCAAGAATCGACCATTTTGGTTGGATATATTGTTATATTGGAAAAGCTCGCATGTAGTCAAGGTATCGGATAAGTTTAGCTTTCTGATCTGCTGCATTCGCAGGCATATAATAGTCGGACTTGTGATATTGTTGCCATGTGATGTGTGGCGTATTGAAATCCCCTAAAAGAAGAAACTCACTGGCATCTGTAGCATTTAGGATAATATTCTGAATGCGAGAATAAAAGGATTTGAGATTTGTAACAGTTTGGTCAGGGGGAAGGTAGCAAACACAGATATTCAACTTTTTGTCATTACGAGAATTCAATGCAATACTTATCCAAACATCCTCAAAATTGGTTTCCCAATAAGCCCGACGGGTGACTAGGATATCCTTCTTCACAGCAAGGAGTACACCTCCGCCAGATAACTTATGTGAGACGGTATCTGCTCGATCTCGGCGATAAATGTTATATCGACTATCCAAAAGTTCTCCATCAAAAATACCCGAGTCAAAGTTAGTCTCCGTCAGGCATATTAGGTCGTAATCGTTATTATGTACATTTATATTAATTTCAGATATCTTAGTACGTGCTCTATTAATGTTCTGATAAAAAATGTCAAGCATAAAAAACAAAGAAAACAAAATATCAACCAAATACTAATAATAATAAAGAAAGAAAAAAGTAAGCTAAGTAAGAACTAATCTATGTAAAAATGTTACTTCTTAGTGTCCTTGAGATTCTGTAAGACGTGCACTCCCTTGATGTGGATGGGGTTCGCGTTTTCGTCCTTTCGAAGATAAATTTTACCAAATCGAACCCACACGAATTTGTAACCGTTGTCTCTCGCGAAATGCCGAGTCTCGGCGTGAAGATGTTTTATGTCTGGCGAGAGATGCTCGCTCACGAAAATGCTTTTGTTTTTTCCAGTAAGGCCTATGTGAGTTGTGTTCAGTTTATTGGAACTATTGTTCCTATTATAGCGATAGGCTGCCGATAGTACTGTGTCTCGTAAACGCGGCGATGCAAAGGTGACCACAATATTGCGCGGGCGGTTGGATGCAGGGTTATGTTTAGCGACGCGACGACAAGCGTGTATATCTCTGTCGGTCACTGGCGAGTTAATAGTTTCGCAGAGTTTATGTAACAATGTCACAACGTTCTCGTTACGATTTTCCGGGACCCCTTGGATTTCCAGGTTACGTTCCCGTGATATCTTTTCAAAGTTTAAAAGTTTATCATTTAATTTATGTATTTCTTGCTTGAGGTGAGTTTGTTCTGACTCCAACGATTTTATTAACGTCTCCTTCTTAAGTAGTCTGTTATTAACGTCGCTCAAGTCGTTACGAATTGTGTCGGTAGTTTTAGTGAATTCTCCTTTAATATCTACTATCATGGACTTCAACTTGGATTCAACCATTACCTCGATGTCCTGCCTCAACGCCTCTCGTATATTAGTAACCAGGGGCGACGACAAAGAAAGTTTTTCATCAAAAACCCTGAAGAGTGCGGCCAGTGTTATTGGTTCAGTATTAGGCGACGTGGACGGTTTGGCGATATTGGAAATTGAAAGCCGTGGCGATGACATTGACGGCGAAGCTTCCCGGCTACGCACAGTACGGCGTGTTATGTTGGTGCAAGCAGGGCACTTTAAAGCAGCAAGATCTTCCTTACGCAGTTTGTGAACTTTATCTGTAGGGAGGTTCATACACACCATGCAAAAGGAAGTGTTGCAAGTATTGCACTGAAGAAAATTGTTATCTGTTAGTTTTACATTACATCCCGTACACGCCATGACAAAGATTCAGCAAGATAACAATAAGGTTAACTAACAAGTCGAGAGTGCCGGCCGGCTATAATGCACATTCGTTGTTTTGTAACAGTTAATCGCTGCTTACCAAGTAATTCTTGCATGTACATTCGATACTTTGCATTAACTTAGTGCTCGCTGCAGTCGTCCGTGTAAGAACAGTGCGGCCTAATTGTGTTTTGTCTTCTTCCAAAGAGCTACAGCACAGACCGGCCGGGCAGCTGCCGATAGATCACTATAACCCGAGCTGATAAATGATTACGTGCACTCGCGGGCTATAATTGCGTGTCTATTGTCAAAAAACCTATTATCACTTTCGATCACGCGAACACTGCGTGATTTTTATTATCTCTAATAACTTTAAAATTAATGTTCCTTATTAAAATCAAGTAACGCCACTGAGTTCACGAAACAAATCCCTCAAAACAACATTAGACACAATCACTAAACACTTCCAAAATCACGATTATTTTATCACTTTTCTTTCTTAACGATCGCGTAACATTAGACTTAATTATTTTAACAATATACACGTCCGCTCCAGACGACTACCGCCGAATTCAATGAACATTAACCCTTTGAGGATTACCAGAGCTATTAATGAGCAGCTTCGTTAATGTGATGTTTTGATGCAGGACCATCAGACAGAGATAGACCTCCTTCAGACAGAGATAGGCCTCCTTCAGACAAAGATCGCCCACCAGGTGACTCTCTTTCGTTTTCTTGTAACATTAACCCTTTTGGGATAACCAGACCTATTAATGAACAGCTTTGTCAATGTGATGTTTTGATGCAGGACCAACAGACAGAGATAGACCTCCTCCAGACAGAGAGAGACCTCCTTCAGACAGTGATAGGCCTCCTTCAGACAGAGATCGCCCACCAGGTGACTCTCTTTCGTTTTCTTGTAACATTTACCCTTTTGGGATTACCAGAGCTATTAATGAGCAGCTTCGTTAATGTGATGTTTTAATGCAGGACCATCAGACAGAGATAGACCACCATCAGACAGAGATAGGCCTCCTTCAGACAGAGATCGCCCACCAGGTGACTCTCTTTCGTTTTCTTGTAACATTTACCCTTTTGGGATTACCAGAGCTATTAATGAGCAGCTTCGTTAATGTGATGTTTTGATGCAGGACCATCAGACAGAGAGAGACCTCCTACAGACAGAGATAGGCCTCCTTCAGACAGAGATCGCCCACCAGGTGACTCTCTTTCGTTTTCTTGTAACATTACCCCTTTTGGGATTACCAGAGCTATTAATGAGCAGCTTCGTTAATGTGATGTTTTGATGCAGGACCGTCTGACAGAGATAGGCCTCCTTCAGACAGAGATAGACCTCCTTCAGACAGAGATAGGCCGCCTTCAGACAGAGATCGCCCACCAGGTGACTCTCTTTCGTTTTCTTGTAACATTACCCGTTTTGGGATTACCAGAGCTATTAATGAGCAGCTTCGTTAATGTGATGTTTTGATGCAGGACCGTCAGACAGAGATAGGCCTCCTTCAGACAGAGATCGCCCACCAGGTGACTCTCTTTCGTTTCCTTGTAACAATAACCCTTTGGGGATTATCAGAGCTATTAATGAACAGCTTTGTTAATGTGATATTTTGACGCAGGACTATCAGACAGAGATAGACCTCCTTCAGACAGAGATAGACCTCCTTCAGACAGAGATAGGCCTCCTTCAGACAGAGATCGCCCACCAGGTGACTCTCTTTCGTTTCCTTGTAACATTAACCCTTTGGGGATTACCAGAGCTATTAATGAACAGCTTTGTTAATTTGATGTTTTGATGCAGGATCATCAGACAGAGATAGACCTCCTTCAGACAGAGATAGACCTCCTTCAGACAGAGAGAGACCTCCTTCAGACAGAGATAGGCCTCCTTCAGACAGAGATCGCCCACCAGGTGACTCTCTTTCGTTTCCTTGTAACATTATCCCTTTTGGGATAACCAGAGCTATTAATGAGCAGCTTCGTTAATGTGATGTTTTGATGCAGGATCATCAGACAGAGATAGACCTCCTTCAGACAGAGATCGCCCACCAGGTGACTCTCTTTCGTTTTCTTGTAACATTAACCCTTTAAGGATTACCAGAGCTATTAATGAACAGCTTTCTTAATTTGATGTTTTGATGCAGGACCATCAGACAGAGATAGGCCTCCTTCAGACAGAGATAGGCCTCCTTCAGACAGAGATCGCCCACCAGAAGACTCTCTTTCGTTTTCTTGTAACATTAACCCTTTGGGGATTACCAGAGCTATTAATGAACAGCTTTGTTAATTTGATGTTTTGATGCAGGACCATCAGAGAAAGAGAGACCTCCTTCGGACAGAGAGAGACCTCCTTCAGACAGAGATAGGCCTCCTTCAGACAGAGATAGGCCTCCTTCAGACAGAGATAGGCCTCCTTCAGACAGAGATCGCCCACCAGGTGACTCTCTTTCGTTTTCTTGTAACATTACCCCTTTTGGGATTACCAGAGCTATTAATGAGCAGCTTCGTTAATGTGATGTTTTGATGCAGGACCGTTAGACAGAGATAGGCCTCCTTCAGACAGAGATAGGCCTCCTTCGGACAGAGATAGGCCTCCTTCAGACAGAGATCGCCCACCAGGTGACTCTCTTTCGTTTTCTTTTAACATTCACCGTTTTGGGATTACCAGAGCTATTAATGAGCAGCTTTGTTAATGTGATGTTTTGATGCAGGACCGTCAGACAGAGATAGGCCTCCTTCAGACAGAGATAGGCCTCCTTCAGACAGAGATCGCCCACCAGGTGACTCTCTTTCGTTTTCTTGTAACAATAACCCTTTGGGGATTATCAGAGCTATTAATGAACAGCTTTGTTAATGTGATATTTTGACGCAGGACTATCAGACAGAGATAGACCTCCTTCAGACAGAGATCGCCCACCAAGTGACTCTCTTTCGTTTTCTTGTAACATTAACCCTTTTGAGATTACCAGAGCTATTAATGAGCAGCTTTTTTAATATGATGTTTTGATGCAGGACCATCAGACAGAGATAGGCCTCCTTCAGACAGAGATCGTCCACCAGGTGACTCTCTTTCGTTTTCTTGTAACTTTAACCCTTTTGGGATTACCAGAGCTATTATCGAGCAGCTTCGTTAATGTGATGTTTTGATGCAGGACCATCAGACAGAGATAGACCTCCTTCAGATAGAGATAGGCCTCCTTCAGACAGAGATCGCCCACCAGGTGACTCCCTTTCGTTTTCTTGAAACATTAACCCTTTTGAGATTACCAGAGCTATTAATGAGCAGCTTTTTTAATATGATGTTTTGATGCAGGACCATCAGACAGAGATAGGCCTCCTTCAGACAGAGATCGCCCACCAAGTGACTCTCTTTCGTTTTCTTGTAACATTAACCCTTTTGGGATTCCCAGAGCTATTAATGAGCAGCTTCGTTAATGTGATGTTTTGATGCAGGACCATCAGACAGAGATAGACCTCCTTCAGATAGAGATAGGCCTCCTTCAGACAGAGATCGCCCACCAGGTGACTCCCTTTCGTTTTCTTGAAACATTAACCCTTTTGGGATTCCCAGAGCTATTAATGAGCAGCTTCGTTAATGTGATGTTTTGATGCAGGACCATCAGACAGAGATAGACCTCCTTCAGATAGAGATAGGCCTCCTTCAGACAGAGATCGCCCACCAGGTGACTCTCTTTCGTTTTCTTGTAACATTAACCCTTTTGGGATTACCAGAGCTATTAATGAGCAGCTTCGTTAATGTGATGTTTTGATGCAGGACCATCAGACAGAGATAGACCTCCTTCAGACAGAGATAGGCCTCCTTCAGACAGAGATCGCCCACCAGGTGACTCTCTTTCGTTTTCTTGTAACATTAACCCTTTTGAGATTACCAGAGCTATTAATGAGCAGCTTTTTTAATGTGATGTTTTGATGCAGGACCATCAGACAGAGATAGGCCTCCTTCAGACAGAGATCGTCCACCAGGTGACTCTCTTTCGTTTTCTTGTAACTTTAACCCTTTGGGGATTACCAGAGCTATTATCGAGCAGCTTCGTTAATGTGATGTTTTGATGCAGGACCATCAGACAGAGATAGACCTCCTTCAGATAGAGATAGGCCTCCTTCAGACAGAGATCGCCCACCAGGTGACTCTCTTACGTTTCCTTGTAACATTAACCCTTTTGGGATTACCAGAGCTATTAATGAACAGCTTTGTTAATTTGATGTTTTGATGCAGGACCATCAGACAGAGATAGACCTCCTTCAGACAGAGATAGGCCGCCTTCAGACAGAGATCGCCCACCAGGTGACTCTCTTACGTTTCCTTGTAACGTTAACCCTTTGGGGATTACCAGAGCTATTAATGAACAGCTTTGTTAATTTGATGTTTTGATGCAGGACCATCAGACAGAGACAGACCTCCTTCAGACAGAGATAGGCCTCCTTCAGACAGAGATCGCCCACCAGGTGACTCTCTTTCGTTTCCTTGTAACATTCACCCTTTTGGGAAAACCAGAGCTATTAATGAACAGCTTTCTTAATTTGATGTTTTGATGCAGGACCATCAGACAGAGATAGACCTCCTTCAGACAGAGATAGGCCTCCTTCAGACAGAGATCGCCCACCAAGTGACTCTCTTTCGTTTTCTTGTAACATTAACCCTTTTGAGATTACCAGAGCTATTAATGAGCAGCTTTTTTAATATGATGTTTTGATGCAGGACCATCAGACAGAGATAGACCTCCTTCAGACAGAGATAGGCCGCCTTCAGACAGAGATCGCCCACCAGGTGACTCTCTTTTTCTTGTAACATTAACCCTTTGGGGATTACCAGAGCTATTAATGAACAGCTTTGTTAATTTGATGTTTTGATGCAGGACCATCAGACAGAGAGAGACCTCCTTCAGACAGAGATAGACCTCCTTCAGACAGAGATCGCCCACCAGGTGACTTTTTTTCGTTTTCTTGTAACATTACCCCTTTTGGGATTACCAGAGCTATTAATGAACAGCTTTGTTAATGTGATGTTTTGATGCAGGACCATCAGACAGAGATAGGCCTCCTTCAGACAGAGATCGCCCACCAGGTGACTTTTTTTCGTTTTCTTGTAACATTACCCCTTTTGGGATTACCAGAGCTATTAATGAACAGCTTTGTTAATTTGATGTTTTGATGCAGGACCATCAGACAGAGATAGGCCTCCTTCAGACAGAGATCGCCCACCAGGTGACTCTCTTTCGTTTTCTTGTAACATTAACCCTTTTGGGATTACCAGAGCTATTAATGAGCAGCTTCGTTAATGTGATGTTTTAATGCAGGACAATCAGACAGAGATAGACCTCCATCAGACAGAGATAGGCCTCCTTCAGACAGAGATCGCCCACCAGGTGACTTTTTTTCGTTTTCTTGTAACATTACCCCTTTTGGGATTACCAGAGCTATTAATGAACAGCTTTGTTAATTTGATGTTTTGATGCAGGACCATCAGACAGAGATAGACCTCCTTCAGACAGAGACAGGCCTCCTTCAGACAGAGATAGGTCTCCTTCAGACAGAGATCGCCCACCAGGTGACTCTCTTTCGTTTCCTTGTAACATTAACCCTTTTGGGATTACCAGAGCTATTATCGAGCAGCTTCGTTAATGTGATGTTTTGATGCAGGACCATCAGACAGAGATAGACCTCCTACAGATAGAGATAGGCCGCCTTCAGACAGAGATCGCCCACCAGGTGACTCTCTTACGTTTCCTTGTAACATTAACCCTTTTGGAATTACCAGAGCTATTAATGAACAGCTTTCTTAATTTGATGTTTTGATGCAGGACCATCAGACAGAGATAGACCTCCTTCAGACAGAGATAGGCCGCCTTCAGACAGAGATCGCCCACCAGGTGACTCTCTTACGTTTCCTTGTAACATTAACCCTTTGGGGATTACCAGAGCTATTAATGAACAGCTTTGTTAATTTGATGTTTTGATGCAGGACCATCAGACAGAGAGAGACCTCCTTCAGACAGAGATAGGCCTCCTTCAGACAGAGATCACCCACCAGGTGACTCTCTTTCGTTTTCTTGTAACATTAACCCTTTGGGGATTACCAGAGCTATTAATGAGCAGCTTCGTTAATGTGATTTTTTGATGCAGGACCATCAGACAGAGATAGACCTCCTTCAGACAGAGATAGGCCGCCTTCAGACAGAGATCGCCCACCAGGTGACTCTCTTTCGTTTCCTTGTAACATTAACCCTTTGGGGATTACCAGAGCTATTAATGAACAGCTTTGTTAATTTGATGTTTTGATGCAGGACCATCAGACAGAGAGAGACCTCCTTCAGACAGAGATCGCCCACCAGGTGACTTTTTTTCGTTTTCTTGTAACATTACCCCTTTTGGGATTACCAGAGCTATTAATGAACAGCTTTGTTAATGTGATGTTTTGATGCAGGACCATCAGACAGAGATAGGCCTCCTTCAGACAGAGATCGCCCACCAGGTGACTCTCTTTCGTTTTCTTGTAACATTAACCCTTTTGGGATTACCAGAGCTATTAATGAGCAGCTTCGTTAATGTGATGTTTTAATGCAGGACAATCAGACAGAGATAGACCTCCATCAGACAGAGATAGGCCTCCTTCAGACAGAGATCGCCCACCAGGTGACTTTTTTACGTTTTCTTGTAACATTACCACTTTTGGGATTACCAGAGCTATTAATGAACAGCTTTGTTAATTTGATGTTTTGATGCAGGACCATCAGACAGAGATAGACCTCCTTCAGACAGAGACAGGCCTCCTTCAGACAGAGATAGGTCTCCTTCAGACAGAGATCGCCCACCAGGTGACTCTCTTTCGTTTCCTTGTAACATTAACCCTTTTGGGATTACCAGGGCTATTAATGAACAGCTTTGTTAATTTGATGTTTTGATGCAGGACCATCAGACAGAGAGAGACCTCCTTCAGACAGAGATAGGCCTTCTTCAGACAGAGATAGGCCTCCTTCAGACAGAGATAGGCCTCCTTCAGACAGAGATCGCCCACCAGGTGACACACCTTTCGTTTTCTCGTTTTGATAATCCTTCCGTCAAAGCAAGACCTTTGAATGACCAGCATCATAACTATGACTTTTGTGTTTCAGGACCATCAGACAGAGACAGAGACAAAGATAGGCCTACTGCGGACAGAGATCGGTCCCCAGGTGAAACACCTTTCGTTTTCTCGTTTTATTAATCCTGCCAGCGAAGCCAGACCTTTGAAAGACCAGCATCATAACTATGACTTTTGTGTTTCAGGACCATCAGACAGAGACAGAGACAAAGATAGGCCTACTGCGGACAGAGATCGGTCCCCAGGTGAAACACCTTTCGTTTTCTCGTTTTATTAATCCTGCCAGCGAAGCCAGACCTTTGAAAGACCAGCATCATAACTATGACTTTTGTGTTTCAGGACCATCAGACAGAGACAGAGACAAAGATAGGCCTACTGCGGACAGAGATCGGTCCCCAGGTGAAACACCTTTCGTTTTCTCGTTTTATTAATCCTGCCAGCGAAGCCAGACCTTTGAAAGACCTGCATCATAACTATGACTTTTGTGTTTCAGGACCATCAGACAGAGACAGAGACAAAGATAGGCCTTCTGCGGACAGAGATCGGTCCCCAGGTGAAACACCTTTCGTTTTCTCGTTTTATTAATCCTGCCGGTGAAGCCAGACCTTTGAAAGACCAGCATCATAACTATGACTTTTGTGTTTCAGGACCATCAGACAGAGACAAAGATAGGCCTTCTGTGGACAGAGATCAGTCCCCAGGTGACACACCTTTCGTTTCCTTGTTTTACTTACTCTCCTGGGGTTGCCAGACCTGTGAAAGACCAGCATCATAACTATGACTTTGTCTGTTTTAGGACCATCAGACAGAGACAAAGATAGGCCTTCTACAGACAGAGATCGCTCAACAGGTAACACAGCTTTTGGTTTTACCAGTCCATTAAGGTTTATTACGTAAGAAAAATATTTTCACCAATATATAGGCTTTTAAAATTAAAAGCAGCATAATTAATAATACTCGTGCTTGTGCTATTTGTAGCGGCTGGAAATTCTAATATTACAAAGGAAATCATGCAAGAAAACATTAATGCTCGTGAGTGATTCAACAGAGATTGTTTAGTATGGTTCTAACTGGTGTACTGTATTAATACTTTTTGCTTATTCCGTTTTGGTCGTAGAGGTGTATGCATGTCTTATTTATGCAAATATTCATAACTGTGACTTTTGTGTTGCAGGACCATCAGACAGAAATTATACTTCTGCAGAAAGGGATACCCCCCCAGGTGACACGCCATTCGTTTTTTTGTTCCATGAACCCTTTTAGAGTAGGTAGAGCTTTCAATAATAATAATATTTGAACATTATGACACCAATTGAACTAGCCTCTTGCTAAGTACAATTAAGATTTGTGTTGAAGGACTAATCAACGTATATTTATGAAATATATACTAAATATATATAGATAAATACAAACATATATAATCAACAACCAGACTGGAAAGCAGACGAAACGCGTAGTTCTTAACCCAGCTTCCACCGGGAATCAAACCCAGGACCTTACGATTAGCGTTCAGGTGCATAACCAATTCATGGAGGACGTCAAATCAAGGTCGTTCAATGACCATCGTGATTTTGTGTTTCAGTACCACCAGAGAAAGACAGAGATCGCCGCCCAGGTAATACTGCCTTTCGTTTTTTTATTACATTTAGGGTATTCTATTCGAAAACAATTATAATATACAAACTTTTGAAACTCCTGTGTACGTGCTGTCATGAACGACCGGAAATTCGATTATAAAAAAAGAAGACCACGTATGCGAAGGTTTATTTAACGATCGCCTATCGCGGCGTTAGGTATAAAGGACGTGAATATATGTGTGTTTATCTTAATTCCGCAAACAATACATTTGATATTTTCAGGTGGCCAAAGCTTTCAACGACCAGCGTGGTAACTGTCAATTATGTGTTTCAGGACCATCAGATAGGGATAGGCCTCCTGCAGACAGGGATAGGCCTCCTGCAGATAGAGATCGCTCGCCAGGTGAGAATGACTTTCGTTTTGTTGTTCTATGAACCCTTATGGGGTAGACATAGCTTTCAGTGACCAGCATGATCAATGTAAATTTTGAGTTTAAGGACCATCAGACAGGGATAGGCCTCCTTCAGACAGAGATCGCCCACCAGGTGACTCTCTTTCGTTTTCTTGTAACATTAACCCTTTTGGGATTACCAGAGCTATTAATGAACAGCTTTGTTAATGTGATGTTTTGATGCAGGACCATCAGACAGAGATAGAACTCCTTCAGACAGAGATCGCCCATCAGGTGACTCTCTTTCGTTTTCTTGTAACATTAACCCTTTTGGGATTACCAGAGCTATTAATGAACAGCTTTGTTAATGTGATGTTTTGATGCAGGACCATCAGACAGAGATAGACCTCCTTCAGACAGAGAAAGACCTCCTTCAGACAGAGATAGGCCTCCTTCAGACAGAGATAGGCCTCCTTCAGACAGAGATCGCCCACCAGGTGACTCTCTTTCGTTTTCTTGTAACATTAACCCTTTGGGGATTACCAGAGCTATTAATGAGCAGCTTCGTTAATGTGATGTTTTGATGCAGGACCATCAGACAGAGATAGACCTCCTTCAGACAAAGATCGCCCACCAGGTGACTCTCTTTCGTTTTCTTGTAACATTAACCCTTTTGGGATTACCAGAGCTATTAATGAACAGCTTTGTTAATGTGATGTTTTGATGCAGGACCATCAGACAGAGATAGACCTCCTTCAGACAGAGATAGGCCTCCTTCAGACAGAGATCGCCCACCAGGTGACTCTCTTTCGTTTTCTTGTAACATTAACCTTTTTGGGATTACCAGAGCTATTAATGAACAGCTTTGTTAATGTGATGTTTTGATGCAGGACCATCAGACAGAGATAGACCTCCTTCAGACAGAGATAGGCCTCCTTCAGACAGAGATAGGCCTCCTTCAGACAGAGATCGCCCACCAGGTGACTCTCTTTCGTTTCCTTGTAACATTAACCCTTTTGGGATTACCAGAGCTATTAATGAACAGCTTTGTTAATTTGATGTTTTGATGCAGAACCATCAGACAGAGATAGACCTGCTTCAGACAGAGATAGACCTCCTTCAGACAGAGATAGGCCTCCTTCAGACAGAGATAGGTCTCCTTCAGACAGAGATCGCCCACCAGGTGACTCTCTTTCGTTTCCTTGTAACATTAACCCTTTTGGGATTACCAGAGCTATTAATGAACAGCTTTGTTAATTTGATGTTTTGATGCAGGACCATCAGACAGAGATAGACCTCCTTCAGACAGAGAGAGACCTCCTTCAGACAGAGATCGCCCACCAGGTGACTCTCTTTCGTTTTCTTGTAACATTAACCCTTTTGGGATTACCAGAGCTATTAATGAACAGCTTTGTTAATTTGATGTTTTGATGCAGGACTATCAGACAGAGTTAGAGATAGGTGTGCATATGGATTGAGGGCCCATTTTTCAAATATTGGACAATTCAAGTGAAACTCACAGAGCATTTAGTAAAGAATTAGTAAAACTTATATCATCTATTCTTAAATTTCTTAAACTTGAAACAAAACAGTTGTTGTCAAAAACCTTGGGCCCTCAATCCAGATGCCAGCATTTTTTAGATCTCGGAAAGTACGAATCCTAGGATAATGCTGTATATTCGAGGATTTAGTGAAGAATTTCTTAAATAAATTAAGAAAATCTCAATTCTCAAAAATGCTTTTAATATAGGTTTAGGACGATTTTGCTTTGACCCTCAGTTCAGAACTCTCTGACTTTTGGAATCATCAAAAAAAAGGACATTTCTATACAAAAAGATTAATGTGACTTATATTATCTTGAAGCTGAATGGCTCAATGAATTAGTAATGAAGAAATAACGATAAAACAGCGCAAAGTTTAAGAGAAAATGACATTTGAATTTTCATCTGACGTACAAACTGAGAGCACAAAACTTTCGGCGATATTGACTAAACTAAGCCATCTACACTAGCGTTCATAAGGATGACTAATTTTACAATTTTTTTACTAAATCCGTGCAATATTTACATGCCTCTAAATATCGCACTTTAAGAGGAAATTGGCTTTAATTATTTATATGGGAGAAAATCCTGTAGGGTGACTATGTTATATGTAAATATAAAAAAGTATTCGACGTCCGTAAAAAATTTGTAAAATTAGTCATCCCTATGTACAGTCTGGCTATTATCTCATGAAATTTAATGATGTCGCTTGTAGGTTTAATTACGGTATCACCATAAAATGAAAAATACATTTTGATACTTACAAAGTTTTAATAAATTCGTACTACTATACTAAACTTAAAACATAAAATCATTAAAACTCAAAAAGTTTTTATTCCATATTGACATTTAGAAAATACTCTTACAGCAAGTTTAAGCCAAATTAAAAGGCTTTGTTATCAAAAAACAAAAATGTAGCGCATCTGCTACCTTTTTTTAAAGACTATTATTAAGAAAATATCTATCTGTCGTTATATTAAATGTATTTCTAACAATACTGTTAGTGTCTAAAAATTTAATTCTTATATTATGCACTGACAAGGTCTTTATTTAGTGTATAAAAAAACTTCACTTTCTGTCTTATCGCACATAAGTGAAATTCATCAAGACTTTGTTTTGATCGCCCTTTCCTATTATTTCCAAGAGTAGAAAATTTGCCTTGGTTTTGGTTTCCTTCCTCGGTAATGCGTCTTACAGTGCTGATAGTTATGCCTGCAAGTAGAGATCAAGTATTAAAATGGGTCAAACCTAGCTTACACGATGACAATTTGACATACAAAATTACAATGTAAACATAACCTTGCACACACAAAAAAACTCCAAATAACCGGATGTAATGGTGTTGAATTAACAATATCTGTTACAAAACTATTGAGGAACTTAATCAATCAATGCAAGCCACACAGTACATACCTGTAAAATCCGCAGTTCTTTGAAAAACATCTTGCAGATCGTTCAAAGGCTTTCCGGCCTGAGATTCTGCCAAACATCTCAGGAAAACCTGAAAAATAACCTGTCGAGTTCTACTCCGAATAGTTTTTTCCCTTTTCTTTCCTGGTTTTCTTGCATTATTCGTACGCAAAATTGATTATAATCTCACAAAAAGCTCGCAGGATCACTTTGTTTACAGCGCAGACGAAACAAAATACAATAACGAAACAAACAAAAGGGTTGCCAGGAAATTCCTATTAATTTAGTTCCTTTTTAATTAATTTCATTAGTTAATGGCCAAACTGTACGCTAGTGTAGATGGCTTAGTTTAGTCAATATCGCCGAAAGTTTTGGGCTCTCAGTTTGTACGTCAGATGAAAATTCAAATTTCATTTTCTCTTGAACTTTGCGCTGTTTTATCGTTATTTCTTCATTACTAATTCATTGAGCCATTCAGCTTCAAGATAATATAAGTAACATTAATCTTTTTGTATAGAAATGTCCTTTTTTTGATGATTCCAAAAGTCAGAGAGTTCTGAAATGAGGGCCCAAGCAAAATCGTCCTAAACCTATATTTAAAGCATTTTTGAGAATTGAGATTTTCTTAATTTATTTAAGAAATAGGCTACTTTCCTATATGAAAAATATAGGATATATTTTTGCCATCTCCATAACTTTACGAGATGGTATACTTGTCTTACATGAGGAAAACTGCCTATTCTTTACTAAATCCTCGAATAAACAGCATTATCCTAGGATTCGTACTTTCCGAGATCTAGAAAATGCTGGCATCTGGATTAAGGGCCCAAGGTTTTTGACAATAACTGTTTTGTTTCAAGTTTAAGACTCTCTTTCGTTTTCTTGTAACATTAACCCTTTTGGGATTACCAGAGCTATTAATGAGCAGCTTTGTTAATGTGATGTTTTGATGCAGGACCATCAGACAGAGATAGACCTCCTTCAGACAGAGGCAGGCCTCCTTCAGACAGAGACAGGCCGCCTTCAGACAGAGACAGGCCGCCTTCAGACAGAGACAGGCCTCCTTCAGACAGAGACAGGCCACCTTCAGACAGAGACAGGCCTCCATCAGACAAAGACAGGCCTCCTTCAGACAGAGACAGGCCTCCTTCAGACAGAGACAGGCCTCCATCAGACAGAGACAGGCCTCCTTCAGACAGAGACAGGCCTCCATCAGACAGAGACAGGCCTCCATCAGAGAGAGACAGGCCTCCATCAGACAGAGACAGGCCTCCTTCAGACAGAGACAGGCCTCCATCAGACAGAGACAGGCCTCCATCAGACAGAGACAGGCCTCCTTCAGACAGAGACAGGCCTCCTTCAGACAGAGACAGGCCTCCTTCAGACAGAGACAGGCCGCCTTCAGACAGAGACAGGCCGCCTTCAGACAGAGACAGGCCTCCTTCAGACAGAGACAGGCCCCTTTCAGACAGAGACAGGCCGCCTTCAGACAGAGACAGGCCTCCTTCCGACAGAGACAGGCCTCCTTCAGACAGAGACAGGCCTCCTTCAGACAGAGACAGGCCTCCATCAGACAGAGACAGGCCGCCTTCAGACAGAGACAGGCCGCCTTCAGACAGAGACAGGCCTCCTTCAGACAGAGACAGGCCTCCATCAGACAGAGACAGGCCGCCTTCAGACAGAGACAGGCCACCTTCAGACAGAGACAGGCCTCCTTCAGACAGAGACAGGCCGCCTTCAGACAGAGACAGGCCGCCTTCAGACAGAGACAGGCCTCCTTCAGACAGAGACAGGCCTCCATCAGACAGAGACAGGCCTCCATCAGACAGAGACAGGCCTCCATCAGACAGAGACAGGCCTCCATCAGACAGAGACAGGCCTCCATCAGACAGAGACAGGCCTCCATCAGACAGAGACAGGCCTCCTTCCGACAGAGACAGGCCTCCTTCAGACAGAGACAGGCCGCCTTCAGACAGAGACAGGCCTCCTTCAGACAGAGACAGGCCTCCATCAGACAGAGACAGGCCGCCTTCAGACAGAGACAGGCCGCCTTCAGACAGAGACAGGCGTCCTTCAGACAGAGACAGGCCTCCATCAGACAGAGACAGGCCGCCTTCAGACAGAGACAGGCCACCTTCAGACAGAGACAGGCCTCCTTCAGACAGAGACAGGCCTCCTTCAGACAGAGACAGGCCGCCTTCAGACAGAGACAGGCCGCCTTCAGACAGAGACAGGCCGCCTTCAGACAGAGACAGGCCGCCTTCAGACAGAGACAGGCCGCCTTCAGACAGAGACAGGCCGCCTTCAGACAGAGACAGGCCTCCTTCAGACAGAGACAGGCCTCCTTCAGACAGAGACAGGCCGCCCTCAGACAGAGACAGGCCGCCTTCAGACAGAGACAGGCCGCCTTCAGACAGAGACAGGCCTCCTTCAGACAGAGCCAGGCCTCCATCAGACAGAGACAGGCCTCCATCAGACAGAGACAGGCCGCCTTCAGACAGAGACAGGCCTCCATCAGACAGAGACAGGCCTCCTTCAGACAGAGACAGGCCGCCTTCAGACAGAGACAGGCCTCCATCAGACAGAGACAGGCCTCCATCAGACAGAGACAGGCCTCCTTCAGACAGAGACAGGCGTCCTTCAGACAGAGACAGGCCTCCTTCAGACAGAGACAGGCCTCCATCAGACAGAGACAGGCCGCCTTCAGACAGAGACAGGCCTCCTTCAGACAGAGACAGGCCGCCTTCAGACAGAGACAGGCCGCCTTCAGACAGAGACAGGCCGCCTTCAGACAGAGACAGGCCTCCTTCAGACAGAGACAGGCCTCCATCAGACAGAGACAGGCCTCCATCAGACAGAGACAGGCCTCCATCAGACAGAGACAGGCCGCCTTCAGACAGAGACAGGCCTCCTTCAGACAGAGACAGGCCTCCATCCGACAGAGACAGGCCTCCTTCCGACAGGGACAGGCCTCCTTCAGACAGAGACAGGCCTCCATCAGACAGAGACAGGCCTCCATCAGACAGAGACAGGCCTCCTTCAGACAGAGACAGGCCTCCATCAGACAAAGACAGGCCTCCTTCCGACAGAGACAGGCCTCCTTCAGACAGAGACAGGCCTCCATCAGACAGAGACAGGCCTCCATCAGACAGAGACAGGCCTCCTTCAGACAGAGACAGGCCTCCATCAGACAGAGACAGGCCTCCACCAGACAGAGACAGGCCTCCATCTGACAGAGACAGGCCGCCTTCAGACAGAGACAGGCCTCCTTCAGACAGAGACAGGCCTCCTTCAGACAGAGACAGGCCGCCTTCAGACAGAGACAGGCCGCCTTCAGACAGAGACAGGCCTCCATCAGACAGAGACAGGCCTCCTTCAGACAGAGACAGGCCTCCTTCAGACAGAGACAGGCCGCCTTCAGACAGAGACAGGCCGCCTTCAGACAGAGACAGGCCGCCTTCAGACAGAGACAGGCCTCCATCAGACAGAGACAGGCCTCCTTCAGACAGAGACAGGCCGCCTTCAGACAGAGACAGGCCTCCTTCAGACAGAGACAGGCCTCCTTCAGACAGAGACAGGCCTCCATCAGACAGAGACAGGCCGCCTTCAGACAGAGACAGGCCGCCTTCAGACAGAGACAGGCCGCCTTCAGACAGAGACAGGCCTCCTTCAGACAGAGACAGGCCGCCTTCAGACAGAGACAGGCCGCCTTCAGACAGAGACAGGCCTCCATCAGACAGAGACAGGCCTCCTTCAGACAGAGACAGGCCGCCTTCAGACAGAGACAGGCCGCCTTCAGACAGAGACAGGCCTCCATCAGACAGAGACAGGCCTCCATCAGACAGAGACAGGCCGCCTTCAGACAGAGACAGGCCTCCTTCAGACAGAGACAGGCCTCCTTCAGACAGAGACAGGCCTCCATCAGACAGAGACAGGCCGCCTTCAGACAGAGACAGGCCTCCTTCAGACAGAGACAGGCCTCCACCAGACAGAGACAGGCCGCCTTCAGACAGAGACAGGCCGCCTTCAGACAGAGACAGGCCTCCTTCAGACAGAGATCGCCCACCAGGTTACTCTCTTTCGTTTTCTTGTAACATTAACCCTTTTGGGATTACCAGAGCTATTAGTGTGCAGCTTTGTTAATGTGTTTTTTTGATGCAGGACCATCAGACAGAGACAGAGGTAGGCCTCCTGCAGACAGAGATCGATCACCAGGTAAAAGTTTCTATCGTTTTTTCATTATATGAACACATTCGAGTTACCTAGAGCTTTCAATTACCTTATTACAATGCTGTTACTGTGAATTTAAGTTTTGTATCACATTTCATCATTTAATATTACTTCAATCAATTATTAATCAGAATATCATAGTATATCAGTTTACTGCTTTTGTTTACTGCCATAGATACCGATCACTTGTTGCCCTTAGCCAGCCACTACTAGCGATTGTTCTGATAATTGATTTACTAGCATTAAACCGGTCTCCATTCGCGAACTACGTTGCTTCATCGATCTTTGGTTCTGCGACTGACCTCGCCAGCACACTGACATTTCAGCTTGCAAGATTGAAAGACAATGTCTATGAATTTTGTTCTCTGCCGGATAATCTCGTTCCGTACTCAGAATTCCCTTAACGAGATACCCAGCATTGAAAATTGCAGCCCGACTGTTGTTCTCTCTCGTCTCGTCCCGTATATCATCACGGGTAAAACGTACTGATTCTATACCCTGGTCTAAAGATACTGCAGCAGTGGAAGACATACCGTAGCTTCCTCAATTCTGCCTAGTCTAGCTGCACTTCTCTGGAGATCTCTCGTTTGAAGCTGTCCCTACCCATATACAACATTTCATCTTTCCCGTTGGGGACATACAGGCGTGAATATATGTATCTATTTACTAGTGATGGAAAGTGTGAGGAAATATTGAATGTAGAGTGTGTGCAGGTTATAAGATTAATCGATATATAAACAACGTGTTAAGCTTAAGATGTAGTGATTCAATGACTCTCTAATTATTATTTTTTCGTGTACATCATGCTGACGTATACATAAACATTCACGTGCTTTATTCTGTTTTGAGGTGGAAAGAGACTGGTAGATATGAGACAGTTTGCCAGCCCTTCGTCCAATAAACTTCATTGTCATGCTTAAGTAGACATTTAAGTTTTATCTTTGATTCGGATTATGCTCCAAAGGGTGAAAAAGATTCCGAAGAACCTTTTGTCACATTTAGCGTGTTGCTTATGATAATAACCAAGCCCATTAAATTTAAGAATGCTTATGCTCTCTTGCCATAAGACCTGTGTATGCGTAGTAAATAAAAAATAACTGTCTATCGTGCAATGTAGACATTATGAACGTTAAAAAATGCACATCATACATATACTGCAATAAGAGCACAAAACAGTATACACTTGAATCTAATTAACTAATTTTGGTACCTACACTATTGTTTATGTCCCTTTTGCATGAGATGCG
Organism: Leucoptera coffeella; assembly: GCA_030578115.1. Classification (NCBI taxonomy): domain Eukaryota; kingdom Metazoa; phylum Arthropoda; class Insecta; order Lepidoptera; family Lyonetiidae; genus Leucoptera; species Leucoptera coffeella. Next base: position 131,076 of record JAMBLF010000557.1, on the reverse strand, counting down.
TGTATGTATGTTTGTTTAACTAGTGCTGCTGTTTTACTACAGTTATTAATTCGATATCTATACACTAAGACTTTATCGCCTGTATGCAGTAAATAAATGTGTTTCTTTCGTTTATCCCAATTAAGGTATTTTTTGTTGTTATCGCAGACACTCCTTCTTCTTCACCAAGCCAAGAGCGAACACCATCGTCAGGACCTTCCAGGACTCCGTCTAGTGGGACAAAGACGGGTGGTTAGTATTCTTGAATTTTTATTTTTTTGTTTTAGTCTGGTCACCATTAGGTCGATGCTTTTTACACGATAGCATTTCGTTAGTACCCAAATTTAAAAATTCATACATTGCCTAGGCATGAATGCTCATCAGGCAAACAGTAAATTCTTAACCATGGCAGATAACAGTTCTGTTATCAGTTTTATGCCATGTAGCAGTTACTAAAAGTACTATTTTATTATTTGATTTTATTTATGATATTATTTTGCGTTAGATTAGAGTCAAAGGGCAAGGGACATTTTAATGTTTTGTCGATAATATTTTGCACAATTCTAGGAGCTCCCAGCATTTTATAAATATGAATTCCTGACTATTCCCCTCTAACGTAAACAAGTATCTATTCCGCCCTTTTTAATCTTGATTGTATCCTTTTCAGATTCACGTTCTCCGTCACATTCGACTGATGGTAAATTTCTTTTAGAGTGTAAATGGAGATCGATTTTAGAGAAGTAAACCCAGATCAAAATATTTCACCTAGTTAGCTTGTGATAGTCTAGGACGTAAAAATAATGCTATATAGCTGCCATTATTCTCGCCATGTCGTAGGAGGCTACAAAGAGACTAGTAAATGGAATCTATTGGGCGATGCGCTTACGGCCTGTCGCCAATGTATCATATGACAGCGCAACCCCAGAGTTCAGCCTACAAAGTGATCTTTATTATATTCCCAAGGTTCTTTTTACACCAAAACGGATTTAATGACTTAAACGGTTATGTATGTAATTGCTAATAATGTCTGTAAATTGAATTATTATGCCTACCTTGCACAGATGAACGAAGTGGAAGCAGTGGAGAAACTGATTCAGATGAAGGACCTGATGGGGGATGTGTAAGACGTTGTCCTGGATTTACGCAAGTACCAGGTAACTTCTAGACCATAAAAATTTTAATACAAAGACGAAATAGTTATAATAATAATATTTAGGAAACTATTATACCAATTGAACTACCTCCTTGGTAAGTACATATAAGACTGATGTTAAGGATACTAGTCAACGTATATTTAAGAATTATATATACTTATTATATATAGATAAATACAAATAAAGTGTACCTAATCAACGGCCAAACCGAGGAGCATAAGAAAACACAGTGGTACATAAACAATCAGAAAATCATCATTTCTATTGGAACATGCCTGAGGGTTGTATACCGCAAACATTTTGATACAGAGGCCATCCCCCAACGACAAAACTAAAATAATATTTTTTTTAGTTATGGTCATACAACGAAAATAAAACATATTTATATACGAGTATATAACGATTAATAGAGACCACTTTGACGGACCCTATTCCGTATTATACTTAAAAGCGTCAAATCTGAACAATTGTGTTAAACTCACTCGATGTAAAAAGTAGCTGAAAAATAGGGTATTCAACTGATTGATTTTCCCGATTGAAGATTTTGGTCGCAAGTGTGCGAAGTGCGATTGCTTCGGGCAACCCCCTGCGCAGAGACGCCGCTGCTGTGGTAAAATGAGGAGGTCGAGAGGTCGGTACTGCTTTGCTTGACTTTCTCCTTATACTTTCAAAAAGCCCTCATGCCGTATTAGACTTTTGCATGAATACAATATTTAATTTCAAGTAGTATAAGTTTCATATGCCGTCATTTTGATAGCAATAAATTAATATTTAAATCCATTCCCGTGCTGGTATGGAACATAACAATAATGTTAACTTGATGCCATTTTTCTCGGTATGTCGTAGAAAGGGACAAAGGGCTAGCAATCTGTCACCAATGTTCCAAATGAAATAAAAGTGTGTATACACAAGTCGTGAAGCGTATATGTCTACCTGTAAAACTAATGTAGCAGATGTATTGAACTATGGACAGGTGGTGGTCATGGTTGCTGTAGATATAGACCAGGTCTTGTATGCTGCACGGTGATCTGCAAATCCGTGACTGTGTTTGAACCCAGTGAAGCAAGTTCTGAAAAGCGTACGTAAAAGTTTTATGCATTAAACAAACACTCTCTCTTGCTGGTTTAGATCTTCTTATAATGTAAGCTACTTTCTTTTCGGCATATTAAATGAGGCCACTAAGGGGCTAAGAGGCGACAGGTCTACCTACATATCTGTAACAAATTAGTTACATATCAGACTTCGAAACTTTTTGTTCTGTTATTGCGTCCCTCTTAACAGTAGCAAATGTTTAGTGTGAAAACAATCCTACAATTGAAGTGTCATTTAAATCAATTTATAACTGTATGCCGTTTTAGTTTAGTTTTATTAAGTCAACATAAACCAAATGAAGTTTAGTATTATAGTCATTGAACTACCTGAATAACGTTGGCCATCGTAATCCTCGCCTCTGAGCGTCCGTTAAATGTAGAAAAGAAATAAAAAGAACACAATGTTCTTGTGAAAAGTCCTTGCTTAGCCTAGATTACTACAAAAATCGAAACAATAAGCAGCATGGAAAGGATATGGGTGGGCACTGACAAGTTATGTATCAGATCAATGGCCTCTGATATACTGTTGACGAACGCTCCTTAGGAGTCAGATTTTAAAATTTATATTTTAACCATGTATATGTACTTATGTGTTTAAATGTATTTTAGATTCTAGTGATAAGTCGACCAGTGATCCGAGTAAGGATAAAAGTGAGTACACACAAGCAATACATAAAATTTAACTTTATCGAGATCAGATACTTGAATTGTGGCGTAGTTTGAGGTTCAGATGTCAGATCTTTGCAATTGCAGAGGTAGTAATTCCATAGCTACTTCGAATCAACGAGTTTGCCAGATAATTAGTACTCAAACTAGAATATATCTGACAGTAACAGGTCTAAGCTGTGACGGCATTTACAAACTTTCACCGTTACCTATTTGGAGACCAGATATGTCAGTCAATTGTTTAGGCCAAACTATTAACCCATTTTTACGTATGCATATGTATTTCAGGTAATGGCGACGGGCGTTCTGATAACACAGACAGCATTCCCAGTAAACAGAAACGTAAGCTCATGCTTCAAATGAAATTGTAGATAGTTGGTTTCAAGAATAAAATGTAAAGAGCTGCTGTTCTAAGGGGTTTCTAAGGGTCTGTAGTTCTATGGTTCTTTAGGACCGGCGTCTTTTAAAGAGTATAGTCCAGCATTGCAAGAAGACTCACGATCCTCAGTCCTGAAAAATTAACTGGAGAGAAAGAGTCATTCAAACTTCTAACTGCCTCCAATTTATATGTTAAATAAGATTCAGGTGCTAACTTTATTCTGCAGAGAAGGTGATATATGGAATTCACATTTCTCACTAGATGGCAATCAACACGCTAGGGTATGATTTGTGACACTATGTACGGGTATTAGATCAATAAAAAGGCCTATTTCAGAATAAGTCACATATAGATCAGGATAGGTTCCTGACGAACATCGTTAATGTTAGGTAAAATAGAATGAGCCAAATGGACTGTATAAATTGTATTACCATATTTTTTCTCCGAAGTTTCTTTCCTAACCACAAAGCGATTTATATTTTTGTTAGCAAGTTTACAGCTTATATTTGTGCATTTCAGATGATGACCATGATAATAAGGAAAAAGAAGCCAGTGATCAGGATACTCAAAAAAGTAAGTGTATTCACTATATAAGAACATTTCCGGTCTGATCCCGATAATAATATGTAATAAGTTTCTTTAAAGTTTTTAGTATAGGATATATATATATATATATTAAGCTTCTGTACTTTAGAACCCATTTGTATCTCTGACCTTCTATTTTAATTTGTCTATCAACAAAGGTAATGGCCGTTGCCCGTGTCTATTCATATTGAATCGTAAATGATGCACTGAAAACGTTTCTAACCAGGTAGTTAGCATCAAAAGTGACAGAATGTGTTCCCAGTGCACATACTCATGATACATACATATATTCTTACCTCTACGTCCCCAACGTGCATAAGAATGAACAGCTATCATAATATGTATAGTAACTGTATAAAACTGTTTATTTTGAAAATAAATGTCAAAACTTATGGTAGGAAATCTGGCGTTGTTCATCACCAGGGCTTTCTCTTAGGTTTCAAAATCCTCTGCTCCTATATTATACTAAACTCATTTATGTATGTATCAGGTGTTGGCGATGGCCAGACTGATAAAGACACAGTTTCGAGTAAAAAGGGAAACAAGGGTATGTATGATACTCATCACATTCTATTGAAAACAAGCATAATGAGTTCATGGTAGATGAACTGCACTTTATTATTTCAGATAAATAGCATGCAACATGATAGGTAGTGAACCGTATCGCAGTGTGGCTTTTATCTGTTCCGAGGGATAGGCGGGTATCCTCACGATGTGAAATAAACGTTTTTATAAATATTATTATTATAATTGATATTTGGGCAGAAAAACATATGGCAAGGATACCACCACTCCGGATGGGCTAACAAGATGAGAGTAGGGGTAACTCAAGAGACCGGGGTCACATACCCGTATCTTGTATGGGGAATATTAAACCGCAGACCAATCTAAAACACTAAAATTTATAATTGTATGTTAATATCCTTTTCAGAAAGTGAAAAGGAAGAAGCGTCTGCGACTGAACCGAAGAAAGGGGAGAAAGATAATTGTGGCTGCAATATGAATAAAGGTAATCATTCGATCACCGAAATAAGAATTCCTCAACTGCGAAATATTAACATCATACATATACCTACTTAAGTAAAACGTTCTTTCTCTATTTTTATAAAAAATCGTGTAAAATATTTTGTCAATTTAGGCCAATATTTGATTACTGAATATATTTCTACACGCGCAGCCTTTTTTGACCAAGGAACTTTCGAACGATGACTATTCTTATGATCTTTGGAGTAACACACAAAAACTATCTGTTTGTATGTAGAATGTTGTTCGACAAAGACGTCAAATTCACATTACGTGTAGTAGTGAAGTTAATAGCTCGATTAATTCAGACTTTTTTGTTACATTTATTATAATTATTGTATTGTATTGTATATGTATTGTATGTTGTATTGTATAAAGCCAAGGGGATATGACCTCCGACTTCTTATTAGAGGTCCAAGGTTTGAATCTCGGCTTAGCTATTAGAGGCTTTTCACACTTAGCTATAGGCGCTACTCTTCCCAAAAGGGCTACAACCGCTACTCTTTTCCACTAAGTTACAGTTGCTTCTTTCCCCATTTCGCTAAAGTTACTACCTTCCTCACTAGTCCACAGCCGCTTCTCTTCCCCACTGAACAACAAGTGCTTCTTTTCCCACTTGGCTACAGATGCCACTCTTTCCCACTGGGCTACAACCGCTACTCTTCCCCACTAGGCTACAGTCGTTACCGTCCTCATCTGCTTCAAGTTTTAAGTGACTTAGTGTATGTGGTCATAGTTTCTGTTAAAGCGTCAAAATGTGACTGCGTCATAATAGTTACAGTGATGCAGACATTATACATCTGCTCTACGGTGTTATGGGACGTCGGTCGACGCAGCACTACGACCCTTAAACATGTCTTATATGTAAACGCCCACCCCGCACAAAGTGGATCGACTAACTTAAAAGAGTTTGGTCACAGTCATCCAAAAAAGACTAAGTCTAATATTTAAAAAGCAAATTATGCCACTATTAACTTGATTTTTGTCTAAGAATTTCGTAATTTTTGATACGGTTCCTTTTTAAGAAGTTATCGACAAATTCTTGATTTTTTTGTACAAAACTGAACCTAAAATAAACTATAACGTCGGAGTTTCACGTCGTTAAGAGTTGTTGTTTTATATGTTCTAATCTACTCATTAATTATACAAGAACAAACACACATGGTGCCCCCAATGTGCACTTTCCGAGATAGAGGCTGTTATACTCATGTGTTCTTGAATGAAGTCGATCCACTGTGCGCCACCGCGCATTGTAGTGCCGGGCGGCTGTAAGATGTGCGAAAGTCGGTAGCCCGGAAGTCCCGGCACCGCGGCGCTGCTGCTGCTTCAGAGCCAATTCTCGTTCACCGTGAGTAAAAACTGGTCTAAGATCGCTACCAGGACTTCCGGGCTACCGCCTTTCGCAACATTGAGGCAACCTCTTATTCTTTTACAACGCAACAACACAAACCGTACCTATAGGTACTTGTAGTACGTCTAACGTCTAAAATTGGTATGTTCGCAGTACTACGTCTAATTTCTAAAATTGGTATCGAACTTCTAAAAACAAAAACAAACAAACGCATTCACGACCATTAACCCTTGCGGGGTAGTCAGAGGTTCAGGTGTCCATCTCCGCAATTGCGAAGGTGGTAATTCTATGGTAAGGTATCGAACTTCTAACCCGACGTATAATAAACTCTTGAGACACTAAAATATATAATTGTTATGTAAATATCTATTTTAGAAACTGAAGAAGCCCAGAAATCTGACGACGCAGCGTCCGCGGCAACAGAACCGAAGAACGAGGAGAAAGATAATTGTGGCTGCAAAATGAACATGCCCGATAACAAAGGTAATAATAGTAGTAGTAGAGATAATTCGATCATCGAAATTAGGATTCCACACTGCTGAATTTTAACATTTACAACACAACGTATTCGTATATCTAGTTCAGTAAAAGGTTTCCAATTTTTAAGAAAAAAACCCATAAAATAATAGGTCTTTACCTATGAAATTGCCGTTCTGCAGTACTGGCCATTTCAAATCAAAATAATTTTTGTTTGACTAAGAATTCTAATTTCAAATTAATTTTATTTTAAAAACATGGAATTCTTTTTCCAAAAGTAGTCATTCGTTTATTGATTAGTGTTACGTTTTCATCGCATTTCAATCTTTTTCGTCATCATGGATACGTTAAAAATTCGAGTAATTATGGAATATGAGTACCGTCGTGGCAGCAACGCGGCACAAGCGGCACGCAACATCAATGACGTTTACGGAGCTAACACTACAAACCAACGCACCGCCTGTTATTGGTTTGCTCGCTTCCGTTCTGGAAATTTCGACCTGAAAAATGAAGCTCGTGGTCGTCCGAAGACTTTGGTCGACAATGACGAATTAAAGGCGATTGTGGGAGGTGATGATACACAATCTACGGCGGAATTAGCAGCAGCTTTCGACGTTAGCGTCAAAACAAAATTGGTCCATTTGCGTCAAATTGGCAAGGTAAAAAAGCTTGACAAATGGGTGCCCCAGAACTCAATGATCGCCAGCGCGAAGTACGCTTCGAGACGTGCCTTGCACTGCTCAACAGACACACAAATGAAGGAATTTTGAACCGCATTGTTACCTGCGACGAAAAATAGATTCTGTTTGACAACCGCAAGCGCTCAGCAAGTTGGTTGGATCCTGGTTCAGCACCTAAACAGTGCCCTTAACGAAAACTTACCCCTAGAAAAGTGATGGTCACTGTTTGGTGGTTGGTGGTGGTGGTGGTGGTCACCAAACGGGGTGAGCATTACTGCAGATGTGTACTGTGAAGAACTGAACACAATGATGGAGAAGCTGGCACATCTCCAACCAGCATTGTTCAATCGCTCGTCGCCGCTGCTCCTGCACGACAACGCGCGACCTCATACTGCACAGCAGACGGTCTCCAAGTTGCAAGAACTGGGGTTGGAAGCTGTCCATCATCCACCGTACTCACCAGACCTTGCGCCTACAGACTTCTACTTTTTCCAGAATTTGGGTAACTTCTTGGCGGGAAAAAAATTTAATACCCGAGAGGCAGTACAAAATGCCTTTGAAGAATTTGTTGCCTCCCGTCCAGCTGATTTCTTCAAGAAGGGCATCAATAAACTGCCACTGCGTTGGCAAAGATGCATTGATTGCATGGGTGATTACTTCGATTAATACAATTAAAAAATACAAGAAAAAAATTCGTTTAAATTTTTTCATACAAAACGGCAATTTCATAGGTAAAGACCTAATATTTAGTCTATTTTAAGTCAATATTTACTCTGGCATGAATTATAATTTTGACTTAAAAAAATGAGAATTTCCTATACGTTATTTATTTAGTCGCTAATGGTGGGGGAAAACCTGGCTATCCCTGGCTATCACGTTGAGTACTTTCTATCTAGTGAAACGCGAGCTTTGAGTAGCTCAGTCCTAACATGCCTTCAAAATTTAGCAGATGGGCACTATGCCTCTGAGTACTTCTAATATGTGAATTTCTATGTACATTTTCGTAATAAAAATACATTTACGAAATACGTCGAATACTACGGTGAGGAAAAACATCGTGAGCAAACTTACCTAGGCCGTAGTTAGTTGTATATGGCGACATGGCTTACCACCTGTCACATTGAGTACTGACTATCTGGTCAACACGTGGGTTCGAAGTGGCCTTAGAATGACTACCTTCGCAACGGAGATGGACACCTAAACCTCTGACTTCCCCGCATGGGTTAATGGTCGTGAACGCGTTTGTCTTTTTGTATGATGTTTTTTCCTAATTAGTTGGGGTTGGCAAATGTGTTTCTCGCTTCCACACTCTTGTATCGCCGTCATTTCTGCAATCTATCCATTACTTTTTATATCGTTATTTACACAGTCCATCTATCTCTTTTTCGGCCTTCTCTTTCTAAAAACTCGATCTACATTCATGGCCATTGCCCCATTGTTACATGATTTTTGTCTCGTCTCATCGCATGCCCATATAACGCTAGTCTTACACTCAACTCATTCTTAACTCTCTTCTCTCTTCTTAACTCATTCCTTATCTTATCCTTTTTACCACTCCACTCATCTTCCTCAAAATACTCTCTTCCATATATCCTATTAACTAGGCAATACTCTGAGCCATACGTCATTACTGGTTTCTTGTAAATCTTATTTTTCAACCTAAAGGGCATCTAGGATCACAAATTGGCCCCGAAACCTATCGCCACTTCATGCACGACGCATTCATCATGTTCCTAACATCAAATATCGACCCGAGGTACCGATAAGCAGAACAAGCCAGGTCTCTGGCACACCATCTAGCAAAACCAAAAAGACACCGTACGGATCCCTCAAAGGAAGTGCTTCGTCTTCGTCCGACTTGGTTCACCCGAAACTCCGGTCCCACCTTTGCCACTTCTTCCGTCACTTTCTTTTCCTTCGCCCCTAATGTGATATACTTCTCAACTCTCGTGATCATTGATGTCTACTACTTCTTTCCTACCTCTTCCTTTTTGCCGTAACCACGAAGATTCACTTTTACTTGTAACTTTTTCAGAATTTAATGAAGAGCAACGCACTAAGGCATGCGTCCTTTTGAAACAACTTAAAGGTGAGAATTTACTTAGTAGTTACATATCTATTACTTGTGTTTCATAACAATGCGTAAACAAAGTCAAAATGTAGTCATGCTGATACAAGTGCTACAAGTGTATGGTCAATTTTAACCCAGTAACATTAGATAGTTAACATTCTGGAAGTAATGTGCGTAACCTCTTCATATATACATACATTAATTAAAGAATTTTTTAACGATAAATCGCTTAAGCGATAATTAGATGATGCATTTAAACTATTTTGACATTATCCCAGACCATGTTGAGACGCTTTAACTTAGATTAAGATCTTTTGTGCACACATGTTTCACAAATAAGTAGATTTTGATTTTGACATATTATCACGCCCGTACGTCCCCAACGGGATAGACATAGACTATCGATAGGCACCTGGTACGATCCTGACAAATCTCTCTTGCGTCACTCACACCCATTAAACTTCTCATACATGTTCTTCACACTATGTGTAACTATGTTCTATTTCATGTTATATATCGACCTCCGTGGCACGATCGTTTAGCCACCTGAATGCTAATCGTGAGATCCCGGGTTCGATTCTCGGTGGAGGCAAAGTTAAGAACAACGCTTTCGTCTGCTTTCCAGAGTGGTCGTTGATTATACGAGTATACGCATATATGTATTTACCCTTCTATAATAAGTATATATTTATTAAATATACGTTGACTAGTACTCTTAACACAAGTCTTAAATGTACTTAGCAAGAGGCTAATTCAATGGGTGTAATAGTGTCCACTAATAATGACTATTGGCTATTCTAAAAAATGAGAATCATCCAGACATTTACCTTCGATCCTGACATTGTTTTGTTCACAAGTACTGAAAATATTGTTCGGCTTTCTTATGTTCAGAGCTACATAAGTGTATGATGTGTATTTCAGAAATCTGTGATGAGCAGTGCAGGATGTACGGCATTCAACAGAGTAGTAAGATTATGTTTATATTACCTATGTTAGATAAAAAATGTTACCCTTGATATATAACTACTCCTTTGTATGGTTGCAGACATGTTCTGTATCCATGTTAGGTCTGTCTTCTATTTATCTGCCTTCCTCTGTTTGCTGTTGCAACTACCTTTTTCTTATTTTATTAGTATAGTGTATCTACTTATCAGTACAAATTAGAAAACAGAAAATTTCAGATCTTTCAATCATATTGGAACAAACTAGCTTTATCACAGAACTTTTTAAAAAGACGAACGCGTTGACGATATTTTAATCCTTGCGAGGTAGTCAGAGGTTCAGGTTTCCATCTCCGCAATCGCGGAGTTAATAATTCTATGGCCACCTAGAACCCACGTGATAGCCAGATAGTCAGTACTCAATGTGACAAATGATAAGCTATGTCGCTATTTACAAGCATTAACTTATACCTGTTCAGGGAAAAGGAAGGTTTCCTTACGATTTTTTCCTTCGCCGTAGGTATTCGGAGCATTTCGTTAATGTATTTTTTCTACGAAAATATACATGGAAATTCATTAAACTTAATTTTCATTGGTACATGCTTATGCGAGATTTGAACCCTGTACTCACTGATAAGATCCGAGAGCAGCAGATAAGCACTGAGAAGCCCCAAAGAACCGATGTACATGTATCTGTGTTGTATTTCAGATTATGCTGAAACATCAGACGGCGGTTCGAGTAAACGCGGATGTATAGGTAAGTCCAATTGAATTTATGCGAACAATAGGAAAATTAATCCTTTCGCTTTATTCGGGCATGAAAAGCATAGCGCCTCATTTTCTGTTGGTAACCGGAAGACTTCATTATAAAAACTATCTGAAATCTATCAAATGGCTCCATCAGTTCTAGGTCTATTGAAGGCTGAAATTTGAGCTCGTCTATTGCATACTCTGTAACTGGAATTTAAAAATAATGGATTTTTTGTAACTTTAGTTCTATAGTCTCCCAATAACAATTGATTATACTCTTGGTATTCTTCAGTAATTTCAATTTTCTCTATACATTATACCTGCCAGATTGATCCTACACATTATTACCTATTAAAATATATATGTTTTAACTTCGTAAATAAATGTATGTATGTTGTTTTATGTTTGTGTTGTTGATGTTTTTTGTATGTCCCAATGATATGTAATGTATTATGGTTGCCCTTAAGGAATGTTAATAAATACAAATGCAATTATAACTAATTTAGCAACTTGTCACCAATGTTCCATATAAATGCCATTACAGCTCCAATATGAATACTAAAAGGGTTGTCGTACGAGATTCTGTCCTACCAAAAAGTAGTAAGACGTGAATGTCTATGAAAATAAATATAATGTAGTATGTTATATTTGTCATTAAATAACATGAATTATAGATATGCTACACATTTCAGATGAAACACCGGAAACACCGCCCAAAAAGAAACGTAAGTGTATTATTTGAAACCAAAGTACATTGTAACATAGGGCGTAGTCCTTTGATCACTAAATTGAAGTAACAATGTATATGTAAACAGACTCCATATAAATAACAGGAAAATGAATAGATATAGGCTACTGTGGCGGTTAACAAAGCTGAGCAAGGCTTAGCATGCATAACCAATTAAAGTTTTACGTGGACTAGTTACTACAGAGACCTTCCCTATGAATACAATGAAGTTGATCATGAATAGTTGTGATCATTTTGAATCAGCGAAGTCATGATGGGTACGTATGTTTATTTACAGGTCGCCGTAGGTGCTTCGACTGTTGTCGAAAAAAGAAAAAAGGTATGATATCTCACACATATATACAACAATTGCTTATACATGTTATATATTATAGACAGACGCACTAATTACCACCCGATTGCCACCCCAACGTAAAAGCCCAAAGACCACGTACACAAAGGGATACCATCAATTTCAATCTTATTAAAATTTCAGAAAAATATACTTATAATTGCGATGTAACACATGATGATTTATAATATACAAAAATACTATGCACAAAATATTATTCACACAAATAATATTTTAACATAAATGTTACGTTCAAAGATACAATTGAGGCAACCGCATACACAAATCGTAACAATAGGAGTGCGTCTAACGTCTAAAATGGATGTCGATTTTCTATCACGACAATTGAATAATTAAAACGCATTCAGGATATCTTTTATGTATAATTATAATGATAATTGTCATATAATTAATTCTCCTGACACTAAAATGTGTAATGTAAATATCTATTTCAGAAAGTAAAAAAGATAAAAAATCTGACGGCGCAGCGGCCGCGGCAACTGAACCGAAGAAAGATACTTGTGTCTGCACAACCGATAACAAAGGTATTCATTCGATCACTGAAATAAGTATTCCTCTAGATAATGTCTTGAAAAATGAATCTATGATACTAAAGTTTTAACATTCATGTCGCTGAATGTGCCGAAAGTTTCTACCGGTTGTAATATTATTTATTATAGTCTATTTTTATAAGAAACGAGTACCCAAAATTTTAATTAAGTTTCTATTGATACACGTAATGAACATTAAGTTCACTCCACACTAACGCTATAATTCTAGATGGTCAAATCAAATCAAAACCAAAATGTATGAAGTCGATCAATCAAGATCAATCATTATTTAATTTAATTTGTGTAATTGTATTTTTGTACGCTTTTCTAGATCTTACTGATCTTTTCAACAATAGCCGACACTTTTTCTTGTCATCCTCGAAACACTTATTTACTTCATCCGTAGCGCAGCTTTTTAAAACACGAGACATGGTTTTAGGTTTAGAAAAGGATAACAAAAGATTTAATCAACACGTGCTTTGCAAACCGTATTCAATGACGTCAATAACAAATGAAGCACGCGCACTCACTCATTGAAAGCATAATGTTGTAACCAAAGTAGCATAGGATTGGGTTTAGATTTTCGAATTTACCGCGCACAAAGATCAGTCAATCAATCGGACCCTTTTTTGTAAATGCGTATCTATTTCAGATGCTGATGAGTCAAGCACCAAAAAGAAGAAAAAGAAGAAAGGTATTGTATCTTAAAGACACTGACACAAGACAATCAATCGTTCCACAATTAGTTGTCACAGCCTAACTTGGATACTGCGGAGTTAGTGTTTCTATGGCCATTCCAAACCGACATGTAAACCACATAGCTTGATTCTTACATAAAAATTGGTAAACCGTATCTCCGTGTCGTGGGAAACAGGCGTGAATTGTATGTATGTACGTTTATAAATTAAGAAAATTTTATATTCATGTATCAGATAAGATCTCAAGAGGAAGTTGAACCTTGAAACTTAACGATTCAAAGGCTATTGCTAAGCTACACCACGGCTTGTTGATTGACGTTTATTAGCCAAGTACCTTCTCTATAAGAACATTGATAATTGCCATGAATAGTTGTCATTGCTCCGAATGGATGAAGTCATGATAAGTACGTCTGTTCATTTACAGGTCGTTGCCGTAGATGCTTCGACTGTTGTCGCAAAAAGAAAAAATCTGCAAAAGATAAAAAGGGTAGGGAGTCTGACTCGCATACATAACCATTACGTTTACAATATTTAAAGCACATACGCGCATGAAACGTATTTTGAAGCGCACGCTAAGCTTTCTACAGTTAATATGGTATTCGCTTACTAAGCTACATCCACACTGTTACTTTTTCGTTTATAAAGGGCATGCGGCATAGTGTAGTCAACAGACGTGAGGCATTCCCCTTAATTAACGAAATAAGGCACAGTGAGGACAAAGCTTAATAGTGTCAATGAACAAGAAACATTTCTTTGTTATAGTTGTATTCCATAGTCAATATTTGCGTTTCTGTGCCATTAAAGTAGTATTAAGTATAAAAGTAGTAGTATTAAAGTAGTAAGTAATAAAAGCTTGAATCACTATCGACACACAACTGCAATTAATTAAAATTTTAGCAGACTATCACTTTTAGTGCCGAAGAAGTAACGTAGTGGTGTCGCAGTTGTATCGCTGTCATAGTTAATTAGTATAGTACTTTTATGCTCCAGACATTAAAATTTATAATCTTTTGTATGTAAAAAATCTGACGACGCAGCGGCCGCGGCAGATGAACCGAAGAAAGAGGAGAAAAAAACTTGTGTCTGCAATATAAAGCCTTCTGATAACAAAGGTACTCATTCGATCACTGAAATAAGTAATCCTCTAGATTAAAAACGGGTCTGTGATACTTAATTTTTGACATTCATTAGGCTGAATGTGCTTAAAGTTTCTGCAATTGTAATATTATTTATTAGATATAATTTGTTACTCCAAAAAAACTTAAAAATGGTAAAAAGCACAGAAATAGGGTGAAGTGAAATGAAATGAAATAAATTGAATACCTCTCCACCGGTCAGGCTGCAATCGCATTAGAATGAAACATCATTGAAATAGTCACTTATTCTATAGTAGCCCCTCTCCATTAATGTCGTTTGAACTCCAGCTTTAAATTTGCCCAGAGGTAAGATCTTGATAAACTCTGAAAGCTTATTATACATTTTTATGACCAGACCACTAAACGAGTTGTTTATTTTCTTAAGTTTAGAACCACAGTACAGATTATTTTTATTCATATTACAATGATGCATGTCTCTCACAAATTGGGAATCAGACTCACATCTACAACCATTGCGAATTCAATATGTCAAACACACTGAAACCAATCAGTAATTTCATTGACAATCATGCGTGAACCTGAAATTGTAGCGTTTAGAGTTTTTTTATAAAGTTATGCTTTTTTGCATTTTTTTTATTTAGTCCGTAGACAATATTGTCATTTCGGTGCTATTGAACACACACATATATATATTCCCGCCTCTACGTCCTCACCGGGATAGGTAGAGACTATCATCTTTTAGCTTTTCCTCTCCTTATACTTTTCATTGCTTAGATAACTTCATCCATACTCATCTCACTGCCATTCTTTTCGCTGGTGTCTCCATAAGATCAGTCACAACTATCTGCGGCTTGAGATACCTGACCAACATCTTTCACAAACAGACCCTCAAATTAATTCTACCAAATTATCTTCTTACCCGCAATGTCCATCACTCTTTCACCCTTATCATCTTTTATACCACTTCCTGTTTTACCTAATGAAGCTCTCCTCTCCGAACGTGCATGCTTCCAGAACATTTTGTGGTTGTTTTAAAATCATCGGAAAGCTTCAGCTCACTCCATTTTTCACATCTCGTTTTCTCCGTTGTACGTTCTTCTTCACCTCTCTCTGTATCTTCTCATATTCCTCTTCTATTCTCTTCACTTAATCATCTGTCCGATCTGCATTCACCCGTATCATGGCCCAAATTCCGTAGGATATAGAATATCATAATTTATTCTCCTGACACTAAAGCATATATTTATATGTGAATATACACTCGCGAGCAAAACTATGGAATTACCTACTTGGGATTTGCTACGAGCGATCTTAAAGACTAAATAACTGATGAATATTAATGAAAATGATACCAATTTAAAGGTTATACTGTAAGCTTTGAATTGATGCCATATCCATTTTAAAAAAAGAAAATAATAAATAATATAAATAATAAAAAGAAATAAGAAAAAGGACACGTATTGCTATCTCGATTCCTTACGAGTTGAGCAACTTTGACCCCCTATAAAAGCGCGTGATATGGTTTTTTTTTCATCAGTTTTATCTCCGTGAATTCTTGGACAATAATGGATACCACTCCCACAGAAGCAGCACGAATTATTACTCTACTCCAACAAGGGCTTAGCCAGCGGGCTGTCGCACGTCGGCTCCACATAAGCCAGTTCTGTGTTTCCAAAGTTTATAAACACTTTCGGGAGACTGAAGTCTTTATCGCGAGGCCAAGATCTGGACGACGCCGGTGCACTTCGGAGAGGGATGACCGTTTTGTCGTATCAACTTCTCTTCGAAATCGTCATTTGACTGGCGTCGACGTCCAACAGGAGCTCAGAGAAGTTCGTGGGGTGGCTGCCAGGGAGTGGACAGTTCGGCGAAGGCTCAAGGAAGTGAACTTGACTCCAAAAAGGCCTGCCACAGGCCCAAAACTGACCGCAGGTTACTGATAAGCACGCTTTCAATTTGTTTGCGCCCACCTTAATTGGGAAGTCGAACAATGGAGGCAAGTTCTGTTCTCAGACGAGTCCAGAATGTGTCTGCACGGCAGCGGCCGAAGCGGCCGGGTCTGCAGGCGCCCTGGAGAGCCATTTTCCCAGTGCTGTTTCGCCTATGGGGGAGGCTCCTGTATGATGTAGGCCGGCATTTCGATTGACGAAAAAACGGAGCTTGTTTTCGTGGCTGGTGGGGGACGAGGAGGCAGTCTTGCTTCAGACCGATACATCACCAATATTCTGCTGGAACATGTCGTTCCGTTTGCGGGATATATCGGTGATAACTTCCTTCTGATGCACGATTATGCCCGTTGTCACACTTCACGTGCCACAGCTGAGTTCCTGAGTGAAGTAGGTATCGCCACATTAGACTGGCCAGCTCTCAGCCCGGACTTAAATCCTATTGAACACTTGTGGGATGAGCTAAAAAGGAGGGTGAGATCCAGAAATCCAGCTCCTTCAAGTGTCGATGAGCTGAAATCAGCTTTGACGGAAGAGTGGGAAGGTATCCCACAAGATTCCATCAAGAAGCTGATTAGGTCATTAAGGAATCGTCTTCGGGCTGTAATTAGGGCTAGGGGTGGCAACACAAAATATTGATTTACAATTTTCAAGATCAAATAAAGATTATTCTCAAATATTTGTTTTAATTTTACTGATTCCCATTTCCTTATTCCTTCACTTTTCCTTACTCCTTCACTTAAATCATGACAGCTCCTGAAATAAAGGGGTAATTTAAATGGATATGGCATCAATTCAAAGCTTACAGTATAACCTTTAAAATGGTATCATTTCCATTAATATTCATGTTATTTAGTCTTTAAGATCGCTCGTAGCAAATCCCAAGTAGGTGATTCCATATTTTTGCTCGCAAATGTATATTTCAGAAAGTAAAGTACCTCAAAAATCTGTTGACGCAGCAGCCGCAGAAGAAAAACCGAAGAAAAAAAGAAGCAAAACTGAATGCAAGAAAATCAAAAAAGGTAATTGTGTCTGTTATATAATAAAGAAACCGAAGAAATGCAGATGCAAAACTGAACGGAAGAAAAGGAAGAAAAGGAAAAAAGGTACTTGTGTCTGTACTTCTTTTAAATAAGTCAATGATTTAAAATTTTTGATTTTCACTAGGTTGAATGTGTCGAAAGTTTCTATAACTGCTCAGTATACTTACGTTATAGATAACCTTTTAGTAATATTAGTCTCATACTTTTAATGACAACAATAAATTTCTTGATATTCACAAATTTGGGTTCTAATAAAAAAATAATAATAGTTCGTATTTTTTAAGTATCAGTTATGTTGGATGCACTAATCTATATAAATAGACTACTACTAATCTACATAAAAGACGACACAGGTGCCGCGTTACCCTAATAACTTAGTAGTTTTGCTGCTCTAATTCCATTATTGTGATTATGTTTAGTGTCTTTTTATTTTGGTTAGTGAAGGTACGTTATGACATTTTAAACATATCGATTTTTATTTATGTTTTGTAAATATGGTAGCGTTGAAACAGTCTTATAAAATTAGTCATAAAAACTACACCATATCATTTGATTCTATTCGTAATTTTTTTTAATCAAAGTTAGCGTTCCGTATATAAAACGATAGAATATGAACTGATAATCCTTAAATTTTTAGGCGTTGACCAAAAAAATTGACACTTGATCAAATATAACTGTACAGGATCCATAACCATCAACATCTCAACAGCAAGTGTCTAGGGAAAAGGTTCCTGGTCCTGGTCCCGAAACAATACAATTAGCAGTTTCTTGATAATATGCCCTCGTTTACCGCTTGGCCTCACTTCTTTCTGTACCATATACAATGGAATTCCAATTTATTTATTCGATTGTTAATTTGATTAAGCAATAAGCAATAGGCTTGTTCAGTATACCAATACCTAAGTCTCACAACGTAATAGAGTTGGAAATGTAACTGCAGATTAAATTAGAGACTTAGAGATCCCGCCACATAAGGTGGCAGTAGCCAAACTTGGAACTAAATTTGACGTTACCGCCATTGCGTGTTATTTTGTATGAAAGGTAAATTTAGTATTACCAGCGTTGTGTTTTTTGCCCACTCTTTGTAATTTTTATGTTTGTTAAGGGTGATTATAATAAATTGATTTCCGGAGTTTCTTGTTAGTTCTTCTCCAAGCTAGGGTCTCCGCTGATCTAACCTCGGTAAAAAATATGTAAAGACAATGCTCAGTGCCATGTTTGAAATAATAGTTTTAAGAGATTCGCGATTTATACTCATGATATAAGACATAAGGGTGTGTATAAGATTGATTGCAGCTGTGGGAAATCCTACGTCGAACACACTAAACGGTCTATTGCGGACAGAGTGAAGGAACACATAATATATGTAATATATAATAAGAAGGATAAGTCCCGTTAATTATAAATCATGTTTGAAATAGTTTAATAAACATATTTTGACTTTGATATATTAATTTGTTTTATTTGAGTTTATAGCTCTGCAACCAAAGACCGTTACAAATGAAACCTATAATGTATCGAGCCGTATGGCACAGTGAGTGCTAGTTTTGGCGTGTTTACTGGTAACACTGAATTACGCGACTGTGGCGACGCCTCCAACTGCCACCTTATGTGGCGGGATCTCTAATCCAAATACATTATTACTCTTTGATAGATTCGTTTTAGTACCAAGAAGGCGCTTGTATTGGGAAAATGCCTCTAATTGTAGCACATAAAAAAAGTAAATTCGATTGGATTATCACACTTTGATAAAGACATATAATGAAATCACGCCATGGAGCCGTCAAATCTTAACTTATATTATTATCAAACTTATGTTTTATTGTTACTTATATTATTATCAAACTTATTATCAAACTTATGTTAACAAAAGATAGTTATTGGAAATTAAAGTAACCAACGAGCATATGGATTAGCATGATTTCAAAACCCTTGAACGTAAATATTTATTTCAGATGCTGATGAGTCAGACACCACGTCGAGTAAAGCGAGTAAAAAGAAAAAAGGTAACTATATCATTCGATTACAATTACTCATTGATCAAGCAATTTTACAATCGTCACAGGTTTTTGTGTCCAACTCAAATACTGCGGTGTTAGTGTTTCCATGGCCACCTCAAACCCATAGGTTAAACAAATAGCGAGATTCTTAAGTGAAATGTAGTCATTTTTTAAGGGACTGGTTATTTTTAGTCATTTTACAAGAAAACGGGACGTACTGCGATTGTTTTATAAAACTATTACCTTTGATGCTTGGTCATGAGTCAGATGACGTGCAAGCAAAATATCTTCGCCCCCATCAAAACGTTCGGTCAGATTCACCATCTACTCTCATTTCAACGCTCTGACGTTTCTTCTACAAACCACACTATCACTAACAGTATCATTGAGTTTTGCACACACATTAATATATATGTATATATATTAACTAGGTGCCGTTACTTCCGCCAGGAAGTTACTAAGGGGCTAGGAATTGATGGAATCTATTGGGCAATGAACTAGCAACCTGTCACCGATTCAAGGGTTTGTCTACTCCCAAATTGATCAAAGGACGAGAATGTATATCTTAATTTTTGTATGTATTTTGACCATAAAAAAATCAATAATCACAATTTATATCTTCAAATGAAATTTGTAATGGGACATCACATGTTCTGATTATCGTATCATTTATGCTCCAGAAATTAGAGTTTCTAAATATCTATTGCAGGAAGTAAAAAATCTCGAAAATCTGATAAACGGAAGAAAAAGGAGGAAGATAATGATTGTGACTGCAATACTCCCGATAACAAAGGTACTGATTCAATTACTGAAATAATTAAACCACTTGGTAAAAATGTTATATAATTTTGTAATTTTCAAATTCAAAAATGGGCCGAAAGTTTCCCCGGTTGTATTATCATTTATTAGAAATAATCTGTACCTGTACAATTTTAAGAATTTCTACACAATAGAACACCGACTTAAGTAAAACGCTCTCTCTATTTTTAATACAATTTTGCATAAAAAATATGGTTTGCATTATATAATATTAAGTCTTTTAAAATGTTAAGTAATTATATCTCACAAAATTGCTTTCAACTAGGATATTTATTATTTTATTATCATACAATTTATGTTGCTACACTGAATAATAATTATAAATAAATTGTATGTGAATATATATTTCAGAAAGTAAAAAATCTAAAAAATCTGATGACTCATCGGACGCGTCAACTAAACCTAAGAAAGGAAAGAAAGGTAACTGTGTCTGCAATACATTCATTTACTGACACAAAGACATTCCAGCACCAAAATACATCAACCTACTCAGGCATCAGGACTGGTAAAATAATCTGTGTTAATTTTACGATTGGTTTTATTTACTCGGCTTTCTTCATACACACTCGGCAGTTATAGGTACTTCTAACGTCACTCTTTTTCTATATGGCGTTTATCTGACAGTCATATGTCTTATTGCATTATTACTACTGAATAACAATACTTAATAATAGTCAATACTTTATAATAATACCTTCCACTTCTACCACGTATATGCTTTTTTGTCAATCTACTATAATTCATCCGGATGTCCAATCCATTGCGGCATGCATTTTCAATCTTAGTTACAAACTTCACTCACCTCAACCTTCCCTTATCACGCTATTTTTAATTATATCATTCAATTTCACTCCTAACATGCTTATCAAGGACCGCATTTCAACGACATTATTTCTATATTCATGCTTCTTTTCCCATACCCGTTTCGTGCTATCATTCAATGTTGGAACCAAAGCAGCCCTATAAATAGCCATACGTGCCGATGGATAAACCAACTGGCTGCTCATAGCAGTATGCATGGCTCTATTAATTTTATTACCTGCAGACACGCATGTTCAATATCACTTTCCATCACTAGTAAATAGTGTCCCCAAATATACAAAATCATAAAATTGTCGGCTCTTTCTTTATCGATATCAATCTCAGTCAATGTCTTGCTTCCCTCCCTCATTCATTTATGCTCCAGAAAATTTAGTTTCTTAATCAGAAATATTTATTTCAGAGAGTAAAAAACCTAAAAAAGAAAAGGATGATAATGATTGTCACTGCCATACGACCACTCCCGATAACAAAGGTACTGATTAGATTGCCAAAATAAGCAATCAAAGGGTTCTTGTTAAAAATGTTTTATTGATGAAGTTCAAAATTCAAAATTTAGTTTAATTAGACTGAAAGCTTCTCCGGTTGTAATTTTATTGATTAGATATAGTCTGTAACTGCAAAATTTTCAGAATTACCACACTACATATATTTACTTAAGTAAAAGATTGTTTCTCTATTTATGTCAGAAAATGGCATAAAATTTATATTTGGTCTTTAACAATAATAAAATATTTAATCTTTTTAAATAAATATCTTTGCCAAACACTTCACAACAATTAATTACTTAATAATCACAAATTCTTGTTGAAATAAAAAATTAGATTAAATATTATTATTTTTTATCATACGATTACGATACTAATTCTAATTATATGCACATTTCTATTTTAGAAAAAGAAGAAGCTAAACCGAAGAATGAGGAAAAAGGTAATAAGGGGTGTCTGCAATACGATCACTTACTGACTAACCTGATGCAAAGGTATTCCCTCCTATCTCCTATTTAATATTCGATTGCAAAATTTTAAATTTCTTACATCAAACCATAGGCTCAAAGTGCGGAAAGCTTCGTCCATAGTAGTCTTATAAGCTTTGCCTGCTAAATCATAACATATACCTACTGAAGGTAATTTTAAACTTTTTTTACTATAATGAAGATGGAAGTAAGCTTTTGCAAATGTGATATTTTCTATTCATATTCAATATTGCGGTAAAATGTATTTCCAATGTTTTCTTTATTTATAAATATTTTTTGAAGACCTCCGCTACCCAAACAGTTCGCAAACGCGTGCTTCAGAAAATATTACTTTTAAATATTTATTTCAGAAAGTAAAGAACCTCAAAAAACTGATGGCGCATTGGCTGCGGCAACTGAACCGAAGAAAGGGGATGAAGGTGATTGTTTTCATAATACCTTCACTTACTGGAAATATGCTTCTCATTCGAGTACCGAAATTAGGATACATTTAGATTAAAATATTCTTCAAATTATTAGGACAATGATGCTTATTTTTTGTTATTCATAAGGTTTAGTGGTGCATCAGTGAACCAATATATTGTAGTGTGTATGTAAGTGCTAGAGATAAAAGGGCTCCTTTCACAACACTATACACATGATTTCCCGGGCATAAACTATAGAGGTGAGACAGGGTCTGATAAACTAAAGAAGTACTGAGCACATGGAGGTGACGGTATAACTAAAGAACTGCTAAAAAAAGTTGGAAAGCCAATCTTTTCAATGGTGTGCTGCCGAGTAAATGGAATAATCTTATAGTTGTGCTGCTCTACCAGGAGGGTACCAAAAAAGCCAAAAAACTACGAGTATAACCCTTTTGCTCTCCTTAGCCAATGTTTGCGCGAGTACTAACATCGCGAATGACGATAGCAGTTTGGACGAACATCAACCTGTCGAGCTGGCGTGATATATTCACAATCAGGCAAGTGATTCAGAAATATAATTGTTCCTTACACCTTGTTATAGTTGTTTTTGAAAAGCTTTTCACTCCGTGGAATACTGGGCTATCTCAAAAGATGTTCAATCGATTAAACGAACATGACATTGCTGAAGAATCTGTATATCTAGCAATGATGACTCAGCTACTATCCAAGATCCAAGACGTATCGGGTATCCAAGATCCAACTATTACGATTCCCATCACCAGGGTACACCCCAGGGTCACATAACCTCGCCCAAGCTGACATCTTCAACATCTTGGAAAGGAAATACATCGGAGTGAACATAGATGGAGAGCACCAAAACCACCTGCGATTTACAGACGACATTTTGGTGCTCGCAGAGAGCCACCAAGACCTCATTAAGTTGCTCAATTAGCTCAATTTACCATCTCTAAACGTGGCCCGAAGATATACTACGACAAGACAAATTGGATGGAGTAAAAAATTCTTACCATGTCAATACAGCGCAGCTCGATCGACAAAATCGATGAATATCACCAGAATATTTAAGTCAGAAGATCAAGTTGTTCCAAACCTGTTGATAATTTTTATTAGAATTAAAAGTTATGGTAACAAAGGAGTATGGAATTGAAGGAGCATTCGATTGTTGAATCCTTTGTCACAGTCACAAAACTATATCCTTGTACGTAAATATGTATTTTAGATGCTGAGAACCCCCAAGAGATTGATGATAACGCCTCGTCGAGCAAATCAAATAAAAAGAATAAAAAGAAAAAAAAGGAAAAAAAAGAGAAAAAAGAAAAAGAGAAAAAGGAAAAAGGTAATTGCATCTTCTATACGCACAAACTGTATCACTGTATTGTTAGATAACCATAAGTTATTGCACAAGTAAAAGTTATGGGAATTTTATCTACGGACACTTAAGCTCACTAGTATTTTCATAGCAAAATCCTTACGTGAGGGGTGATTTACCGTCTCGCCATTTACATGAACTTACTAGGGAAAGGTTAGGTCCAGATTTTTACCTTGACCTTAGGAGCGGTGTAATTTAATTTTCATTGCTTAATGTACATATAAATTTAGATCGGTACTTACTGGAGCGGGGACCAAACTTGGAGCGTAATGACTTCAAGGAAATAAGTAGCGTAGCTACTCTGCATCTGGTCAGTTGTTACGTTTACCTAAATGACAATATGGCGATACGTACACTTTGAGTAGCCGACCACCTTCCCTATGAAATCAACGATGTCGACCAGTATTTTTCAAGTCATGGTGCGTATTGTCAAAATTTACTTACAGGTCGTCGCCGTAGTTGCTTCAGCAGTTGTCGCAAAAAGGAAAAATCCGAAGACAAGGAAAAGGGTAGGGAGTCTGACACATATAACATACATATTATTGGGTATAAAATATGTTAAACACTTAAATTTAACCCATAATTAATTCAATAGCGTAACATTTTATCAATAGTGTACCTAGTAATTTATTTAATGGTGACCTCGAAATCACGTCTGTCTATCTTGTACATATATCAGATCAGAAATGTTCTTTTCCATTTGCTGCATACTCCAGGGTTTGAAACATTCAGTTACTGATACAGAATCAAATAACTTACACTGAACCTAAACCTACTCATATTATCTGCTCTCAACGACGAAGCTACACTACAATTATCCATTGATACTGATTCCATCGGCAAAAACATGCGAGATTTTTTTCCAATCATTCATGCATTTTTGTTTCTTTATTATGTGTATTTCAAATAACATATTAAATATTATTTCTACGATTATTAATACAAATAATATAAACAGCGAATTGAATCTCAAATTCTGTAACACCACAAATAAACAACGTTATATCATAACAGGGCATTAAAATACGAGTAAAATATGAGATAGAAAAATATACTCATATCAATTATGTCCTAGACAATGAACGATATAAATATCTATTACAGAAGATGAAAAAGGTCAAAAGTCTGACGATGCGGATGCCGCGTCACCTAAACCAAAGGAAGGGGAGAAAGGTAATTGTGCCTTCCGTATGTTCACTTACTAAAGTACTCCTTTTTTTTTTAACGAAAATAAGGGAACCTACCCATCCCTTATGATATCGTATCGTATCTGCGTATATGTATATATCTCCGTAAAATAACAAGATCCGTAAAGTTATAATTGTCCTAGGAAATTTATGAACTTTCGAAGGCTTCTAAAAGGAAGATAAATTGTATTATTTTACGCCTATATTTTCATAAATCTATCAATTTGCGACGTCTCGTAGTAAATTTATAAACTAACGTTATCGTATTCGTCACTGAAATAAGATAACGTTGAGTGAAACTCGCCAATCGCTTCATCAAGTAAAACTCAAAGCGTTTCCTTAAAATCTTCATTTACAAGAACGTAGGTTGGCCTATCACTGAAATTAAGCAACATTCGTTGATGTCAATAATTCAATGATTATCAGCATATGTTATTAGTATCATTAGTGAAGGAAAAAGCATGAGTGCCTCAAAATGAGTGATAGAATAACAAAATGTTTGAATTTATGGGTAAGGCTATATATTAACTTCGATTTACCAAAGGCCTTCCTAAATATATGTAATGTAAATAATGAGTTCCTTAGTTTCCAAATGTTAGCAGGGCATCGTGGTAGTGCCTTCAAAGATAGCAAAGAGAAATAATAAGTAAGAGGGAAAATTAATTGTTCCGAAAGCAGTTTGCTAGACGGTGAAACCAATGACCCGAAACATATGTCATAAATTTGGGAAATTAGTAAATAAAATACATCTATCTTCTCGAATTACAGACACGATTGGTTTTATTCGGTTGTAGCTCCTGGTTAACGTAGGACTTAATACAAGCCATACTCACTCCATCCATCCCTGAACTTCCAAGGGGTGAACGGAACTAACGGCTCTGAACAATTCGGATTATCATATTCATTATGCTGCTCATGCTTTTGTAAGAAATTTAGTAATGTTGCTAACCATCTTACTATTAGTAACAGTAATGGTTTTTCTATCGTATAATGTTGTTGGTCATCTTGATATGGAGCTTAAATAGAATATAATGAATTACCTTCTTTTCGTCACTTTTATGTGAGTATTATCACTACATAGTATAAAACAAAGTCACTTTCTCTGTCCCTATGTCCCTTTGTATTCTTAAATCTTTGAAACTACGCAACGAATTTTGATGCGGTTTTTTTTAACAGATAGAGTGATTCAAGAGGAAGGTTTATATGTATAATAACATCCATTAAATAGTGGAGTAGGCTATATATTTTATACCAGTGCGAAGCCGGAGCGGGTCGCTAGTTATATATACTCGTACTTTTGTGTGCTCGGTGGCTGAACTGTAGGTTCTTTGACACTTATGCTTCGGGATTATAATGGCTTAGAGTGTGTACGTATGTTATATTTCTACAGCTTGTACCTGTTCTATGGTGCCTACAAAGAATGCTACTGTCAATACATCAAACCAACCCAGTACCACTGATGCGACTAAAGGTACTTAAATTTTCTATCCTCATACTTAAAGTGCAAACCATACCATGCCAAATCAATTTTAACCTTGTGTCTGTTTAAATAGTTTTAAGCAAAATCTGGATATTTAGCTTGTTGATTATTAATAACTTTTTATTGTTATTAATAACAGGCTTTTGTTATAACTGAAGGTTCTTGGAAATTTATGCTTCGGAATTATTATGGTTTAGACTGTGTGTTATGCGTTCGCTGAGTGAATGCGCGCTTTTCTATTACAAATGTTGCAAAATAACGTCATAAAAAATAAAAATCAGTATCGTAAACAAAAATATTTATTGTAAAGTATAAAATTAAACTATGTTTAATCTGAATTAAATTGTACAACTTTAATTGTACGCACCCACTCAGTGAACGCAAAATACGTTTGTTATGTTCCTACAGATTGTACCTGTAAAATGGTTCCAACAAAGAACGCTACTGTCAATACATCAAACCAAGGCAGTAACGCTGATGTAGCAGCGACTAAAGGTACTTTACTTTTTCTTCATACTCAAAGTAGAAACTATTTCAATTCCCTCTAAATATTTTGACACTTACTTCTCGACACTTCATGTAATTTAAATAAAATAAAAAAAAAGAGGATAATCAATGTTAATCTTAGTAGTGATATTGGTGGTTAATCAATCCTCTGCCTGTCCTTTTTTAGGTGAATTTTTGTTCAAGAGACAGTACCGGATGAATGGCGCGAAATAGTATTAGAGTACCCGCCACATACGGTGGCAGTAGCCAAACTTGGAACTAAATTTGACGTTTCCGCCATTGCGTGTTATTTTGTATGAAAAGTAAATTTAGTATTACCAGCGTTGTGTTTTTTGCCCACTCTTTGTAATTTTTATGTTTGTTAAGGGTGATTATAATAAATTGATTTCCGGAGTTTCTTGTTAGTTCTTCTCCAAGCTAGGGTCTCCGCTGATCTAACCTCGGTAAAAAATATGTAAAGACAATGCTCAGTGCCATGTTTGAAATAATAGTTTTAAGAGATTCGCGATTTATACTCATGATATAAGATATAAGGGTGTGTATAAGATTGATTGCAGCTGTGGGAAATCCTATGTCGAACAGACTAAACGGTCTATTGCGGACAGAGTGAAGGAACACATAATATATGTAATATATAATAAGAAGGATAAGTCCCGTTAATTATTAATCATGTTTGAAATAGTATAATAAACATATTTTGACTTTGATATATTAATTTGTTTTATTTGAGTTTATAGCTCTGCAACCAAAGATCGTTACAAATGAAACCTATAATGTTTCGAGCCGTATGGCACAGTGAGTGCTAGTTTTGGCGTGTTTACTGGTAACACTGAATTACGCGACTGTGGCGACGCCTCCAACTGCCACCGTATGTGGCGCGATCTCTAGTTCCGACTTATATATAATATCTATGCCTACGTCTTTTACGAAATAGGAATACTCTATCGATCTCCACTTGGAAAGATTGTGACAAATTTTCCTTACTTTATTTACATCCTTTAACCTTCTCATACATGCTCTTCTGTTGCTGCGCACGCTTTGAGAAGAATGTCTCCAATTAGATCTGCTTATGTTGACAGTATGTTCAAAGATTCAATTTCGATTTAATTCGGAGCGGGGTACAACTGACGCTGTGTTCGCTCTTCGTCAGTTGTGCAAAACGAATAAGAATTCACACATAATTTTGTAGATGTAACCTAGCGTTAGGTCATAATTATAGTGCGCTGGTGCTTGAAAAGAGAAAGAAGTGTCTACAAAGTATGTAAGGTTAGTGAAAGCGATTTATACTATAACGAGTAGAAGCATCCGGTCTGAGGCTGGTGTGACTACTACTTTTGATATTTGAGTAAGTTGGCACCATGGGTCGGCTTAAGCCTTTACTTGTTCATCCGGGCCCAGCCAAGCGGCCGGGAACAAGTAGGTACGAAGTGACATTCAAATTCATAATAGCTACTGCATTGTTGATGGTCGCTTGAGACCCCGTAATGAATTGCTATCTGTGGATGATATTGTGTTAGTTGGAGGGATGAGCTCAAAAACTGGGCTATGGGAGTGACAAAGGTGCCTGGAGGGAGCGGTTTGCGGGTGAGCTGAAAAAAACAGAACTAATTTAAAAAAAACTTATTTTGCGATTTCGGCGGTCAGGTAAGGTTAGGTTAGTCCGGTTTAAGTTTGGTTTTGTTGCATGGTGTGCCACTCCCGGTTTGTTCCGATTTTCGATACATGGGTAGCTCTTTCATTGGGTATTGCCATTGATTGGGATGTAAGAAACAGTATCAATGAGGGGTGGATAAAGCAGCGTCAGGTTTGGAGACGACTTGTGATACCTGAATACCCTTTAACATGTAAGGTATAATTTATAAGACTGTCGTGAGCCCAGTGTTGACATGTTATTCAGAGTTTCGGGCAGTGAAAAAAATAAATGAAAATAGGACTCATGTAACAGAGATGCATAAATTGAGATGAGATGGCGACAAGAAAGGATAAGATAAGGAATGAGTGTATAAGAGGAAGTTTGAAAGTTGCCTCGCTGTTGAAAAGTGAACTAGTCTTTGATGGTATGGGCATCTGATGACAAGAGTGTATCATGCACTGTGTAAAGAACGTTAAGAAAAGCTACGGAGTGACTGCAGAAATAATGGATGATAGAAGAATATGGAAGCGAATAACATGTTTTTCGAACCCCAACTTGTTGTGATAAATGCAGGATAATGATGATGAATAAATGAATTCCTTAACCTACATCTCTAAAGTGTATCAAAATTAAAAACCTCGCTTATCTAAATATAATGTTACTTTTTTATGGGTTGTGTTGATGTAAAATTTTGTACATACCTATACGACATCTGCCATAAGTAATGTATGAAAAGGCCATTGTCTTTTCCATTTGTTAGACAAGTAGGTTATCATTATAGGACGTTGCTATAGAAAATTTATGTTAATTATCCTTAGTTCTGTGGAAATGTGTCATTTTATTTCTGTCACCTAAATCAATATCTAGTACAACAACAATAAAAATCTACAAAATGTAATTACACCAATATATTATTGCTCCAAAATTAAAATAGTACCAATTTCAGATTTATTTTTATTTCATGTACTTTAATTTACAAAAATAGTATAGATAAATTTAACCAAATTTAAAATAATACCATTTCGTGATTTCACGTTAATAGCATGACTTTCAGAATCCACAACGATCGTTTTTAGAGTAAGTTTGTAATTTTATATACATTGGTCGGTTTAGTTTGGTTGGTTCGGAAAGGCGTGCACTGCATCGTAGACTATCAGGAACGATGATATTAGAATACTGGAAGCGGCTACAGTTTATTTCATCCACCCCGATCATTATGAACGCGAGAATGCATATGTGTATAATTTAGCTTTTGCAGTTAAACCAAGAGCTGAAACTTATTTTTTCGTTCATTTCCTATCATGGAAACTTATACGTCCGATCCTCCATAATGAGTACTCAACCCGATCAGACCAGTAATAAAGTTTATAAATTTGTGGAAATTCCATTTACCTTTTTCAATATTTACTCGTAATATCCGAAGGAATGGACAGTAAATCAAAGCATTCTCTCATTTATCAGATTAATTACGCTGAAATATTTATAAATTTTGTATGATTCATTCTGAAGCAATACTTTATTTGCAGATCCACAAATTCCACAGAAAAAAAGCAGCTCCTCCGGTGCATCGTGGGGGAATGCTTCTAAATGTATACCTTAATATATTACATAACTTAGTAGCATCTTAGACCCATATTTAGCACATTCATAATCGCATCCAGAAACATTACACATAAATTGAAGGCTTTTCATCCCTACTGGGGCGTGCAGAACTTCAGAGATATAAAACTCCTTGGTCGCTTTTTGCATTCATATTAGGATTGTGATGACATTTATATGGGAGATTGGTAGGCCAGGATGCTAGCCGATAGCTCAATAGCTTCCCTGAACCCTCCGTTAGTCACATGCACGTTCTGCCGAGAAGAACGGCAGTTAGTAAATCAGCTAATAGTTTAGTTTAGATTTCCACTCACGTATTTTTGTCATTTTTGTTTGTTTCAACGGCTTTTTTCATTTACAGAAACAGATGTTGTGGAAGGGGGTTGCATAAGAGCATAACAATGTCGAAACGGGACGGTGAGCGATGCTTTCTTAGAAAATATAGAGTTTTGTATTATATATACCAGCCCGGTATACGAGTTATTTTGTGCGTTATTAACAAAGAACAAAAACATTTTTATGTTACTAAGTTTAACATACATACACATATTCACGCATTTACGACCCCAACGGGATAGGCAGACTTTCCATCGCCACCTGGACCGATCCCGACAAATCTCTCTTGATTCACACGCAGCCATTAACTTTCTCATATATGCATCTCATACATGCTAGTTTAACATAATTCTGTTATTTTAGATTCTGGTAGTGATTCCGGAAAAAAAAGGAAGAGTAGTAGCAAGAGTAGTAGTAGCAAGGGTCGAAAAGGCTCAAAAAGTAAGAAAGGTGAAGATAGTGATGATGGTAAGTATAGAATAGACGTATCAGTAATCTTAAACACATGAATTATTATCGAGAAAACCCATCCCACACTCACATTCTAAATGAACACAAGCAAAAGTCATGCTTAAGCTTATTTTTATGGGACATTTTGTACATATTGGTAATGTCAAAACGTATTGCTCAAAAATACTGAAGGATTTATCACTTAAAAATACCCTTAGCCTTTTACGCCGACGCTGATATTCTATTAAGTTTTCAAACTTGATAACATACATGTTATGACATACATGTAATAAAATCTATTTCAAGCTATTATTGTCGTTAAACTACGCAAATAATATAAAAATCACATACTTTGTGATACTAATGTAAAAGCAATGAAGCTTCATATTCACTCCTTTACATTCCTATCGGGATAGTCAAAGACTACCGAACGCGCCCTAACAAAAATTCTAACGATTCTCTTTTACTTCACTCGCACCCATGAAATTTCACATGAAGATATGTTACATCTTTAAATGTCTCAAGTCTTGATATATTTTTCAGAGCAATGCTGCTGCCAAGCCCAGAAAGCCGGTAATGATTATTTTTATTTAACGAACATCTGACTTACTGTATCGTATGTTTGAATCACCGTATTAAATCATTGATCCTTCGCTCTATCTATGCAGAAAGTTTGTAAGTAATATTTTATTTACAACTGTGGCTGTTATCAATCAAGACTGCTAGAATTAACTATTCAACATTGATGGTAACAGCTAGCATATGTATCTTACGACGGCAGTGAAAATAGCAGGTGGCCTTCTTTAATAGACTGAAGTAGCGATAGCAGTTCCTTTTGTATATAACATTACTTTAAACAGCCGCAGGAATGTCTGGCGGAGGCCGCGGAGGTTGCGGCGGAGGCGGCGGAGGCTGCGGCGGAGGCGGAGGCGGTTGCGGCGGCGGCGGATGGGGCGGCTGGGGAGGTACAAGCCACTATTTTAAACCAATCATAGTGATTTGTGTCGAGTACTCATAGAACTATGCATCATTTATGTATAATTAATAATTAACGGGACTTATCGCGTAAGTTTTTATATAATAAAATTACCTTTATTAACCCGACGTTTCGGCTACGTTGCAGTAGCCATGGTCACGGGCAGACTAAGATAAGTCCCGTTAATTATTAATCATGAGTATAAATCGCGAATCTCTTAAAACTATAATCATTTATGTATGTTATTTGCGGCAGGTGGATGTGGAAGAGGCGGCGGATGTGGTTCAAGAGGCCGCGGTGGCGGTGGCGGAGGAGGATGTAAGTGACTCATAACATACGCATCCATTCTAGTAAATATTCTGGGTCGACAAACACTTTAGTGATCGTTTGAACACTTGAATGAGATGAACAGGTGATAAGGATATATTTTTAAGGAAAACAAATGATTTCTTATTTGATTTTCTTATTAAAAGAGAGAATTGTCCGGATCATTCCATGTGGCGATCGATAGTCACTGCCTATCCCCTTAGAGACGTAGGAGCATGAATATGTGTATGGATGTTACTGTCAAAGACCTATAGAGGTATGACAAACATAATCCTACATACATGTATGATAATAATTCTATCAAAAGAAAAAAAAGACTCCAGTCAAAAATGTTATTGATAAATTTTCATGATAACATTAAACAATACTACAATTTCATGAAACAATAATCGTGACAACATTTTATTTCCGTCCGAAGTAATTTTTACAAATAAACTTTATTTTTCAAGTTTCAGACAGGCAACTACATTATAAGTCCATTTTTTTTTTGTCAAATCAATTATATTGTATATTTTAATACATAACGAGCATAACTTTTACACACTACATATTGTAATCAGAGGATTCATTAGAACAAAATGTACATAAAAATCCTTCCAAGAGTACAGTTTTTTTTGGATTTAGTAGTAGTTTCTGAAATATGAAAAAAATTATTAGTTTTGTGTTCAGAGAAGTGAATTATTTGTGCAGAGTTATTGATACATTAAATAACAAACCTATTATTCATGTTTGTTACATACGTTGACGACCGCTGCGCACTGTTGGAATTAACAAATAAAATAGTTCAAATTTTGTTATTACACCTATGAATATTAAAATGCCTTCGAAATTTCGGAGATGGGCACTCAAGCCTTTGAATACCCCACCACGATAAAAAAGAGTACATACAAGTCGTGAAGCCTATGTTATGTTATGAATCTTAACTCAGGGTAATTTTCCTAAGATGAATTTGAGGGCACTCTTTTACCGTCCTGAAATCAGCTGTATGTTAAAATCTCTAGAAACTATTATATAAATATATATATATATTCTTCTTTCCACCACTTTTGTATTCTGTAGGATATGCTATCAAGTCCATATCAAATCAAAGCTGTTCTAGCTATTTCCATAGCTTTAGACAGCCCTAATCGGACTAAAATTGTATGTATGGTCTGTGGACTGATACAGAACTTCTACTTTTGTTCTATCTCTGGTCTTTTACTTTGGTTCTACGCGAAGGGTTGCCCTAAAACGTTTTAGTACCACTTTCGTTAATGGTAGGCTAATACATCTAAACGTTAGTTAGTTTGCATTGTTCTAAGACACCGAATTAATTCTAACGCATTTTTTTTTGCGTACAGGTGGTTCCCAAGGGGAGGATGAAAACTGCGATTGTAACATCAAATGTAAAAACCCTGGTGAGATACAAAATATTGCCCATAATATTATTATAACTATATGAACGAGAAACTATATTAGGTGAAGAATCCATAATTGAGTAGACATAACAAAGGTTTTCTGGGAACATTTGACGTACTCACCCTGTTTTTGTGCAGAAGATGTAAGAACTTGTGATATAATTATGGAAAGCACATTAACGAGTGTTCAATTTCTTAGCTGACACTCGTACAAAAGATCGGGATCAGAAAGTTGTACGATACAATGTACGCCGGGGAAAATGTATCAAGGTTTACTGTATTTAAAAAATGCAATGAAATTCCATTCTATTTTAACGAGAAAAAATTTATAAAAAATTAGTAACCATTATGATAAAATAATCTGCGTTGTATATAAAAACAAACTACTAAAATAAACGGAATTCAATTGAATACTACGATATATTAATCAACACTAATATTTTATTTTTACAGATAAATGTAAACAAATGAACAAAGGTGAGTCCCACTGTTTAAATAGCAGTTTAATTTTAACAAACTAGGATTTCATTTATACTTAGTTCGGTTGCAGTTCTGTAGTCGCTGGGTTTAAAATCGTAGTGTTATACGGTGGATTTTGACAAAGAAACACTGATCTTAGTGTTACTTTTAAAACCTACAATGGTTTTGGGCAAAAACAAAAAAAAAGAAACCTAAGAAAACATCGCCGATATTTTACATAATTCATTAAAATGAATTATTAGATTAGTTGGTTACAGTTTCAAACAATTACAGAATTACTTAAGATTGTTAAGATAACAGTTCATTTGTTCAAAATTTATGTAATTTTTCATAAATACATTGCGTATTTCTTCCCATGCATCATTCTTTTCGATTTTTTTGCTGTAAGTACTTGTCGGACCTCGAATGTCATATAACATGACGACTCAACCTAATCGAAAAAATTTAAAATCGATTTTTTTTGTCTTAGTTTGTATGCAATGGTTACACATTGCAGTGGTAATCTAAAGGTATTTTCATAAAAATTCTAAGAAGACACAAACATAAAAATATCTTTTAACACAATAAAAATTATATTGTTAGGCAGACAAAATTTAAAAAATTTACAGGAGCCACTGCGTTCCTAGTCTACAAGATCCTCTCTATTTATTTCGATGAAATATCTGTTCATTTTGTTTCAGATAAGAAAGGTGGTAAGTATTTTACGATACTGATAACATATTGTATTTATATCATCAAATACAAACCACGGTGAGGACAAATATGGATGATGGTGACATTTTTACGATTGTGTATTAGTATGTTATAAGTATATATTATTATAACCCTTGCGGGGTAGTCAAAGGATCACATGTCCATCCTAGCAATTGCGGAGTTAGTTATTCTGTAACTATCTCAAACCTACAAGTTAATCGTTAGCATCAGAGGTGAAAACAATGGCTTTATTTATAAGCATCGACTGTACAAGGCAGACAGGCCATGGAAGACGGATGGTTAATCTGCTACATTGAGTACTGACTATAAGGTCAACTTGCTCCGGGGTTTAAACTGTTAGAGCGTCAGGCCGTCAATGAATGAACTAACCCGACCGTTAATGATGAACTAATCCGAATAAATGTATCTTTATTTTTTTTAGATGAATCCGAAAACAGTGGATGTAAGTATTTTTACGACGACATACGAGTTATATTTAGACAAGATGGTGTCGTTTTCTGTTTCCACGCAATTTCTCCTAACTATGGATGGGGTATGGGGAAACTCATTACGGATTATGAAAATGAACGGCAATACCTGCAACGTTGTATCGTTACGAAACTTGCCTATTCTTTGAAATAGGCAGTAGGTAGTCGGTACTTGGCGAACATCTACCAACCTGTCAAATTAATACATTTGTTCCCATTTTTTTTTTCATAGATAATTTTTACTCATTAGTTAACAAAGACATTGAATAATCATTATCAATTTGATAATAAATATCTTCTCACCATTTCCGTATTGTTGTGACCATACACATCATAATAAGTAGATATTATAGTAACACTAGAATGAAACTAAGAGAATCTTTTTACTCTGATAGCTCTCATGTCTGCAAGGATAAGGACATTCACTCATTATAGTCTGAGTCCGACCAGTTTTTTATATTAATTCACTCTTGAGATCTAGAGTAGTAATCTTAAATTAATCTGAAGACAGTCTCTCGTCGAGGTTGTTGAAGACAGTCTTCAACAGCTTTATAATATCTGAAATTCGGTTAGTAGGTGCCAACTATTATTGTTATAACAGAGGACAGTCAGTCACCAAGAAAGCTGCGCTGTGCTTCAATACAATTGCAGCACAACGCGTGCTAGACTAGTTCTGTTGCAGGATCTCGGTGGCTGACAAACGTTAAACGTATTTTTTATAAAGATATTGCTTATGATTAATAGCAAACGGGACTTATCGCGTATGTTTTTAAATAATAAAGTTACCTTTATTAACCCGACGTTTCGGCTACGTTGCAGCAGCCATGGTCACGGGCAGACTGACGACGCATATTTCTTCGCCTCCAACGCAGCGCCCTGTCAGATTCTTCTCCGACTACCCTCACTGCTTCGTTATTATTAAACACACGCGACCTACACACTACACTCACAGTATCTTGTGGCTTCACACGATCATGCTGAACCGAATGTCGATCTATCACGGTATTCCACGCCGAAGACAGTTTGTAACCTCCTTCACGATTGAATGTACTGTGCTTTTTTATTTCAATCGCCTCGCGTACAATTCTACTGTAGTATCGGCGTTCATTAGAGAGCACAGTGGGTTTATGAAGCTCAATCCATTGATTTGAACCCTCGTTTAGTAGATGTTCGGCTATTGCTGACCTATTGGTATCCAATTTCTTGACCGCTGCAATGTGTTCCTTCACTCTGTCCGCTGTAGACCGTTTGGTCTGTCCGACGTAAGATTTCCCACAGCTGCAATCAATCTTATACACACCCGGTGTTTGGTACGGGATTATATCTTTAGGTGTTCTCAGAAAGTCTGTTACCTTCGAAGATGGAACGAAAATAGGCTTGATCGAGTAGTTCTTCAAGACTGTTCCAACTTTGTCTGTAACACCCTTCACATAAGGCAGGAACACCGGCACGCGATCCACACACGGGGGTTTCTCTCTTTTGGATATACGGTTTACCAACTTAGTACCTACGTAATGACCATTTCTCCTAAGTACATCCCGAACATACTGCAGCTCCTCGTCCATATGCTCAGGGTCGCACAAATCCCTAGCCCTGCTTGTGAGAGACGTCGCCACAGAAACCATGTGTTTTGGATGATGATGTGAGGATCCATGGAGGTACCGATCTGTGTGTGTTGGTTTTCTGTAGATAGTATGTGAAAGTGTGCCATCAGGTCTCACCATAACCTTAACGTCAAGGAATGCAAGTGATCTATCAATTTCCATCTCACAAGTGAACCTTATATTCGGATGAATAGCATTCAGGTATATCAACCACTTATCTACTTCTTGTGCGCCTCCTTTCAATATACAAAAGATATCATCGACATATCTTAACCACAGTTTAATATTCTGAGCTCCACTATTCAAAGCCTTCTGCTCAAAATGCTCCATCCAAATATTGGCCATCACTGGGGCTACAGGACTACCCATAGCCACGCCATCAATTTGAAAAAAGAACTGTCCTTGGTATATGAAGTAATTCCCAGCCACACAATTTTCAAGCAAGTCAGCATAATGGATAGGAAGATCATGACTCACAAGCAACGTTCTAACAACATCAAGACAATCCCTCACTGGAACGTTGGTAAATAATGACTCGACATCAAAACTCACCATAATTTCATCCGGTTCCAACTTCAGATCATCAATAATGGCGACGAAATGGCGAGAATCCTTCACAAAAGATGGAGTTTTACCCACTAGTGATTGCAGTACAGATGCAACGTGCTTTGCCAAGTAATACGTAGGTGTTCCTGCCTTATGTGAAGGGTGTTACAGACAAAGTTGGAACAGTCTTGAAGAACTACTCGATCAAGCCTATTTTCGTTCCATCTTCGAAGGTAACAGACTTTCTGAGAACACCTAAAGATGTAATCCCGTACCAAACACCGGGTGTGTATAAGATTGATTGCAGCTGTGGGAAATCTTACGTCGGACAGACCAAACGGTCTATAGCGGACAGAGTGAAGGAACACATTGCAGCGGTCAAGAAATTGGATACCAATAGGTCAGCAATAGCCGAACATCTACTAAACGAGGGTTCAAATCATTGGATTGAGCTTCATAAACCCACTGTGCTCTCTAATGAACGCCGATACTACAGTAGAATTGTACGCGAGGCGATTGAAATAAAAAAGCACAGTACATTCAATCGTGAAGGAGGTTACAAACTGTCTTCGGCGTGGAATACCGTGATAGATCGACATTCGGTTCAGCATGATCGTGTGAAGCCACAAGATACTGTGAGTGTAGTGTGTAGGTCGCGTGTGTTTAATAATAACGAAGCAGTGAGGGTAGTCGGAGAAAAAACTGACAGGGCGCTGCGTTGGAGGCGAAGAAATATGCGTCGTCAGTCTGCCCGTGACCATGGCTGCTGCAACGTAGTCGAAACGTCGGGTTAATAAAGGTAACTTTATTATTTAAAAACATACGCGATAAGTCCCGTTTGCTATTAATCATGAGTATAAATCGCGAATCTCTTAAAACTATAAGATATTGCTTGCTATAAAATTTACAACTTATAGCTGTTTAGCTGCACTATCTGATTTGGCTGTCAAGATTAATTCCACCCTCGCACAAATCTCTAATTCATCAGATTGACTGACTGAAGATTCTTACTCTGAATCTCAATAAAAAAACTGGATTCTATAAAACTCTTGTACAAACTTTTTGTTTACCTGTTCTACTATAAAAAGAGGACGCAATCGCCATTGACGTAAATCTACTAATATACATAGCTATTTTCATGCTGTTAGTAGCTTAGCATAATATGTAAAAAACTGCCTAGGTATTTTAATATTGCAAAGTCTTAGTTGCACATTTGGTTATATTTATTATTACTTAAGTGCACAATTGCAAAAGTTCCAAATCAAGCATTTAGATACACACATAATCCCGTTCTAGTAGAAATTCTTTTCTCGGATAGATTAAATCTAGTTCGTCACTTTAAATATTATCAGGCTAGTTATGATATTCATAGAAAATAAAGGTCCTAAGATATGTGTTGAGAAAACGCATTGGTACTCTAGTATCGTTCCATGTTGGTATGGGAAAAAATACAAAAAAGTTTATATTGACGTAAGAAACACTTTTTTTGTATTTTATTTTTATTCTTTCTAGCAGCGAGTTCTAACTTCTACTGAGGCCGATCTTTTTTGTCACAGTTGCGTGTAACATTGAAGACCCATGTCAAATGTTTAACCCGAATATGACGGTTGGTAAGGTTATTTCACGTTAATAGTTTTAAGAGATTCGCGATTTATACTCATGATTAATAACTAACGGGACTTATCACGTATGTTTTTATATAATAAAGTTACCTTTATTAATCCGACGTTACGGCTACGTTGCAGCAGCCATGGTCACGGGCAGACTGACGATGCATATTTCCTCGCCTCCACCGCAGCGCCCTGTCAGATTCTTCTCCGACTACCCTCACTGCTACGTTTTTATTAATAACACGCGACCTGCACTCTACACTCACAGTATCTTGTGGCTTCACATGATCATGCTGAGCCGAATGGCGATCTATTACGGTATTCCACGCCGAAGACAGTTTGTAACCTCCTTAACGATTGAATGTACTGTGCTTTTTTATTTCAATCTACTCGCGTACAATTCTACTGTAATATCGGCGTTCATTAGAGAGCACAGTGGGTTTATGAAACTCAATCCAATGATTTGAACCCTCGTTTAGCAGATGTTCGGCTATTGCTGACCTATTGGTATCCAATTTCTTGACCACTGCAATACACTGAAAAAGCACAGTACATTCAATCGTTCAGGAGGTTACAAACTGTCTTCGGCGTGGAATACCGTAATAGATCGCTATTCGGCTCAGCATGATCGTGTGAAGCCACAAGATACTGTGAGTGTAGTGTGTAGGTCGCGTGTTATTGATAAAAACGTTGCAGTGATGGTAGTCAGAGAAGAATCTGACAGAACGTTGCGGTGAAGGCGAAGAAATATGAATCGTCAGTCTGCCCGTGACCATGGCTACTGCAACGTAGCCGGAACGTCGGGTTAATAAAGGTAATTTCATTATATAAAAACATACGCGTTATTTCACTTTGTTGCTAGTTTTATGAAAATAAGTTTGGAAAATGTGTTAGTTTTTTTAATAACTGTACTGTAAATTTTTTGAGAAACTACCAAACTATAGTGTTTTTGTTACAGGTCCTAGATACAAGGTTTATTACGACCCTATTTGTGGCCGTTGGATTTACAACCCTGATAATGACGAAGGTAAAGTTTTTCTATTATTCTCTCATGTTTTTTCTAGTTATTCGAATATATTGTTTACTTATGACGGTTACTTAGGGATCGGCCTAGAGATCCCACCATATAAATTGGCAGTTGGGGGCGTCGCCACAGTCGCGTAATTCAGTGTTACCAGTAAACACGCCAAAACTAGCACTCACTGTGCCATACGGCTCGATACATTATAGGTTTCGTTTGTAACGGTCTTTGGTTGCAGAGCTATAAACTCAAATAAAACAAATTAATATATCAAAGTCAAAATATGTTTATTTAAAATAGGCCCTATCACAAGCTCTTTTTGAATGGTATCTTATGATCTAAGTATAACAACAACAAAGATTATTATTTTTATAATTATTTATAATTATTGTTAAGGAAAAACTGGCACACTGCTCACTTTCTTTGTAATCTTTATGTTTGTTAATTATAAAAATAATAATCTTTATTGTTGTTATCCTTAGATCATAAGATAACTTTCAATAAGAGCTTGTGATAGGGCCTATTTTGAATAAAAATATTTTGACTTTTGACTTTGATATATTAATTTGTTTTATTTGAGTTTATAGCTCTGCAACCAAAGACCGTTACAAATGAAACCTATAATGTATCGAGCCGTATGGCACAGTGATTGCTAGTTTTGGCGTGTTTACTGGCAACAGTGAATTATGCAACTGCGGCGACGCCTCCATCTGCCATAATATATTCAAAATTATAAATATCACAAGCTCTCTTTGAAAGGTATCTTATGATCTAAGTATAAATTAAAAAAACTATTTCAAACATGGCACTGAGCATTGTCTTTACATATTTTTTACCGAGGTTAGATAAGTGGAGACCCTAGCTTGGAGAAGAACTAACAAGAAACTCCGAAAATCAATTTATTATAATCACCCTTAACAAACATAAAAATTACAAAGAGTGGGCAAAAAACACAACGCTGGTAATACTAAATTTACCTTTCATACAAAATAACACGCAATGGCGGTAACGTCAAATTTAGTTCCAAGTTTGGCTACTGCCAATTTATGTGCGGGATCTCTAATCACAAATATAACAGCTAGATGTATGACATATTGAAAAAAGGTAACTTTAAAAGTACATATAAGCGCATAGCGATCTAAGCGTCAATTATTCGAAAGTGTTTTGTCAAGATGGGGACAAATAGGGAACTGTTGTGCGGACGAAAAGAAATGCCTTTTTAAAAAAAAACACTTTTTATTTTCCCTAAGCCGAATACAAGGTATTGTTAGCGAACCGTCTTAACCATTTGATGGTTGGAAGAGAACTCCGATATGAACGCACGATACTAATAATGAAACGTTGGCTGCAAAGTCAGCACTTAAAACGACGCGGTATGAGGAGGCTTACGCGAGCAAAATTTATGTAGTGTTTTAATCTATAACAGCCCCCCCTATAAAATTGAGCTTTATCCCTTTAAGAGGGTGAAGCGAAATCAAAACAAAAATAGAAGTTAAAATTCGAAATTAGAAAATCTCAAATAGTTAAAACGGTTTTACAAACATTAGTAATTAGTCTAAAATAAAACATTGAAATTTAACAAGAACTTCAGCATCATAAAAATGCGTAAACAAACATGAACGTTAATGATTACTTAAATTTCTAAAATCTACTTTACTGGAAGTCGAATCAGAATCATCTGTTATCTCATGTAATTCAATAGAGACCTTATGCTTTTCCCTGGAAAGCTTTTTATTATAACACTGGTTGTATATCGCAATACAACAATTAGAAGAATCACATCTTTTAAAGTACTTATATAATTTGAAAGCAATATATGCCAAAATAAGTATTACAATAGTATATGTTGTATAAGAATAATAAGTTCCGTATCTTATAAAATGCGAATTACTTTCAGCATTATTTATTTCTTTTTCTAAATTGTGTAAATCATATTTTGCGAATTGTAAAGATTCTAAATCGATGTTCGATAACGTTATAGGAGCTAAATATGGAATAGTATGATTAAATTTTTCTTTTCGACAACAATCATCTTCAATTATATCAAAATCAGTTTCAAAGTTACTAGACATTAATAAATTTTTAGTAGAGCTTGGAATTATCTGTGTGGTTTTTGCATAACCAATACAATTTTCATTCAGGGTTAAAATGCCTGTGGCATGTATAGAGTAATCTGTAATAATGTTGTTATCACATTTCACTGTTAATTTAGTAGGAGAAGATTGAACAAAAATCCATCTGTTATTAAGCAGTTTCTGCCAAATATCAATATTTCCAAATAGTAATTTAGTGTTACATTCTTTTGGCATAGACAATATTACATCACAAATAAGTTTACTTTCACAACAAGGGTTGTTAATAGTAGAATAAGAATTTAATTGAGGACAAATAGAATAATTACTATAAATCTTTTGACAATCTTGTAAATTATCTAATAATGCGTATTGCAGTCTATCCTCTGTTAATGCTATATAAGATTTAGAAGGTTGAACCAAAGAAAAGGTATTTGGTTTATTTTGATCATGAGGAATTGGTAAAGGTATATTCTTATACACAGTATATAATTCTGGATAAACTAATGGAATTTGTAAAACAAATACAATTTTCTTATTATAAAAATAGGAGACCAGCTTTGAGATATCCATTAAGTTATGTATATTATCGATATTCAAAACGACAGGGAAATCGAGACGACTATTCAGTAAATTACTATGCTTAGATAGTTCTAAATATAAACTAGAAGGACTTATGATAGAAGGGTGTAGAATATTAGACTTAGAAAAGAGAATAGAATTCAGAGTAGTGTCCAAGAGGTTAGAAATAGTAAATAGAGAAGCCTCTACAATATTCAGGAGACTGTTTATACGAGACATATATAATAATTGATCATTATTTTTAGTTGTTTGGGACAAAATTTCTTTAATTTGATTTAATTGAGCATTTAATTTAATTTCGTTTTTATTCAACTTGTAAATAGTAGAATTAAAATTATTAATTGTAGATTTAACTACTTGAATATTGTCTTTCATTAAGTGAAAGATTTCAGTCTCAGTTTTCTGAGTGTTTTCCAATGCGGCATCATATTTGCG
The DNA here is from genome assembly GCA_030578115.1 of Leucoptera coffeella. Classification (NCBI taxonomy): domain Eukaryota; kingdom Metazoa; phylum Arthropoda; class Insecta; order Lepidoptera; family Lyonetiidae; genus Leucoptera; species Leucoptera coffeella. The sequence continues at coordinate 87,684 of JAMBLF010000557.1, read as the reverse complement.
CGCATCGTCTGCATCTAATGTTCCAAAAAAGAATTTAAGCACTTCTCCTCCGAATTCGAGGGAACGTCTTACCCTAATTGGGGAATTAGTCGACATTATGTGCGTCAAAGAGTTACATTTTTGATAGTTAGATTTTAGCAAAATCTTAATGGGACTTAATATATCCTTACATTCAATAAAATTACTAACATTCGCTTTAACGCATAAATCGTAAGTTTTATACAAAATTTGCTCAATATTGTCCAAATGGGGTTCAAAAGAGACCGTGTCAATAAATGTTATAATTTTCCAAAAATCGTTATGAAATCTAATTCGTGTATATGGTTCAAAATGGATTCCGGGACTATGAATAACCGGAGTTATTATAACATTTTCGGCAAACGTGTTGCCCAGAAGAAATAAGAATAGTAGAAACTGCATCACTTTAGTCCTGATGTTGTTACCGGGTTTCTGCTGGTCAGCAGAGGACGACGTCGGTTCTCGGGGTTGCAGGTCTCTCTCTGCAACGACGTCTGCGACGGCTGCTACGCTCGGCTGGTCGAGGGCTGGCGTGACACGGCCTGTGTCACGACTGACGAGCTTCCTCGGGAAGTACGGCACTGGCGTGAGGTACGGCTCCTCACGGCTTACAAGCACACCGAATTTCGTTCGCGCTTTGTTCGGAATACCGGTGGGCATATATACGATATGCCTCAAGAACGGTATCCCACCGCTGCCACCAATGTTGTGCGGACGAAAAGAAATGCCTTTTTAAAAAAAAACACTTTTTATTTTCCCTAAGCCGAATACAAGGTATTGTTAGCGAACCGTCTTAACCATTTGATGGTTGGAAGAGAACTCCGATATGAACGCACGATACTAATAATGAAACGTTGGCTGCAAAGTCAGCACTTAAAACGACGCGGTATGAGGAGGCTTACGCGAGCAAAATTTATGTAGTGTTTTAATCTATAACAGAACCTTCATCTGACTATCTCTCTACACAGAAACGGACTCAATTTGTATGCATTATTAATAATTAATTTAGTGTTTTTATATACTATAAATTTTGACACTTTATGTGTGGTGACAAGGAGAGTTTCAATATTTTACTTCACACCTGTGTACGCTTTCAAACAAATGAAAATTTCACAACTACCAAATACCTCTTAAAAGAAGTCACCACAAACCTCAAACACCATTTCAAAAAATTATATTAATTAATATGCATTATTGTTTTCCTGTGATGAGAATTTTCAGTCTTTAAATTTCAACTGGTGCTAACCTGAGACTTTTGTCCAGTATGCGTTTTAGCACAACGCAGTTCAACATAAGATCAGTAATAACGTGAAGTTGGAAGTGGATGACCAAAGTGTCAAATTTCACTATTAAAATTGGCAAAAATGTCAAATTTCACTTTTCATTAATGGCAATATTTTTAACTTTTCCTTATCCACTATGACTGATCTGATATTGAATTGTTATTTTACAAAAAGCATTAGTAGACTAAGACCCCTGGACGAAAGTATTCCAATTTGTTCAACTAGTTAATACTTTAGAACTACAACAGTACCGCCAGTGGACACTAGTTGAAACAAACAAATTAATTTGTTTGTTGCTTTGGTTACAGGCAATCCACGAAGTTTTAAATACCAATATACAAATATGAACCTTTTTTATTTTATAAGTAAGTATCAAATCTTTTATATTCTACATAGTGCTGTCGGTAAGTCACGGCGTTTATGTAGGTTAAAGGTTCAACTCCCGCCCGAGAATTCAATTTCTCTATACATATACGTTTTCGGTATTAAATTTAAATTTGTCAATTATTACGAGAGAAATCATCATGAAGACACACCTACTAGGTTATGGAACACCAACATAATATATTTTCATTGCTAACGTTCCATTTAACATCACAACCTCAGTATTTATGCTAACAAGTGACCTAGGAGGTACTATTTCTGTCCACCCCGAAAGGTATTAAAGGACGGTAATATATGTATGCATGTCTGTTTACAATATATTATTGTATCAACATTAATTTCAATAATATAAATATTTTCCAGCTAAGAAAGACAACAAATTTCCAATTCTGAAGAAACACAGACAACCCGTTTCTGAAAAAGATTGTAAGTGTGCATCTATTCAATAGTCTTAAAATTTAATACATCGATCAAATTATTTGACATATCAACTTTTGTATTAAGTTAATAAAGTTGGTATGAGGTGGTGCATGGATGACAAAGAAGTGAAGGTGGTTTATCAGGGTCCAGTCAAATGGGAATTCGTGATCTCTGCCAAACAATCTATAAAAAATGTATATGGCAATATCCAGGTGGCAGAAAAGTTTTTGTCGAAAAACCAAAAGGTTTTCTGTGCTTTTATGGATCTAGAAAAACTGTATAATCTTGTACCCCGGTATGATTTCTGGGCGGCACTGTCTGGTTTGGGTCACCTTGATACGGGCTCTAAAAGTCTTTATATGTGGACTTTAGAGACTGTGCTAGGGTTAATGGAGCCTTCTTAGACTGGTTCAGTATACATAGGGTGCAAGACAGGGTGTGTAGCATCGCCGTGGCTGCTCAATCTGGTCGTGAATAGTTGCTTGGCTTAATTGCTTATGGGCGAATTGATCATTCAATGTATTAACGCACAGCGCAGCTTGGACGAGGACGATGGATCCATTAAAAGAATAAAAATAATGAATTCTTAATAAATAGAGACACGCGTGTGTGTTGTGATATTGTTTCTACTAATAATTATCTAAAATCTGAGATACATTTTTTGAGCCGGGACTGGGTTCTCTATGGGATTTGGCGGAAACTCTTTGCTTTTAATAACTCTTTTTATGTGATAACTCCTTAAATGTAACCACAAAGTAATAATCTCAACTCATACATACATCATCATATTCCATTCAATCAACGTGTTATGGTTTCCCAAATATCAAATATTTATCAAGATTGAAATCAATACGTCACTATCTTGTTCTACATTATATGATATATTTTTACAGCTGAGATACGAAGACTGCCCGCTTCTCCGCCACCAGACGATCCGGGGGTATCCACAGAAACTAACACAGATTCCGGTGCACAATTAGGTGAAATACCATATTTACAAAATTTTTTTGTCAGCCTCAGAGCCGCGATGGGTTAACCACCTGAACGCTAATCGAAATTCGATCGATTCGACATCATGCGATCGAGACTGGTGTTTCTAAACGAGTACAAGCTCTACCGACATCGAAGAAAAAGCCATCAAGATTTTATAGCAATAGCATAGATAAATAGCATAGAATACACCGTATAACCCATATGATTAATCGAGACAATTTCCTTAGGCAAAGTAATAATAAGTGATTAGCATAATTTTTTTTAATACATAAATAGTTTCATTACGTCTACTCTGGCCTACTGCAGCACTTTATAATTACTTTTAACAGAAACTTCAAATTTATCCTTTTTAGGTTAGGCTAAGGTCTGTCTCCGGATTTACAAAATACTGTAGGGAATGTATAAGTCATTGATGATGATCAATTGGTGCAAAACTCTTTATGATTTGTTTTTCGCATGCTGTCAGCCTGTAGACAACTAAAAAAGTTAGGTTTTACGATGCTAATGAGTAAGATTATTTACTTTTATGTTATATTCACAGAAAATAAACCCTCTCTTGACATAATAAAGATGCTTCTAGAACCCACAAATTCAGATGTAATGATGCGGTTTCCTGGTATGTGTTTATTTTGTTTTTTTTATCTTATTCGTTGTATTTATATCATCAACTGTCATACTGAACAGTGAAATAAATTTAATGTTAGCAGCTGCTTGTTCATAGTTCATTGCTATCTATTTATTAAATAGTAATTGGAAACTATTAATCTGATTATAAACAAGCAAAACTATTACAGATATTCTATATCTGATCATTGATATTTTTTGATTTCTGTGTCCGAACGGATAATATTGAAAGGTTCTATAAATTCCAAAAGGATTATACGGTCAAGAAAATTTAATAGTTCATGTACATTCTACGACATATAGCATATACTCAAACAATCACATTTTTTTAATTTTTTTTGGTATTTTTTATTTACAACCTATAGCAACAACAGTGTCTCCTATGGTAGCAATGGTCAATAGAATAATACGCGGGAAACGTGGAAACAGTGAGTTATTTTTTCCTTGCGATTATTGCGATGTGATAGTTTTTATAGTAACATTATCTTTCCTCATACTTGATACCTGATCCGATGCATAATATGATTTTCTTGTAATTTTGTAGTGATTTCCACAACAAGAAAAAAAATATTTTACTGTTGGCTGTACTGTAGCTGTAGGAACATAACACTTTGATTTTAGAAATGTTTAGATAATAATTAGCAGTATTCCAAAATTACCTTATCGCATAATCAAATGCTATATGGATTCAAATGTTATTTGCTATTGTAGAGCATACGTTGACATTATTTATTTAACAAGATTGATCAAATAAATTAACAAGGTTATCCCTAATATGTGGTAGACCTAAAACTATGAAGTTAACAATATTTACATAAAAATAACTATTAAGGTAAGACCTCCAAATTTTTACTCGAGGCCCTTGGTTCGAATCTCGGCCCCGGCATGTACCAATGAGTTTTAAAATGTGATTTTCATTTACGTACATATTTGCAGTCGCTAACAGTGAGGAAAAACATCGCACAGTATGTCAAGGAGTAGGTATGTTAAGAGTTTTTAGTTGTTGAAGGAAAAGGGTAACCCTTGCGAATTTTGATGCATAGCGAATGGTACCGTGTGGCAGAAGTGCATAATTTGCTAGTTATCAAGGGGAAAAAAATTGTCCGTTGATAGAAAAAAACTGCGCATTTTTAATACTTTTTGGAAGTATGTAACTGGGTTTTGGTTTTATTATTTCAAGGGGCTTTATCTTTTATACTGGCAAGCAAGTAGCACCTGATATTATTGCAAACAAAAGTTTATTACAAGGTAGGCTCTGTTAAAATCATCAAGTTATCTTGTGGGACTATTGAGAAAATCCAATTTAAGTGAACCCAGATTTCTATAGAATAAACATGTATACATATGTATATGCATCGTGAGGAAACCTGCCTATTCCTCGGGATAGGTAATAGCCAGTGCCTGTATACAGCGTTACGGTTCACTGCCTATCACGTTAGGTGCTGCCTATCCAGTGAAACGCAGGTTTTGAGAGGCTCATACCTAGCATGCCTTCGCATTTTGTAGATAGGCACTCAAGCATATTAATACCCCGCCACAATAAAAAGGAAGTGTGCATACACAAGCAGTGAACCATATGCCGTATGTATGCTTATTAGTTATTTACTTCACTACCGATTGACTATAATAAATATTTTCTTGTCCTTATGTCAGATGAAAGAGCTAGTACGTCTAGAAATAACGCGGTGGCATCCCGTCAGAAAAACATAAAGGGTACGACATATTTACTTACCTTTTTATAAGACTTTTAAATATAGTATAGTTATCGTTTTTAAAATTATTTACTTTTTAAGTTTTTGTTTTCTTTTTTTATGTAGAGTTGATAAGTAAATTAAAAAAGATAAAGAAGAAGGAAAAGTCAGTCCAGTGCAGTCAATATCCAACAGTAACAGAAAGGATATACAACATACTTTTCTACGCTGGTAATTATTTTTATTATTTTTTTTGTTTTTATTCCTTCACTTTACTCTCTACATATAAAATTGAGACGTTTTTTAAAAGTTTTAGGAATTTATGATTAAAAAACGTTTTTGTCAGGTTCAATACTGCTGGGTCCATTCCGAAGAATCTATGATAGTTTATTTGGAAGTGGTAATCAAAATATAGATAACTCACCAACGAGGTCTCAAAAATCTAGTAAGATCTTTATTAATACTTTAGTATTTACTTCGTAAGACATGAATTTTCGTCACGCCTATCCCGATTCTCAGAAATAACTATAAGCAGATGTTTATGTTTTCCTATCAATTTCGTTACACTGAAATCTATACATATACAAACGTGTCCTTTCCCTTTCGGGGACGATATTAACTCGGAGACACGATAATATATACATACACTCCTAGGTCACTTTAGTATGAATATTGGGACCGTGATGTCATTATGAGATCGGTGACAGATCACGACCATACACTCAGAGTCCCCTAATAGCCCCCTACAAAATGCCGAGAAGAACGGCAGCTGGTTATATTTTCTACGTCATGATATAAATTCTTATGTTCTTGCTATTTTATCCAAAGAGGTAGCAGATCAACTATCTTTTAATGGATGCGGTAGTTGGAAATTTGTCGCCATTTACACGCAAGAACTTTTACCTGTTCGAAAAACAATTAGGTTTTGTCCTGATGCTTCCCTCGCCGTGATAGTCAGTGCTTTAATAGTGTATTTTGATTGCGAAAAGGTACATAGGAAATCAGAAAAGTTCTTTTCCATTAGTACATCCTTCGGGGTTTGAACTCTGAGCCCACTGTTACAGATTCAAGCGTTCGTAGATATACATACGTAGTATATATATACGTAGATACGAAAGGTTCAACAAAATTTCACTCTGCTTCATAGGATTAATAAATAGAAAAAATCTAATTTATACGGTTACTTAATCTTTACTGAATAGATGAATTATGTTTCACAAGGCTTGTAATCTTTGTCTTTCAATGAATAGGCATCTATCTAACATTATACAATTTATAAAAAAATCTCACTTTACGGTCGATCATACTAATGTACTAATTAAGTAATCTCCATCAAGTACATTTATCTAGAAAATTTTAATTTCGACAGACCCCAATGGAAGTGGTTTGACTGCCGGAGATAACACAGGTACCCAATATCATTTATAGCTTAGTATTCTGGACAGTGTCTACCAGTATTTAAAAACAACGTAAAGGACCAACGGTTGAGCGACGACGCGTAGTGGCTTTATTACAAAAGCAATGACCCATAAATAGCACGGTGACACCTACTCAATACAAACGAGAACAATTATTATTAAAATAGTTGATCCGTAGGTATGACTGATTAATTATGGTCACTATATAGATTATGTATCAATATGTGCTACATTTATTTTATTACGCATGGTAAGTGTAAGTGTGATACGTATGTAGGCATGTGCTCAACAAAATTAACTATCTATTACTTTACACGTACTTTACACTTTGATTTTAACAACATATGTATGTATAATAATTATTTAAACCTATTGTAAATCTTAGAATTCATAATTAAAATATAGAAATTGAACCAAAATCGTTTATGTATCGTATATAATTTGCAGATCAAGAATGCTGTAACAAAACGCGAGAAATATGCACGAGAAAATACAAGAAATGTTATGTCGATATCACAAAACCAAAAAAAGAAGTTTGTGACGCCAAAGAACCATTGGATAAAAAAGAGTCAAAAAGCGAAACTATAACAAATTCCAATGTTAAAGAAAACAAGCCGGTTCCAGAAATAATACGTCACGTTTGCAGAGAGTTGAAAGGTATGACAGAACAGTGTTACAAATCTTCAGTTCAAACCTTCAAACCTTAGCGGGGTCGTCAGAGGTTTTGTTTTCCATCTCCGCAGTCACGGAGGTAGTCATTCTATGGCCACCTCTAACACACCTGTTGATCAGGTAGTCAGTACTCAATGTGACAGGCGATAAGCCAAGTTGCCATTCAATCAATCAATCAATCAATCAGCCTATGACAGTCCACTGCTGGACGTAGGCCTCCCCAAGGTAACGCCACAAAACACGATCACTCGTGGCCCTCAGCCAACCACTACCAGCGACCTTTTTCAGGTCATCAGTCCATCTGGCAGGGGGGCGTCCTACACTACGTTTACCGAGACGCGGTCGCCATTCGAGAACCGCTTTGCTCCAACGGTCGTCGGTTCTGCGACAGACGTGACCGGCCCACTGCCACTTCAGCTTGCAACATCGATAGACAATGTCTACGACATTGGTTCTCTGCCGGATAATCTCGTTCCGGACTCTGTCCCTTAACGAGATACCCAGCATCGAACGTTCCATTGCCCGCTGAGCGACATGTAATCTGTGAGCCAGCCCGACTGTCATGTTCCACGTCTCGGCACCGTATGTCATTACAGGTAGGACGCACTGATTGAAAACCCTGGTCAAAGTTGCCATTAACAAGCACTAACTATTAATTAAGGTAGGTTTCCTCATGATTTTTTCCCTTGAAGATGATAATGTCTCCAAGGTCTGTTTTAGCATAGATATTAGGGTTGTGATGTTATATAGAACATTGGTGAAAGGGTGCTAGCCTATCGCCCAACAGATTCCATTAACCCCGTAGTCTCTTAGTCGTCTCCTACGACATGCCTGGAAGAACGGCAGGTAGTTCATTCTTTTTCGTTCCAGACAAGCGCAGGACAAACTCGGTGGCATCCAATATTACTGAAAAAAATTAATATTTTATAGTTCACTATTATAAGTATTATATACTTTTATTTCGTTTTCATAGATTCAGAGTGTTGCATAGATGAACCAGTGGATACAACACAAAGAACAAAAAATTCGACTAGCATTGTTCGTCCAAAATCAGACGATATTTCAGACTGTGAGCAGGCAGGTACAAAAGTAAAAGAGGTTACAAAAGACAACTCTGTGAAAAATAATCATGAAGAGATACTCGTTAAAAGAAGAGAAAGTAATGAAGGTATGCACAAATAAAAGGATAAAAGCATATACGCATTAAAAACAATCCCGTTACGAGAAAGGACTCTCAGGTTATTATGTTCAAGGCAAAAAAAAGCAAAAATATATTTTTGAAGGCAAATTATTTAAACAATTGGTTCCCAGTCTAATTTTCAATACATAACACAGAGTAAGGTAGCGATCGCGAATTGTAAAAAGAAAAATATTTATACGTATTTAAAAAAAAACCGTTTCGGAAAAGGACACTTTTATGATATAGTAGGTATTAAAGGCAAAAATGGTTGTTAATCTATTACTCAATACACATAATACAGAGAGGTAGGCACAGACCTCGGAACCCCATTTGTTTTTATCTTGGCAAACCGCTTTCACTGTATTGACATCCGTTTGTTTCATATATAGCAAAATGGAAAGTTACTTGAAAAATCGTCGGGGAGACGCGGAGCTAAATCTTTTTTCAATCTTTCCATCGAAAGGTTCACTCAATTGAACCGAAAATTATCTTCATATTTCAGACAGATATACAGAAAACAAACCGGTTGCAGAAACAATACGCCACGTGTGCAGAGAAATGAAAGGTATAATAGTGTTACGATAAAAGTAATTACTAATCTTCAACTTGAGATATCAATATAATGTAAAATTTTATATAAATAATAATAATAATACTCAAACTCAAAAACTGTGTTCGCCTGAAGTTAATAAGATGGGATAATATATAGGCACTCAATATAACCAAATAAATATAAATATTATATTGTTCATTGTTATTTTTTATACTTTTATTTTACTTTTTTTTCTTTTATTTCTTTTTCTTAGATTTAGAGTGTTGCATAGAAGAACCAGTAGATACAACACAAATGACAAAAAAATCGTCTAGCATTGTTCCCTCAAATACAAATAATGAAACAAAAGTAAAAGAGGTTATAAAAAGCAAAGCTGTGAACAAGAATAAAAAAGAGATACTAGTTAAAAGAGGAGGTGATGAAGGTATGAACAAATAACAGGATAAAATACATTAATACGCATTTAAAAAAAACTCGTTACAGGAGAGGACACTTTAAGGACATTGTATTCAAGGCAAATTATTGAAACACTTGGTTCAAATTATTAAGTCAGAGACTTCGGAACCACTCTTGTTTCAATTTTGACAAACTGCTTTCACTGTATTGAGATATATTTGTTTTTAATTATATAGCAAAGTGATCAGCTTCTCTGAAGAAGCGCCTGGGAGTCCCAGAGCTAAATCTTTTAAGAATCTTCCGATTCGAAATATTCACTTCACTCATTCACTATTCACAAGAAGCAGTTGCAAGTCCCAACGGAACACTATAAGGGACAGTTACTTGCTCGCCTAAACAGCTTAAATGCGGATAGTGATTTATCAATTATATTTTTTTCTGCCTTTTCTTTTGATACATTATCCTCAACTTACCCAAAATTCTTAATACTGTTTAGTGTCTTTATTTTATTTTTTTATAATAGGTATTCAACCAATTGAAGATCAATCAGTATCAACTAGAGTTGCAAAAAATAACATTTCCAATATTGCAAACCAAAAAAATGCGTGTGATTTTGAGTGCACAATGGAAGGCGACAATGAAATAAGACAAGATAATGTATCACGCAAAGTTAGAATACAGGATGACAGTGTAAAGGAAACACGGCGTATAAGTGGTAATAGTCGATATGAACACAATGAGGGGATGTAGATTTATTCAAGTTATTTTAGCATGTTTTCGTTTTATAGTTCTTTGGAGACCGAATTTAACTTTAGCCTTAGTCGAGGCTAAAGTTAATTCGATTTTATCATTGATCGAAATTTCGATGGCAAGTTGGTGTCGCATCGATTTTAGAAACCGTTAGACTACTAGTGACCTATTGTGTATATCCCAGAATATAATATTAATTAGTAGTTGATTTCATAAATAATGTTTAACAATTTCTGATTGGTATTTCCTTCGGGTGACACTTGTGACACGTCATCACGTTCCATTGTTTTTATTACTGTCTTACTGTAGTGATTATAACAAAAACTTTCGGGAAACATAACATATTCGTTAGAAATATAACCGCCGAGTGTGTATGAAGAGTTGTAAATGCAGCGAAGGTGGTTTGTCAGGATCGGGGCAAATGGGGATCCGTGATGTCTACCTACCTTTTTATAGGGAATCAGGCGTGATGTGTATGTATAAAACTACAAAACGGTAAAACTGTTTTACTTGCTCGTTGGTGTCCCAGTTGTATGTTTTTGATGATTAGAATGATTCATAATATTTTTTTAACACTACATTATTAAAATTAACAAGGAAACTAACAATAATCTAGTTACGACAGCCATCCTTATTACAAAGAGATTGATATGTATAGCCTTTATAAACATATTTATATCTTCCTTCAAGACAATACCAGTCCAATGGAAACGCAACAAAAAGAACCAGCAATGCAGTCACTAGAGCAGCGTATCGAGGAAGAACGAGTCAGCATGAATCGGGACAATGCCCTTCAATACGCTAACGCATACGGGACCAGGACAGGACAGGGAATTACTGGATATGAAGAACAAATGAGCATGAGAGAACCTCACAGAGTCTGTAGAGAACGCTCGGGCGATATCCGCATCAATCCACAAGTACATACTCGCATATGGACCCCGCCCACGTGTACTGATGGACGACTATGTGTAGAAAATCCTACGTATTATTTTAACAACTTGCTAGAAGGTAAATATTTATTCTTGATGATGGTTATTTACATACATACATACACATAACGCCTGATTCCCTGTAGAAGAGTAGGCAGAGATCACGGATCCCTATTTGTCCCGATCCTGACAGACCACTTTCGCTTCATTGACATTCATACATCTTCTCATACACTCTCGGCGGTTATAGGTACTCCTAACGTTACCTTTTTTCAATATAGCGTCTATCTGACTGTTATATGTCTTATTAGGTCGGCCCCTAGGTAACCGCCCTTCCACTTCACTCATATATATTGTCAAACTGCTATCATTCATCCGCATAACATGTCCAAACCATCGAAGCATGCTCTTTTCAATCTTAGTCACTACATTTTCTTTCTTTCTTTTTTGATGATTATTTCTTTTATGCCTTTTAATTGGAAAGCTTACGACTTAAACACTCTCATACGATTCACGACTTCTATATTTACACTCGCTTTTTTATTGTGCCATGGTAGTCAGAGGCTTGCGTTGAGTGGTCTCTGAAATTTCGAAGAGATGTTAGGTATGAGCCACTCAAAGCCAGCGTTTCACTAGTTAGACAGCAACCAATGAGATAGATAGTGAACCTTATCTTATCGCTTTAAGATGGCACTGGCTATTACCTATCCGGAGCAATAGCTCGTTTTCTCATTATGTTTTCTCTTATAGTTAGCGACTGTAACTTAAGTACGTAAATGATAAACACATTTTTACATTTCATTCTTTGGTATATGCCAAAACCAGGATTCGAACCCAGGACCTCTAATAAGAAGTCAGAGGTCTTAGCCTCTATGCTACATCCGCTTTTAAATAATTTGTGTATTTTATTGCCTAAACTACCACTTTAAAGACACGGATCGATTGACTGGCTTTGGGTTGTTAGTTGTTTCCCAGTAAGCCTACATAAAAATAATACGAGTATATGCAAAAACAAAGATAAAGGCGTAAATGTATAAACAAAAATACATACTTAAAGTAATAAGTAGCGGAGTTAACAAGCACCTATATATCTCTTACAAAGTTTTTCTCTTCATCACGGTTTCTTTATATCTACGTTTTTGACTAATCTTTCTTAGATAATAGTTCTGTAAACTTTTCATAAAGGCCAGATATCTCGACCGGAATCGGTATTCCTATCACAAGAACGACCTGTGGTGGCGCATCAAGTCGGTATACATGAAGGACAGCAGCATGTAGCAAACAGCAACAAAAGCCGAAGCCAACAAAGACTTAACATAGATGCCGAACCAACGACAACCAGAGACATAACTCCGAGGTCCTATAAAGGTCTAGAAGAACCTAATACTAGAACACAATTCTCTCCTACATGTGCTTGTAACGACGAACCGAGTGCAAATAGATGTCCAGTCAGAATCACTCACTCGCCTTATTATATTTTGTTACCAGACGGTAAGAATCCTCAGTTACAACTAACCTTTTTGCTTCTCAGGCTTAAACGAAAACTTTCATTATCTAACTAAATTTGGTTGTTAGTTTGACCGCCGGCGTCTGACTCAGTTTGCTTACAAAACAGTAGGATCCGTCTATTAATGAAATTCATAAATATCCTTGGAGTTTCTTTTTATTTTTTAGCCTTTAGTAATAATTACATTTGCGTCTTGAAGCAATCCCCAATTTTTTACTCTATAATATAGTTCTAAAACTACAAAGACTGAATTCATCTTTCTATTGGGTAACAGGGTCCACTCCGTCGCAAGATATGTTTTAAAGTCAAACATTGCGTCATTGGTTATCTTTGAATATTTAAAGAACTGTAAACGCAGATGCACTACACACTTGCTAAGACTCTAGCTTTCGTAAAAAGAATAAAATGTTAATATAAAGTATTTTGAGAAATTATATTCAGAAAAAGCACACGAGTATGTTAAACAGTAGTAAAAAGTATAATGTATTTTTGTTACAGGCACATGGCAGAAAATAGTATGCTACGACGTAGACGATGCATAGTAATTAATAAGTGCCCTGAGAAATAATGTACAGTCACAATCAATCTTTATGAAAGTTGTATAAACTTGGAGAAATAATACAGCTCATACATCGAACATATTAAATACAGTCTAGATTAACTAACCGAGTATGTAAAAAAAATTACATATAACAACGGCGACATGAAAAGCTACAGTGACGCACAATGTTTATCCTCTTAAGTCAGTTCTAAGTTACATAGCTTAAAGGTTTGCTGAAAGAATGGTATTTTTATATAAATAATGTAATAAACGTATAAAAAGTTTAAAGAAGCGTCTTTAAATCACGTTGATCAATACTTCTAAATGAGATTAGCTTACATTATTTCATTGTACACACCAAATGATTACAACAAGACACTGACTTTATCCCCACGTTTAGTCAAATAGCCAATTACCAAGCTTCCCATTCAATCTCTAAAACAAATTAAAAATATCAACTACCAGAACTGAATTGACTACAAAAACTTATATAGACACGATCCTTAACTGTTCTGGCACATTGTAATTCGTGTGCCTTAGCAGTGGTTGCACTTGTCAATAAAACAACTGAATTAAAATACATCATTCTCCATGTATTTTCAAACGAACTCCCTTACATACAATATATACGGTGAACATTATACAAAGTACCATATTAAATTATATTATTAACTAATAGTATTACAATTTACATTACACCTTTAAACGGCTTAGTATGAAACATTTTTAATATTTAAGCTAAGTTCTTGAGAAAGAATAAAACAAAATATAACATCAAACTAAGCTAATATACTGCTGCAACTTAAAATTAGAATAAGACCTGTTTACACTTATTATTAGGCAGTTCATTTTAGATGTTTAACAAGTCCAAAATATATGCTTCATAATATTTACCTCTTAACTTTTATCTGATGGATTTATGAAATGATAGGAAGGTAGAAGTTATGTGTGTACATAACCACTAGAGAAAAAATGACAGTACAATAGGTTTTTGCTACAATACTTTAAAGCTGGTAGATGTGATATTCCAGATACATTTTCCATTATTCCAAAGTTTAAATTAACTAAACAAACAACTAATTAAGTTTTAAACAGGTCTTTTTACTTCTATTAGTTATTTTGAAACTATTTATATAGCGTTATCAACCATAGCATATATGACTATAAAATGTATAATTGGATTTTTCCCTTTTTGGGCTTGAATATGTGATTCACGTCCAATGAGACCGAGAAATTATAATAATTCAGATTGGATAACTTATACACACTCCCATAAAATATTAAATTCATTTGTGAATATTGGTCAAGAACATTGCGGCTGTTTGGACAATTGTAGTATTCAGCATTGTAATCCCAATATTAGAAAAGTGGAAGATATTGTGCCTTCAAGTTCTCACCAAATGTTAAAGATCAAGTTATAGATGTCAGTATAGTTATGTTACTCAAGGCATAACGCAAAGTATAGGTATATATAATATGCATTGCTTTGTTATTAAATGGCTACAATTATTTAGACTTGTTCCACTCTTGGGCATGCATCATCCCTTTTAATATAAACTAGAACTTAATTGCACAAACAAAAGCATCCACTCGATGTCTGCCAGTCTGCTAATGGGAACTTTATACTAATAAATACATTCTCACTTAACGTTATATTAGCTTCACTACTTCATTATTTGGTTAATGATCTGAAAAATGAAAAAAACGTATGTAATGTACACATACACAATCACGTCTACGTCGTCATATTAAGCTTTGACCACAGAAAGATACATATGGCATTTACTTCATTGTTTTATTTAATAGAAACTTAATTTACATCTCAAGTAGGTATAGATACAGAAAAAAACAATAGTTAAAAAAAGTACTTATGACTAACATAAAGTAAATATCTACATTGTGTCACTAGTGTTCCGAATCCGAGCGTCCAGAATCCAAAGGCCAAACAATAAAGGCAACTTAGTTATGCTGAAATTGAGAGAATAAAGATATATCTGAGGTTCTGTCCACCTCGAAACGCATTGAAGAACATAAAAAGATTCACGAATAATTAGTTCTTGCGAAGTGGTCAAAGGTTGAAGTGGTCAAAGGTTCAAGTTTCCATCGCATCAAGAATGTAATGATATATAACATATACATGTAAATAATGAAGACACTTACAGATGCTATTTCCTGGCCTGCAGTGCGTTGGATAGCCAGTCCATCGCTTGGTCCAACCCCTCGCCCTTCACGGCTGAGGTCTTGAAAATCTAGAACGTAAAACATAATATTTAAAAGCCAAAGTGGAAGGTAGCGTTGGACGGAATAGACCGCGTAGAACTTAAGCGGATCGAATCAAATTCCTTTCGTTAGTATGTAGCGTGAAGAACAGAAGAGCATGATATACTCGTATGTATGACAAAGTTTTTTGGTTTGAGTGAAGAAATGGAGATTTGTCACAATTGTTCCAGGTGGCGATCGATAGTCTATGTCAATCCTGTAAGGGACGTAGAGGCAGGAATTTATGTATTACTTCTAATCCCCAGGTGTACTATAACCCGCAGGAAAGAAATGCACACCATAATTGACACACCATATTATTGAAAATTAACTACAGTTTTCTCTCTTTGTATTTATATATAGTGTCCAACACTTTGGTTTGTGAACAACAAAATAGTGCAAATCAGGAAGCTTACATACGTAATATATGATATAATTGTCAATATAGTTAGACAATATTTTTTATCTGTAAATGGCAATGGACTAATTTATCTTTATTGAGTTACTGGTTTGTGGTGAAATGTGGGAATGAAGTTGACTACATGGATCAGCTCTGACCATGATTTTAAAGCATATTTTTTAATGCTGAATTCTATTAGCCCGATATATTCACTGACCTGGAATGTCCTGTCGCGCAGGGCGTCCAGGCCCAGCGCCTGGTGCACCTCGGCCACTGTGAGGCAGCCCGCCATGTCCTGCTTGTTGGCAAGCACCACCAGGATGGCGTTTGCTAACTCCTCCTCCTGAAACAATGATAGGCGAGTTACATTTAATAGGTATTAGACCACTATAAATTTATCATTTAGATGTATAATTTTCCCAAACTTCATGAGATAACAATGAGCAAGAAGAAAATATTTGCAACTATCTGAATATGCGGAGCACATAACATATTTTAATTGCTATTGCAGAGATAGACATGTAATATGTCGTAATGGAGTTTTTACATTGTAACATAAAATACGCACACCAATCATTAACCCTCTGACATATTTAATTTTAATATGCATTCATTATTGCAAAGCTTTAGTGACAAAGATAAAAAACATATTTACATTTATTCTGAGAAGAAATGCAATTATCTGACTACCACAAAGGTAATCATGGTCCTCATGTATAACTATACACTATTACAGAGGTCTGATTCAATCGCCTCCTCAAACCCACATCTTAAGTAGATAGTATTTTCTGTGACAGGTAGAAAACCTTGTGTTAAGAAAAAATCTTCAAAATCTCTTAAGTTCCTGTTCACAAGTAACTAAGAGATTAAAGGATTATGTTTGTATGTTTACATCTCAGATAAGATTAACTCACCCGCAGCATGTGCACCAATTCATCTTTAGATATTCCTATTCGATCTCTGTCTGCTGAATCCACTACGTAAATTATTGCATCTGTGTTGCCATAATAACATCGCCAATAAGGTCTGAAATTTGTAGATATTGACTTAGCAACAAAATAAATTATCACTTATTACTATTACCACAGATAATATAATACTACAGTACTATTACTATTTACTATTATTGTTCTATTTACAGTATTTTATAAAAAGTAAGAAGGTATTTAAACCTAGTTATCATCATTCCTAATTTGTAGGATATTACTAAACATCTCTGCGAAAATGGGTTTGATGTGTATGTATAAATTATGCATTCACTGAGTGAAAGCACACTTGAATCACAAATGTAGCAAAATAAAATCTCAAAATAAGAATCCGTAACATCACCAAACCAAAAAAACAATTATTAACAAAAAATATATGCAACATGTCTTCTTCAAACTATTCAATTACAGTGGACCCCCGGTAATCCGGCCCCTGTCTAGTCCGACACCCCCTGTAATCCGACATGGTCTATTATTTACATACATATTACATATGTATTGAATATTTTTTGGATAATTTCGCTAATGCATGATTGAACGAGTTACAACTTGTATGGATAATCATTATTGTGCTCGACGCGTAGGTTATTGTTTTGATTCCGATTGCTTAGTTTGAATTTGACTACAGCCGATGAGCGCGTTTCAACAAAGTTAAACAAAAAAAAATTGATGATTATTTGCATGCTTCTTAAATTACATACATATGTAGTTGATTCATAGTTTTTGATTATTTTAGTATGTATGTACATTTGTTTGTACAAAATTATTTCCTAACGTGAAGTTATTGCATATTTTTTGTAAGTTTTATAGCATTAATGACGTTAATTTTATAATAAAACGTGAGCTCTCTATTGTGTTGTTTAATTTACTAAATTTGACATATGTACATAATGAAGTATGATTTGTACTTCATAGTACATTATATGTATTTACTATAAAGAATTGTAATCCGACAAATCATTGGATCTATAATTTGTCGGATTACAAGGTACTTTTTTGTAAAAAAAAATCGGACTATAAGGGGTCTGGCAGTACTCTACAATCCGACAAATTCGATAGTTCGACACTGCCCTGCAAAATGATTGTCGGACTACCGGGGGTTCACTGTATATCAATAATAAATGAAGCATGCACATGCACTCATTCACTGAATGCACAATATAAATGTCTATTTTTATATTAAATCTGTAGAAACATTTATCAATTTTGTTTTGGAAAACATACCATCCTGTTAGAAGTACAGCAAATAGGCTGTATTCATCTCTCAACACCATAAAGTACTTAACCAAAATTTAGAAATTAATTAAAGACTGGGTACTGGAAATGTGTGTAATGTATGCATGTAAAATATTTGCATATTATATGACAATATGGGCAAATTGGTTTCTGTCATGAAAAAGACAAAAGTCAAGCTCAGAACTGAAGATGTTTGGTAATTCATAATTAAAGGCATACATACCTTATACTAGTTTGTCCGCCAAGATCCCACACTTGAAATTTGAGGTTTTTATAAGTAACTTGCTCCACATTAAACCCGATTGTCGGTATTGTTGTAACAACTTCACCAACTTGTAGCTTATATAAAATAGTGGTTTTTCCAGCACCATCTAGGCCGAGTATCAATATTCTCATTTCTCTAGCCCCGAGAAGGCCTCGAAAATAGCTTAGTAACCCACCTGGAAAAGATAAAATTGTAATAAACCTCAAAAATAATAACTATTTATTACTTCTCGAAATCAGGCTTTACATACCCATGTTACTGATAAGATTTAAACAAGATAACGCAACTTTGTAATATTTTGCAATTTACAAATCCATTAATGAACGATGAACCACTCCTCCAACAGCAGATATTCTTTTATTATCATGTATTTACATGAATATTCACTAAATTTTAAATCGAACAATCCTTGTACGAAATCACAATCTCACACACAACAGCTTGGTTGACGTTTGACGTGTACCGCATATTGGTATGGTTTGACATCAGTTACTTTGACAGCGATTAAGGAATAGCTACATGATATTCGGAATAAAAAACTTTATTTTGCATAAATTATACATTCTTACCTAGTTACAACGGTAAAGTTTATTATTTGAAGATTATTTCATTACAATAATTCTACTCAACTCTACAGTAAGCTCTATAATGTAAATCAAAGTGATTATTTTTCTGCTTCACTAGATGTCGCTATAGTCATGAATTTTTATCGTTTAGTATTTCAGCATTAGTATAGCATAGCGTAGGTACTTAATTAATAATATTAGGCCATGATATTGTAATAAGCGAGTAGAGAGAGGGTTAGGTTAGGTTAATCTCATATAAAAAAGCCGGGCTTACATATTCAGCGTTCAGATTATTTGTGACAACAACCGTTGACATAAAATCGAAAGAGATAAATAAATCAAAGGGTTTTATCGAACGTATTAAGTTTTGGCTAAAAATAGTAGAAAAAAATAACTATAAAAAGGCTATTTTTAAAAGCTGGCCACAAAAGCCAGTCACGTAAAGTATACCTATATCCCCAAAGAGTACTTCATTGATAACCAAAATTAGTAATCGTAATAGTAATATCCTAATAGTATTAGTTTAAAATATTGGTAAGAGATTGCTTGTCTATCCCCGAATAAATTCCTACGATCCACAGTCAACTCTTCTATGAAAAGGCGGCTAATTAGACAAGCCGAAGAGGAATTTACCGGATTCTCGTATGATTCATCAACAGTTTTCCTTAGGTTCGTTTAGATCCTCATTATTAAGCACTTTTTCATGGCAATTGATGAACCATTGTAGTGAAACCAGAATAGTAAAATCCCAATTAATCAATTCGCTCAGCAAGTTAAGTAATTCGTAATATTGGCGTACATCCCGGCCTAGATGGGTTAAAATAGCATGTTACCAACTGCCTTTTTCCCGTCGTAAGAGGCATAAGAACGTTAAGGTGAATGTATAAGCGATTTTGAATGACATCGACTTCTGCGTTAATTCTGTGGTAAAATGTGTGCCAGGTTATATAGGGGTAATTCGTGATGTTGTTTGGTGTGAGGAAAAGTACTGAAAAACGTAATTATAAACTCTTAACTCCACTAATTTAATTATTAAATAAGGGAATTATTAACATAACAACCAACCAAAGCTTAATGCTAAGTAACTTTATACTATAAATATTATTTAAACTTATTTCATGACTACTCGGTGCATATACGAATTTTAATATTGATGTTTTGGCTAACTATTAACCTGGATTTTTTTATTGTTTCTATCTTTACGTATCGCGATTGTCCTAAAATCTTAGTTATTTTATTGAAATTTGTGTGTCGTAACATTTAAGACGACATAAATTAATTTGGGAAATAAATATATTTTTATTGGTACTTTATTTAATAAATTATTACTCCTACTACTATATTTATAATCAAAAAATACATAATCCACTGTTGCGACGCTATTCGTACGCATTTAAATTAAATAAAGTCTACTTTTTCATTAATTCTCTTAAACATTAGAAATTAAAGAATTCGTCTTCATCATACTTTTGTTCTTCGACTGGCGTTGGGATATTCCTCAGCGATGACAACTTGAATCCCTTCTGTTGCATCTCATCTAGCTTCGGCAGTTCCTTCTTAATCAGTTCTTCTATGTTTATCTTATTCAACTCCATCTGAACTTTCTCTTTGATGGGACCTTCGATCGCATCCATTATTTGGTACCGCAAAAGATTAGGAAGAACATTCACTACGAACTCTATAACATAATCTAAGGTACCCGCTCCATCCCAACGAACTTGTATGTTGCCAATTTCTAGATCGAGGTCCCTGAATTGAGCTCTATTCCTAGTGTCCAAAGGCTGGGCGAGTACTATCCTAGCACTGATGTATTCTACGGAAAACTTGGCAGTGCCATCTCGTGACAGAAGGCCGGCGACTGCATTTATGTCCCATTGAGTAGTTCCCTCTAACCTTTGAGTACCGATTTCAAAGTCTGCTATCGCAGTGTTGTTTTCCATTCGCAGAGTTATGTTGCCAACGCGATGAAACGTTGAGATACCTGTCACCCAAGTGTGGGTGAGGGCTACATTGAAGACGCTCACAGTAGTGTTGTAGTCCTTTACTTTATAAGGATCCATTTGCATCTGTTGAACTTTCTTCCTAGTGTCTGCTATTATCATATCTAAAGGCGACACAGAGTTAGGAAACTGTACGTCGCCAGCCACCTCATCCAATTTAGTGTTTATTTCCACCCTAATTTTAGTATAGGCTTCCTTCAAGATGAAAGGCTTGATGGAGTCGAAAAGGAAGGTTCCTATAGAGTTGACCATACCCTGAAACATGCTGCCAAAAAAGCCGAGGTTCTCGAAGTTCATGTCGATGTTTTTGAAACTCAGATCTATGTTGATGTCTTGAGCGCGAAGCTTCCCATCTCTCTCGACTCCTAGCGATGCTCTAGCTGTGACCAAAAGGGAAGTGAGGTTGACAGTGAACGGTCCAGCAGATCGACTCAGCCATGTTGACATGGTGTAGTTTCCTTTCACTTGTAGTTTATCGATCAACATTTTTGCGTGGACCTGAAAATGGCAAACGGATTGATTTTACGTAAGTTTGTATATCTTAAGGTAAAAAAAACGCGAATAATAAACTTTTGTTTAATAGTGATAATCATTGGACTGTATCCACATTATATTAAATAACTAATTTTTAATAGGCGCAGGCTTTTCTCAGAGACTCTATAAGTCCTAGGTTAATAACGGATTTACTATGATAACGATGTAACGAATGCGAATATAAAGCTATTGTCACACCATTCACATATTTTTCCTTAGTCTCCTGGTATGTCGGACGGCAGAGAGAAAGAATTGGTTCTATTTACTCCGAGACTAGCACGAGATAAATGATTTAATAATCATATATTAATATATTATTGATACAAACCTCCATAGCACCAATCTCGGCATCAATATTCAGAATCCGGAACTTCTTGATTCCATACAGAGCCATGTTCTTGAACTTCATTGTTGCCATACCAAAGGACTGTTTAGTATCTGGCACTGGATAGGGATCTGGGATCTCAGCCCCTGGCAACCCCACAGGGTCTGGCTGCTTGAAGTGGTCCAGGACCATGAGGACGTATTCACTCATCTTCTTTTCTTCTTCTGCCAGCTTTGCTTCATGGTCTCCTGGTGCGACATCTGTGAAATAAAGAAGTAGTTATTTAGTTCTATGGTAAGACCAAAGTGAGGAAGTCTTTTGATCGGAATTAGCAATAATTATTATTAGTATTTGTTTACGTCGATATGGTTTAACTACACGTCATGTTAGGTGTTGGGTCCGAATTTAGTTTCAAAATTACCATTGTTGTGTTAATTTGATGGTTATTAAAACTAAGTCCACTTGAAATTGGACTTCTGTATTCATTTTAGGGAGAAGGTCCGAGAATTGAACTTGTGTATCGTATGTTTCGACCGTAAGGATAATGATTAGTTACACTATCGTAACTCCCAGGCGAACAATGATTATGCATTGATAAATAGAAGTTTTCAATAAATAGAAGAATCTTAAATGACTTGCGTTTTTTATTCACGTCCTTTTATCACTTTCGAAGTGGACAAAACAATTGGAGATTAACTCCTCAGTCACAAAACAATCCTATATTAACCTTTGCTAGTTTGGAACTTGAACATAGTGTTTATAATGTGATAAGGGAACCAGGCATGTCTGAACTTTTAAACGGATCTGGCATTAACTCTTACTTAAAAAGAGAGAAAGGGCAGTTATGAACTTTAAATGACTATGGCATCTCTTAACTTAATAAAGGAGAGGTAAGTTAGTTAATCCAGACCTACCTTGTAGTTGAGCGAAGCGACAGACTAGCAGCACATAAAACACAACGAAATGTCTCTTCATTGCGACAGTTTATCAAAGACTAATAATTTATTGACCTCAGTGGTTTGGGTCAACTTGTTATCTCTCGCTAGAGCTTTATTTATAATGTGATAAGGACTAGAATCGCTTGCGTCTAACTCATTACTATGACTTCACAAATTGATGGGTATGAACATGGCTGAAATTCAACCCTCCAATCAAAAACATATTTTATAAGCTTATATTGTATTATTTAATTTAAAAATAGAGTTTTCTAAAATATTATTCATTCATATCGATCACATCTCTTTTTTTCTTCATATATTAAGTAATAGATACTCCTTAAAAAGGCAACAGAGGTACATTATATCCACACATTTGTACCCAAACAATACTTCACCATTTACAGGAGTGACATCGTCACTTACAAAGCTTCAGTCTAACTGCTCATTTCAGTGATTAGACAGCTGCTGTGATAAAATTGTAAAAACAAAATGTACAGTAAATATTCATTCATTAGGAAGTTGTTTACAAATCATTTGTGTAAATACGCATCATTTGTAATTACCACGTGTGCTTTCGCTAGTCAAAGGTACAAGTATTCCTATTGGATAATAACTAATGCTGTCAAATGTAATCGCACTCAAATGCTATATAATTATATAATATTCATGATGTATTTTTTGGATTAATTAAAAAACGCAAGATTTTTAACTGAAACTATATATAGTTAGAACCAAAGTATCTTATATAACGCAGAAAAGACAAATATTTATCCTCATCTCACATTTAGCCTGTTATAAGAACCAAGAGAATATGTATTAAAAAGTAAATACATTCTGTACAAATACTATAGCATCATGAGAATACAACAAATGCCAATTAGAAATTAATCACTTAAATTTCCTGCTAAACAAACCATTCACTAAATGGTTGCCATGGTAACCGCTGACTCATTCAAATGTATGCCAGCGAAAATGCAAGGTCATGGCCGTGTGACGTCACGATGCGAGTGACGTGTTCCACTGCACGGAGATCTGTATCACGTCTTTTTATCCCTTTCGGGACAGACAGATCTTTAGAGAAAACGTATATAACTTATTTATTAGGGTTGAGATGCCATTGAAACGGAATATCGGAAAGAAGTTCCTTAGATCCTAAATCCCTACTTAAGACATGCCAGATTGAAAGACGATGGTTGTGTTCCATAGTAATAAGCTATAGTAGTAGATACGATATGTTAAGATATAAGGTTTAAGTGTCCCAAAACTTTCGTAATAAAGACGGTGATCAGTCAAAGCTCTAACATCCGCAATTCATTACCAGTATAATAATATAGCTAAAAAACTTTTGATTGTTATCTGAGTTATGTTAAAATGCAATTAATTTACTTTTACTTTGAAAACATTGTGAAATAACTTGAGTTTTATGCGTCAAATATATTGTAACTGTTTGCTTAATGTTAAGAATCAGTAAATATAGCTTTTTCTTCTTTTCGTCACTTTATATACTTGTCGACAATATGGAATTCCTAAGATAGACACGTGAACCTGACTAATGTAGGTACATTAAAACATTAAATCAAGGAAATCCCCGTTCAGTAGGTTAAATGTTACCAAGCGGAAATCTGCCTTTTTTCAGACAATGATGTGGTAAATTCAAAATACGATCCAACTAAATGAGGTAACTCCTAATTGTTACACTTCGGTGCAACTTTGGTACATTTGCTTATTCATACATTTCAGTAAATTATACATCATATTTACAAAATTTCAAACAAAATTGAAGGCCCCGTATTTTTTTCTTTTCATGAATCACCCCGATTGAGACACAATGTAAAATATTTCGTCCAGAACTACGTAAATGTAGTAGCTTATTTGACTTTTACGAAAGAAATAGCATCTCCTTATAAATAACAATTATTACTAAGAAATATCAATGATTGTGTCGTCATTTTTCTTTCAATAATTATTATAGTTCTGCTAAGCCTAAATAAATGAAGAGTAAAAGTCCCATACTGGCACACACTGCATCTGATGGACAATTAATGAAGCTTTGCCCAGCCGGAAACGATCAATCAATCCCCGAGGGAATCCCAAATTACTGGGTAACCCACTTGAGGAAAACTGGGTTAAAGTTTCCACTAGCTTTTTTGGGTAACTGTAAATCGAATCTAATTAGACAAACCTTGAATTTGGTGATCAGTAGTTAAGTACATAGATACCGGTTACGTGCAAGTTTGGGATTCGATGGATTGCCTTGTATTTAAATAATTACGTAATTTTGAACACAAAGTATAACGATAGAAGTACCTGTAACCACCGAGTGTGTGTGTATCATTGACAATAAAGCAGAAGTAGTTTGCCAGGATCCGGAGAAATAGGGATTCGTATTTCCTATTGTAGGACAATGATTCTGATGTGTGTATGATTGTTATAAATATCAATTGCTGGAATAATGTTGGCAAGTTTATCATGTTAAGAATGACGTGATCAAATATAACATTCTATGAATCAATGAAGTGATTTGTTTATTCCAAGTTGTGATTACATAGACTAAACTAAAATCACAAAAAACCTTATTCATGCATATATTGAAAATTGATTTCATTGGAAATTTGAACGCCTGCAGATATAGTATTAGCAAAAGCTTTGGTAAAAGCGTATAACATTTCTAATCTTTGGATCCTCAACTGGAACGAACCGAAGAACAAGAAAGAGATGAATTGGAGCTTCAACCTCGTTTTTCTTCGGTTGTAGCGGCTGGCGGCGTTGGCATAATCATGGCGACGGAATAACAAGAAGTGCAAACGCCTTGGCATCAGTGTTTGTACTTTCGCCGACATAACCTTAGTGGTGAATGGCATATTAAAGAAATAATATATATATTAACTAAAATATTAGTTTAAAGAAAGTTTTACAGTACTTACAACAGTATCACATCAGTTTATTCTTTTAGGGGGTGAGCAGATCCTAATAATTCAAAATGTTGTAGAAAATAATCGAAATTATTAATATTTAAATTTAAAATTATTAAATGGTTTGTTTGATCAAGGACGAAATAATTTAATACGTAATTGAATGAAAGAAAATGCAACAGTGAAAGTAGAGAAAGGAATATTAAGGTCGTTTGGTCACATGTAGATGTGGGATGAAAAGAAGGTTGCTAATGAAATTTATATATCCAAGTTTGGTTGCCTGAGTCGGGCAACGTAGATCAACAGATCAAATTGGAGACATTCTTCGCAAGGCGTGTGTACGCAGCGTGAAGAACAGAAAAGCATGTATGAGAAAGTTATTAAAAATATTGAAGGCAGAGGGATTTGTCATGATCATTCAAGGTAGCGTATCGTATCGGCCTAGGTCAGGGAAGTAGAGGCGTGAATATAAGTGTGTATGTACATTACCTTGAACTTTGAATGAGATGCAATCTAAATTTACAGCGACCTTCAGCATTCCAACCTTTGCACACTCCCGTTATGGTATGGGTTTATACCATGTGCTATTTATAGAAATAGTAAACAAATTTCGTCAAACCTGATACCATCCACAGGGTTAAACGGAAATGTCTGTATCTGGCTTTAGAAACTTTTGCTGCTATACGTACGTCTTACTAAAAACACTTATATTGGGTAAAATCATTCAAGTCACGAAATTGTTGGATTAATAGATATTTTTTTTAATGCAATAGTGATTCATTTCGAAAGAATGTTGGTGAAAAATACTTAGAATTATTTCGAATACGCTAAATGCTCTGAATAAATAAACGTGCAACCTTCGGTCACCGAAACGTGTGCCTTTTTTGCAAATAATGACGTTTTGGTGACACATGAAATATTTCGAAGTATTCTAATGACGTACAATAGCCCCAAAGTAGATTTTATCAAATCCTAATATTGATGTTAAGATAAGTTTATGAGAATATGAATTGGTCACTAATGTCGTTCAAAAGTACACTTCACATGAACATTAAAGAATTACTGAAGCATATGATATCATAGGTTACTTTTGACAAAGCTGCAGAGGTTGTGATGGTACTAATATGCGAGATGATAACATTGTGAGGTACAAGTAATAGTCAGTGTGAGTATTTAGCGACACGGCTTACGATCTGTCACATTAGGTACTATCTGGTCAACACGTTTGTTCGAGCTGACAATGCAGCAATTGCTAAGTTTTTGGTTGGTTACTTTGTATTTGGTTCGTGGAACTGACCATAGAACATATGAAATTTTAAACTCTGCAATTAAAGAGGTTGTGCTCTTTAATTGTAGAGTTTAAAATTTCATAATTTTGATTTAAGATTACTAATCATTCGGTTCCATGTGAATGTCCTCTGGCAAACTATTAAACAGGTATGGAAGTGACGGTTGGATGAATAATACTCTCGACATACCTGGAAGAAAGGCAGATAATTAGTATTCGGTACAGAAGAAAAGGGACTGAATTAACAAAGTCACGCACACACATCACGCACGGATTCTGTGGAGTTCGAGTTTACATATAATACACTTCCTATATATAACAAATAAGGTCGTGATGTGTGTGTTAAGTACGCAATGTCAGTATGCAAGAGCCTTGAGCATCTGCTACTTGTATGACGATCTGAATGGGCGAAGTTTCGTCAGCAAATGAGCGCGGAGAAAGGAATTTTGCGTCATGCATTACTATGGAATTTACAACCGGACTGCCTTCTCAGCAAAGTAGGCGAGAGCAGGCTGATTGCGCAAGCGGATTCATTCATTACTATCGGCAATACATGTGCCACATTTATGAATTATGTCGAACGTGATTTCGAACGCATCGCGTCCATTTCTACAATCGGAGTAGGTCACTTATGCTTATATCTAACTCATTGCATTCTGTGTCGCTTACCACCTGTAAGACTATTGCCATTTGTAAAGAATGTGTAGCCTTTAATGCGTTATTTTCATAATTCGCAAAAATTACGTATGGAAATTGGAAACTTTGTATAGCTATGCGCTCTAGAACTTACACTTACTTTCTTTTATTCCATCGTCGTGTGTCGTTCATTAATTTTGTGAATTCAACTACTATATCTATTGGAATCTAAATACACTTACGCCTTTAGGCATTATTACAGATACTACTCTCACATCAAATGCATACCGAGCCAAAAGTGGCTCGATTTACCACCACCATTATCAGAGGACACACCTACTTCTCACTAACCCTATGTTTTGACAAAGCTAGTTATCTGACGTAGTTCCAGCGTAAACATCGGAATCGCAAAGCAAAGTTCACGGCACAACGGACTTTGTTATTTATAATCGGCGTCATATGTAGATTAAATGTTATCTGTTATTTTTGTCACCTTGTTAATCGGGGACTTGATTGAAATTGAACATACAAATACCACGGTAATGGTTACGGATCGCGATTTGTCTTGATCATGGCAACCACTTCAATGAACTCATACAAACTCGTTGGTTATGAGTTGTTACTTGTAACACTACTTTTGTATCGTAAGTGTTCCATTTGATATTTATACTCTCAATGATGATTGTGTTTGGGCAATTGGCTAGCCGTAATACTTCATAGTTTGACCTGTTGTAAGTTTTTGTCATTTCCTATGCCTATAGATATTACCTAGTAATTTTGTTGTGTTGTTTGGGGTATAAAAACCAGTGTTCATACATATAATGCCAGTCTTTTCACACTACGACATATCGCGACACACTCGTACTTATACCCAAAACTAAGCTGGATTTAAATAGATTGTTAAACATAAAAATAATTACAAACACATCATAGTATGTGGTATGTCGTAAATGTACGTTTTGTCGCCAACGTCATCATATGTATGCGTTTATTTGCTTAAGTTAAACGTTTGTATATTGTTTGTACACGGTCGTGTACGTACTCGAATGTTATTCAAGTAAACATAACATATTATTATATATGAGACCGTTATCCTTTTCGGCTTTTTTTGTAGTATCAAATTCGATCACACTTTTATCTGTAAAAGCAGTACTTTCAGTAACTAAGATATATCTTAATAATAAAATACACTGTTTATAATAAGATTACTATTAATACACTGTTTATCTTTTATATATAATAAGATTATTTTCTCAATTTCTTAACAAATTTAGTAGATATATTAATTACCATCAATATAACGCATAAATGAGAGCCTAAACTATACCAAATCTTCTCTAGAACCTTTCTATACAACCACTACGCGACACTAGAGCGTGAGTGTATGTATGTACTTACTTACATATGAGTTGCAAATTCAGTTTCTTATCAACAATAATGTGGTGAAATTGTGTATCTAAATCACTGTAACATCTAAAAATAGATATACAAAAATAACTGACTGGTTGGAAATAAAGATATGTTTACACAGTGCGCAAGCCTCCGAGATTGAAACCGTTTAGATAGTGTGACTCACGGCTTACGTTAGAGCATCTATTACTCAATCATTTTCCTCCTTATATCTGCAAGGCGGGGAAGGAAGAATGCAACCAACTGCCTTTCCTGTTAGTGTTACGTAAGAGGAATGACAAACAATCATTGTGTCTGTCCAGACGTTTATAGCAGTTACTGATATATAATTTTAAGAGATTCGCGATTTATACTCATGATTAATAATTAACGGGACTTATTGCGTAAGTTTTTATTTATATAAAAACTTCACTTTATTATTAAAGTTACCTTTAGTAACCCGACATTTCGGCTACGTTGCAGCAGCCATGGTCACGAGCAGTCTAGTTATTAATCATGGTTACAGATATAGTCCCATATATCTAAAATATTATATGAGGACGCAAAAGGAGTATGGAATAATATAGACTATTAAACGATGGTAATATCGATGGCACCCGCGGTGCGAACGCTTAACTATCAGAACGGTAATTGTGTATTTATTCCCCGTGGAGGCAGAATAAAGAATTTGGCTTTTCTTCTGTTTTGGAATCTGATCGTTGATACATACATACATACGCTTCACTACTTGAGTATACACACTCGCTTTTATAATGGCGGGTTACTCAGAGGCTTGAGTGCCCAGCTCTGAAATTGGGAGATTATATTATATGCAATATGTGTATTTATCAATCTATAATAAGTATCAATCATTTAATTTTTTAAAACAATGTCGATAGCCTTTACCTTTCCAAATACCAAGAAAAAGACAGCTGTCTACTTTCTATTCAAGTGCCAAACTAAATCCTTCATTCCCTTTCTGGGTGCTCAAAACTTTGAACACCTAACATATGCTGATGATACTGTGCTAGTCCATTGTCCAGTAGATTCTACCGACTCTTTGTAATTAGTCACATGCTCCGACATACCAGAAAGCAAACAGATAATTACATTTCATTCCGATCCCAAACCAAGACGGTATACGTTACAATAACGCGTAAGTAGCTTGTCTTGTGATAGTAAAGTAGTGCGTTAATCACGTGGCATTTTATCAATGGAGACGACCTACCATGTGGAATATTTCGGTGCTACGTCATCAGGTCATGTCTGCATGTTCGTGCAGGTTTGCGCTAAGATATGCCTAATGAGATAGATAAGAACCGGTACGCACCTACAAGGTATCTGCGTAAAACAAAAGCCAATGTGACAGTTTGGAAGATCGTTTACGACCTTGAGGAATAAGAGAACCTATGAGTTCAAAAATCTGGCTAATGTAACAGATGTTTAGACGTACAGATGCTGACTACCTACGTACCTACTTATTAATTTTACCAAAGAACACTCAGTTTTTTTTTATTCCCACTAGTTGCTTAGAAAAATTTAATAGTTTTCCTCGTAAAAGTGCGTAAAATGCGATTGTACAATTTGGAATTAACCTGAATACTTTTTAAATTAACTACAGCGGCTTCTAGAAACATAACTATCAGTATTGTATATTATAACTATAATTTACAGTATAGTATAACTATAATTATCAGTATTGTAAGAAGTAAGTAAAATCATAGTGTGCTTTATTATATACATGAAGATAGAATTGATTATTAAAGAACACACTATCTCAAATGCATACACTCAGTGCTCCTAGAGGTTTTAGGAACCAAACACAGGTTTTGTAGTACTATACAGGAGTTTATATTTGGTATCAGCCAAGTTACCAAAGACTGAATTAATTTGTCCCCAAGAGCACTTACATAGACAGACTGAGGTAAAGTCACTTTAGTATTCGGTTCCTAAGCCGGATTGTCGACTCACAGGTCTTCACTCGATGGATTGTCACAGATAACTTTGAAAGGGATTATATTCGTAACGATTACGTTAATGTAATAAAAATCTTAATTACAAAAATACTTTCATCATACGCTTATCATTGATAACGCGAAGTCATAGGTATTAGGGAATCACTGTCTCCGTTCGTGGGACGGAATATTTCGAATATTGGGCAGCCTGACTGATAGCCACTGATAACCGTTGCAACCAATTTACATACAGACATACGCTTGACGACCATTATCTCAGGGTGGACAACCTGTTAGATTGGGTGCTGACTGTCTAGTGAAAACTGAGTTTGATGTTGCCACAACTGAAGTATTACTCAATTGCGTGACACATTAACCTTAAATGCACACGACAATAATTGATACATGCTCGTAGTTGTATATGATTTTACAATACTGTCAACCTCTTGAAAGATAACAGTCGTGTCCTTCGCATTTAGGGGTCATAGCCCTGCTTCTCGGAATACCGTTCGAATTAAGATATCGCAGGTCAGAACCTCAATTCATTAAGAAAGTTAAATATAATTTATTGATAACACAAATATGTAACTGTAGTCGGTGTAGGCATATGTTAACAGACAGACAAAAAGATACTGCCTCATTACTACATTATCGGTTGCTTTTAGCTTAATTATCTGGTTCTAAACTTAGCCACCAACCAAAAATAACTATGCACTGCACTTATTTTTAGCTAATGTATGTAGATATGTGTTTGGAATCGTAATATCACTTCTACGCAAGCTGACTGGATAGAAACGCAGCCTGTGTTCAGAATTTACTATTTAAGGTGCAATGTGGTCTCGATTTTCCATTAATCGATTACTCCACAAATTTCGGAGAAGGTCACATAAACTTTTTACGAACCTTCAAGGGCTCACTACCTTTAATATGCGCATGTTTAAGAGTTTCTAACGTAAGTAAAGTATTGCGATTACCTTAAAAAAAAAGTGGATAGAGAAATTATTTGAAAAGAATTGCAGAAAGCACCTAACTTGACAAATAATTCAACTTAAACAGTTGACATCGTGAGAAAACATGACACGTAAGTTCGAACCACTTACAATATCGGAGATGGACTCAATATCATTTGAAGTGAGTGAAGTCACCTGCAGGTGTGAAAAAGCGCAAATCCAGAGCATCATCGTTACATCGATGGCTAACCGTCGTATCACCATGACATGCAATTCCTGGGGCCTTGAACTTTTTTTACATATGCACAACATAAGTGGAACAAAAAGGTTTGTGCTAGTTTCGGATTCTTGCTTATTTGGGATCGGTGGAAATGGTACTAGCTGACGGGAGAAGCGTCTAGAAATTGTTTCGACAAAACGTAAGATGGGAAGTATTTGCAAATGTGATGTGTCCTACTAGGATTTTATTAGTTACATAAATGTTAAGTATTTTTTAAATAACATAAATACATACATACCCTTCAAGACTTCTGTATACACATTCCCTTTTTTATTCTGGTGGGGTAATCAGAGGCTGGACTGCCCATCTCCGAAATTTCGAAGGCAAAATAACATACACTTAAATACCATGCAGAGTATTTAGAGGTTAAGGAATCTACTTTTACATTTATGGCCACATGCAAAATAAAGATCATTTAAGGTCACATACAAGCCACTTTTCACCAGATAGTAAGTACCTAGCGTGAGTAGTTATATTACTACTCACTATGTGAGCTCATAAGTATGGCATGTAAGAGATAATAATTACTACGTAATTTTGTATTAGTTAATTATTAACTACGCACAATATTGCAATTCACTTTATCTATGCATGGGCATTAAAACACGTGCTCTGCTAACTTTGATGCGATGTACTTGTATTGGTCTTCCATACATGAAACCCATAAATTCCTTTATTTGATAGTATTTGAATTATTTATTAAGTTGTCAGCCTACATGATGAACTATGGTAATGCGTAATTTAATATTATTTTAAAGGTTTTATTAGCAAATACTTAGGGAGATGCAGAAGATCATGTTAATATTAGTTGTAAGAACAATCATGACTATATAATGTCAATCTTATTGTAGACTAAACTGTTCCAATTTCCCTCATCCTTTTGAGATTATGAGGCTTTTAAAGCTACTACTGGTCCCATATAAAGAGCATATATACTCAGAAGAATCTATTGGGCGATGGGCTAGCAACCTGTCACCAATGTTCCATATGACATCGCAACTATCGCAAGTAACCAATGCGAAGTATTCATTTCTCCAGTCTCTCTATCCCCCCAGAAAGGGATTAAAGGACGTGAATGTATATGTATACTCAGAAGACTTCTGCGATGTTTAGCCGATTTTCGGAAGTCCCAACCCTAGGGTCTCTGCCATAGACATTATGTTTTTTAGACTGCGACTTAAATACAATGTAGCAGGTACCTTTCTTCTGCATTCCACGTAGTCAAATCCAACATAGTCATGATTTTTTTAAATATAGTCAGAATAATAATATAGTCAGAATTTGACGACCTCCGTGGCACGATCCGTTAGACTCCTGAACGCTAATCGTGAGGTCACGGGTTCGATTACCGGTGGAAGTAGAGTTAAGAACTACGCTTTTCTACTGCTTCAATCTGGTCGTTGATTATATATGCTATATATGTATTTATCTATTTCTAAAATATACGTTGACTAGTACCCTTAAATGTTAAATGTACTTACCAAGGCGCTAGTTCAATTGTTGTAATAATGTCCAAATATTATTATTATAACGATTGTCACAGAAATTGTCCCATGTTGAGCTTCAATCTGAATAAAAGTGCTAATTGGCTTTCTCCGTATGTCCTAAGAAGCTGGACTAAGAGAAAAGAGGTGAAGGAATTCTAGTCTTTGGCTTAGAATCAGTCACTATGGATTAGCACCATCACTACTCGATAATACTGCTACAGGTCTTTCTGATCGGATATTCTGCCCATACTTAAGACATTGAAAGATGTGAGAATGTTTTATCACAAATTACGTATCACAGTATGAATGAAGAGTCAAGCCGAACAAGGTCGTTTCTTTGCCCCGAGCGATAAACGAAACATGTCCACGCATGACAAGATAATAAAGACACTTTTTACGTCACACGTACGAGCCCATAGTCACGTCTTACGTACTACATACATATACATTCACGTCTTTTCATCACTTTTAGGGTTGACAGAACCTTGGAGAAAACAAAAATGATGTAACATTGCTGACAGCTTCTAAGCCCGACATCCAATAGATTCTAGTAACCTCTGGTGGCCTCCTAAGTGAAGCCTAACACAATATAGTAGATTGGTAGCTAGTTATCATTCTTTATATGTGCCAGACTAAGATACGAAAAAATATATATAATATCGAAGAACATTAAACCACATTTCGTTGTTCGGTATCAAGTAAAGAAATGGGTTTTGATAGGTTTTCTATTCTATTCTAGGTTTTCTAGCTTAGTTGCTTCTTGTGTATTATAGTAAATATAGCGGGTTAAAGTCCTATAGAAAAAGGTAAAAACGATTTCCGAGTAATTTTGACAACAAATTCCTAAGAAATCACACAACACTATATTACCAAGGGAACTTTTACTCTGTTTACAATTTTGTTTCAGCTACACGGTCGTAAGTTTATTGTAAATTTGCATTTTGTTCAAGTTTTCCTCATTTCTGTGCAGTGAACCTTGACCATTCCTTTCACTATTCTGATGCAATTTCAGAGAATATTCTGTAACTCATCCATTACTCTTTGCATAAAATATTATCATAATGATCATATTACATAAAATGTTTCATACTAGAGACGTAAATATAATGTTAGCTAACTGCTTTTCTCTCCAGCTTGTGCTAAAGTTGACTAAGGGACTAGGGCTAAATAGAAATTAGAATGTAATGGGCTATTTCATACTAAAGCCATATTAAAGTTATACAACCCGGATTTGTATTAAATGTGGTCAAATAAAAGGATATGAGTGTATACTCGTAGTAATAATGTAATCACGTGAAACTAGTAGGTATTAACACGGGACCACTATAAAAACTGAAATCATTGTACAGTTATTTAAGATTAACATTACCGTACGATAACCCACTTACATGTCCTATGAAAACCTAGATATTTCAAAACATTGTGCAATGGTATCTATGCATGTACGCGCTTCTGAATAAGATCGATGTACTTTACATAGTGAACAGTTAGTTTCAATTAAAATATGTAACTGATAACCGTTACTTCTTTTTAAGAAAAAGATAGGAGATAGGATACTAAAAATGTATGTTTTGGTTTTAATCCTAGCAGGAAAAATCCTGTATTTAAGAAGCTTTTATCTATTTCACTGACTTTTGTCGCACTAAGAAAATACACCACCGTTACGGCAAGGAAATAAATCGAATAAAAACATACCCGATTTTTATATAGACTGTAGTAAAGATCTCTATGTTATTCAATATGCTACAAATGCTTACGATGTGGCCCTAACCTCATTATCTGGAAAAATATTCTGTGGTCTCTACTAACAATCTACGTAACTACCTCCTTTACAGGAATACTACTGTTTATCATGTCTAATTTTGCAATTATTACCTAAATTAATTAAGCCCGCAACAAACTAACTTTTCACCAAACGTAACTCTCATGCCCTTAACAATTTTCTTGTCATGTTTCACCTGCTGTATCAAACCAATCTTTTTCCTTGTAACCGCTATGCATATACGATGCATGCGTCAGCCTCCAACAGTCGTGGGAATGTATGTAAGAACGTTGGCACCAATGAACTCAAACATGACGTATCGTGAGGCTATAGTGACCCCCGTCGAAATGGCGAAGGTCTTTGCCCACCGAAGCCATTTTTCACCAAATAGTCAACATCTGACGTGACAGGTTGAGCTAAATGCAGTTCAAAGACATTGATTGTATTTATTATCTACATTTCTGAGGATGTGGTAAGTGATTGTTGTAGTAGAATATGTAGAGGTTCAATACGAAAATATAACTTGATTTATCAGTATATTTTAATAATAATAATATTTTAGGACTATATTACACCAACTGTACTAGCTCTTTGGTAAGTTCATTTAAGACTTGTGTTAAGGGTACTAGTCAACGTATATTTAAGAAATATATACTTATTATACATATGTAGCATATATAATCAACGACCAGATTGGAAAGCAGAAGAAAAGCGTAGATCTCAACTCTGCCTCCACCGGGAATCGAACCCGGGACCTCATTCTTAGCGTTTAGGTGCTTAACCAATCGCGCCACGGAGGTCGTCAATGAATGAATGAATTTATTGTGTTTGGCATCATGTTTATTATAGCCGCCACTATTTAATTTTGCAAATCAATGTTACTTTCATTAAGTTTCACTTCCTTAAAAGAACTTAGAACTATTAAAATAATACTAGTACTCTTTGGCAAAGACTTTGTTTACAATTACTGTATACGCGTTACAAAAACTGTAAAGGTAATCGAGTTAGAAAGTTTATGTATATATTTCGGACAGATATTCAAAAAATTATTTATAACCGGTAAAGTTACTATGGTTGATATTTATCGATGAACTAGTAACTGTTGGCCTTCATACTTTGCATGTGACTATTTAGTATCGATAGGTATATTACAAATCAAAATACTCGTAGTTACGATGAACGTTTGTCTATTATACGCAAAAGAGTAAATCACTGTCATGGGCAGAGTCTGAAAATAAAGCTTCTGTTAAGTATGTGCACTTCTGCTTGAAGGTTACGGTATTGAGTACTTTCACCTAGAGCAGATATTGTTAAAACTTTGCTATTTAGATTTTTGGGAGCTGCAAATTGAACCCATCCCTATCGAATGCGGATCCAATTGGCTAACCACATACAACAAGCTATATTCGAAGAATCTAAGTTCTAGTCCCAGTTCTCTCAAGACCTACATATCTATATTCATTTATTCACCCTTTCGGAATAGTCAGAGGCTTGAAATGCCCACATTCGGAATATCCTTACCAACTCAAAACTTGCGTTACAGCATCTGGATTGATACAACATCAGCTGAGATGTTGGATCCTGAATTTATAACGAAAAGTGCGAGTTCAATAGCATATGAATATCTTACACTACGATTACGCGATGAAGACAAGAACCCATGACTATCGAACAAGAGAGTATAGGTGTGAAGAATACAAATCTGATAGCTATTAAGTCTTCTTCACAACTTCTCAGAACATCCAATTTATTAATTGCATCCGATACTGTTCGTTTAAACTCATTTTGAAATATGGTTTCGCAAAGGTTAATCATGCAAGGCGCTAGTGAGGGGATTTCTCGGAATCGTGAATCACTAGCACGCGACTGTTTGATGAACGACCGGCAACCGTTCGATAAGGAAAACCGTACGATAGGCTGCGAGACACATCTGAAAGTCAGACGGATATGGCGCATGCTAGTCTGGGAAAAGAGAATGTTGCTAGCTGCTTTTGACATGTGGAAGTAGGGGTGAATGGAATATAGTATCCTATCACTTAACTTTCATATCAATGAGATCTCTACTTCGACTATGAAATTAAAAGTGATAGAAATTTGCAGCTCTGTATGTTTTCATTGGTAATTTTCGGCCATAGGCTATAAATATCAATAATATTTGTTATTAGTTGTTATCTCTAATATGCCTTAAATATTTGCTTACCATTGTTTGGTCAGTAATCGTTCATTCTATCCTTTTGGGGATTGTAGACGTGAGTGTGTATGTATGTTTGTCTATATATAAACTTTTTGATATTCATTCTTTTTGTTAGTCATTTTTAATGATATGAACACTTGCAGTATGACTAAATAGTAATCGCTTCATTAAACATGTAGATCATATCTGGATTACATGATTTGATCCAAGTCATGTTCCATTACACACTACACATACAACAACCTTAATGATAACGTCATCGATTTAATCTGGAATGAAAACCGAATACTAGTTAGCTTCGTTTCGTGTGCTTTTGAATACCACTTAAAGACTCGTGATAATCAATTTTTTAGAGCTACAAGTAAGATGTCACTAATTTTATAAGTTAATGTCATCACAGCCCTGATAATTATTATAAAATAGACCGAGCCGATATTGTGTTTGTCTCTGATTTTAATATCCCCTAAATAAATAATATGTATTGACATGATTGGTAATGGCATGTGTAAGTTCAATATTTCCATAATAACATTTAACAAACAACGAAAATAAGAGTCATTACAAATAGTGAATTTCTTATCAATTTGGTATTTATCAGTCGTAGCCCCTTAGCATGAATTAAATAAACTAACTATGATTGACTATGAAGCGTAAAAATAATAAAATAGATAAAAATGACGCGGAACAGTGTCCCTTAGTCTCCTCAGAACCCCGATAATTATTAAGGTGACCTAGGAAATATTATTTGTACAAAGTTTCTTTCCATATAATATACACATAATGCAAAACAAACAAACAAACGCATTCACGACCATTAACCCTTGCGGAGTAGTCAGAGGTTTAGGTTTCCATCTCCGCAATTGCGAAGGTAGTCATTCTATGGACACCTCGAACCCACGTGTTGACCAGATACACATAATATAATAGCAATATTAGAAAAGGTAAAAACATGACTATAAAGCTAACTTTTTTGCTAAAAATTTCAACTCCAAATCCGAAAAACCTACAATAGTGTTTGGGAGTCTACAGAAGTAGAGATCGCGGATCCCCATCTGTCTCGATCCTGACTAACCACATTCGCTTCATTGACATCCATGGAGTAATTAATAAGAGGAGTGGGCCTTATGCAATATTTGTATGGAAACTCGGGGTGAAACGAGATACCCGTGATGGAGGGGGAAATTACAACCAATCAAAACACGGCATCGGCTAATCAAACTAGGTATCTTCTTTCTACTACACATTTTTAGACTCCACACCAATTAAAACACGCCATTTGGCCTCCGCTCCGCGTAACGGGAACCGCTCCTTACGCCGGGTCCTCTTTGTGTTTGGTTCGTGTTGACATCCATCCACCAAATCCGTCAAATCATGCTTTCACAACATTTTGTTATTCACGCGCCTCCAATAATTATTTATTTACATTTGTCTATCTTTACGGGAATGCCAATGCAATAGGTAAAGTAAAATAACATAATACGTCGAAACGTCGGGTTAATAAAGGTAACTTTATTATATAAAAACATACACGATAAGTCCCTTTAGTTATGAATCATAAAGTTAAATACACAATATTTACAACTAGTGACCCGCTCCGGCTTTGCACGGGTATAAAATATATAGCCTACTCCACTATTTAATGGATGTTATTATGCATATAAACCTTCTTCTTGGATCACTAAAAAACACGTAAAAAATCTATTAAAAAAACCGCATCAAAATCCGTTGCGTAGTTTCAAAGATTTAAGCATACAAAGGGACATAGGGACAGAGAAAGCAACTTTGTTTTATACTATGTAGTGATAATTACAATATCAAAACTCATTAATACACTTAACTACTAACATCTTATATCACAAAGTAAAACTATTTACGTACATAGTCCTCTGCTCTTAATAAGGGCCCACGCCCGTAATAAGAATGCTGACT
This sequence comes from Leucoptera coffeella, assembly GCA_030578115.1. NCBI lineage: Eukaryota > Metazoa > Arthropoda > Insecta > Lepidoptera > Lyonetiidae > Leucoptera > Leucoptera coffeella. Next base: position 48,031 of record JAMBLF010000557.1, on the reverse strand, counting down.
AGGGGTCGTTATAATCTATTCGCGATGGGCTAGCAACCTGTCACCAATGTTCCATTATGACATCGCAACCCCAATTCATGCTAGCAAGTGACCTAATAGAGATTATATCACCGAGGTTCTGTCCACCCCGAAAGGGATTAAAGGACGTGAATGTTCATGTATGTATGTATACACGAGCATATAACAAGTCAATTCATATTACATTGAAGAACAAATGTAAAAAATAGTTTTTTCATATAGTACGCTCAATGTAGTAATTGAATCCGAATTTTGCGGTGTCCAAATCCCATGAGCGTCACCCGTGATCCTATTTGAGTTCAATTCTCACTATATATCACATCCGTCTCTCTAAATAGGAGTAGATAGAGATGTCAGATCTCCATTAACTTCGATGGAAAGTCAGAACATTGATCCAAATCTGTGTTTATAGCTTCTCTTCTATATCTTCTATGCGTTATTAATTCGGAACTATAATAGAATGCCAAATAACTGCCGTTCATCCCGAAATCTTATGCAAGGGACTACAGGTAAATAAAATTTGTTAGGCCACATGCTCATGCATGCACGTGCAAGGTCGGTCTCCAATATAGCTAAAAGTAACCAAGGAGATAGGAGTGTTATATTCACAAAGTTTTTATCCACCCCGATGTGTCTTAAAGGACATGAATGCACAATTATATTATATTATAGTCCCGTGCTAGTCTGGAACATAAAAGAAATGCTAAATAGCTGCCGTTCTTCCCAGCATCTCGTAGGAGGCGACTAAGAGACTATTTAATGTATTGAATGTATTGCAACCTGTTACCAATGTTCTATATGACATTACAACCCCAATATTCGTCCTTATAAGTGACTAAGGAGATGTTATCATATCGTCAAGGTTATGGCCACCCCGCATGGATTGAATGTTTGCAGAATATTATGAGGGTGAGCATATTACCGTGACGTCACCATATCGATTAGATTCGTCATACTCGGAAGGGGTAAATCGAATATTCACTCTTTCTAGAATTGTCCATATCATTGTTTGGGCTAGGAATCAATGTCAACAGCCTACTGACTGACTCATTTAGGCAAGTGCTGTAAGGGATGGGTTGCACAGGGTGGAAAAGAATAAAAATCTTTGTAATCTTGAATTCGTGTAGCCTAAAGCCTCAAGGACATTTTTTGGTCATATTTGATTACGGAAGGATACATACTAACTAGAGCATATCTAACGTGAACATCTTACAATTTATTATTTACATTATGTTGTAGTTCAGCGTAAATATTATATATTATTACATAATATTCATATATTTATAGATTTTTTATAAATATTTGTATGTAAAATGATGTAAAGACACCCATGAAATTACACGAGCAAATATTATTTAGTTATATAACTAAACTCAATCTAAGTGTAACCATACCCTAAAATTAAGTTTCAATCGAATGGCTGTAGTCACGTGTGACGTCACACGCTGACGCGACAGTTCTTCGAAGAGGTAGGGTAAGTGGAAATGCGGCAGCTAATTAGAGCCAATATGGCGGAGCTTTCACTGAAAAAGCACAGTTCTCGGGAGCTCGGCTTAGGGCGGCCGGACGCTAACTACATTACGTTGGGTTGCTAAACAAATGCGAATATAAATACGTACATGTATATTCGTAGAATCGTTACTTTATTTTGGACACATAATACTTACTGACTTATAACATTAGAATTAGATGGCAGTCACGTCTAATAAATTTCATTGACCCCTAAGTTAGTTTATATAAAATGCCGAGACATTGACAAATAATGACCGAAACTCCCATAAAACCATATTTTGAATTCCTGATTTAGACATTAACCTTGCTATGTGGTAATCTTTTAATAAAAATACTGCAGAATTACTTAATGATTATTTACGGCATGCACATAATTAATGCTTGTCATCCTGAGTTTAAAAAACATTCGAAAATCATTTGAGTAATTACATTAGTGCTAAATTTTGTATATGATTGTAATGTAAATTTACACAATTGTTTGCAAGTTTGTAGAAGCTTTGATATATTGCGATTTTTTGCTTATGTCAAGTTTAGATTGTTGTTAATGTAATGAAACAATTATATTGTAGTATTACAACTGATATATAAAATACATTTTGCTAGCATCCCTAAAGATGTACTAAATGTATTTAAATACAAAAAACTTTTACTTAAGAGAATCAAGACACGATCTATCCTAATCGATATTTAAAAGAGATACTAAGCTTATCACAATATCGCAGAAGACGCTAAGTGGTATGAAGATCATTAATACGTAATTATAGGATAGACTAAAGAGACCTCATTAATTTCTAATTTAACTAGACACATATTTACCCTGACTCTTATTTATCTAGAAATTCCTCTATATTCACAAAAAACAATAATAATTATATGTTTTTCACACCAGAGATCATTTATTCATAAATTCAAATTAAGTTATATACAATAAAACAAGGAATTAAAACTAACAAAATATTTACAAACTTAAAACTAATTAAAATAAATTACCTATAAATTAAATATGTCTAAAAAATTGTCGCTGTCATTGGAGCGCAGAGTGCCCAATATGCTGGCAGCATTCCCCCTCTGAATAGCCAGACTAATTCTCTGGCGGAGGAAGCTACCAGCCCTGCAATCCCCACTGGACTCTTGCAGGCGATGGGCAAGATCCCTTATGACCCCATGCGCCGCGCCCCCCCAAGAGCCGAGAGTTTCAACGGCGAAAGGAACAAAACTATATTCCCCACCAAGTGAAGAATATTTTCGCCGCTTCAAACTCTCTGCCGCAGCAGCAGCAGATCCCGCCTCGACAGCGCTCCGGGAGACATGACAAGGCGCCAATGTGTCAACGCAGGTGGCATCCCACACCAGAGCCTTGCCACTCTTCCATGGAATGAGCGTCATACCATCCGGTCTCTTGCCATCGTCGCGTACCAGACCGGAAGGCTCCAGAACTGCAGGTACACGAGCGCTGACAAGAGCGCGGCGTATGACGTCATTTTCACACCTAATTTTAAGAAACATTACTTATGCACCTTTGAATATGCGGCTAGCCTAAGCCTTTCCTAATACGGTGCAACCACGAGCCTCATAAGAAATTTTACACACGTCACGCGAGAGGTTTACCCCTTCAAAGGAATTTGCGATAGCTGGACGTGTTACGGGGCGATTCTAACAATTTTAATTGTTGTAAAGGCACGCCATTTACGTTTCGTAATAACACTGAGAATATTAAGGCTGGTTCTTGCACCTTCTAAGACATAGTAAAAGGTAACGTTACATTTTGTATGTTGACGATTCAACGATAATCGTTAGATGAAGGCTTGTTAAGATTTCCTTCTGCTTTCCTGTCTGCTCGTTAATTATATGCATGATACAAGTTAATCGTTTGTTTATACAATTAAGTCAAGTCTTAATCTAGTTGTAGTTAATAGTGTTGCAAATGTTATGAAATAAATAATTATTATGAAATGTGATCTAATACCTATAAATACGCATATTACAAACTAGTATTAGCCAGTACGTGTACCTAATCTCAGAACATACGGTGTAAAAGGATAAATGTCGGAATTGATAACACTGATAGAGTGGGGAAACCCTCGGCAAATTATTTCACTAATCAACCGATACTACACACTGATATGTATACTTACACAACTTTTTGTAAGAGGAAAATTAGTTGATTAAGTCTGTAATAATATATGTGCATACATATAATATTGTATAATATCCCGATTATTACTAGGCTGCACTTAAGAATAAGTAAGTTTCCATACGATATTTCCGAATTGATAAATGGGGAAACATCTACTAATTTGAAGGGAAATAGACATGACAGGAGTACATATGTGTATGTATTTCCCAATAGACAATAGTCAGTACCAGAACATTACCATCTTTAATACTAACATTACATAAGTTTTGTGTTACTGCTATATATTGCTACATGTTTGATTAACTGTGGGTTCTATATAGCCTTCACAACCCTAATAATTATTCTTAAGGTGATCACGCATATACTATGATTCCGAAGTCGTATCCATACTAAATTGCATGAAAACATCATGCTCATAACCATTATTATTATGATAGAGCAACATAAAGAAACCGTATGACGAAATTGTTTCCATATCTATGATATCTGTAATCGTAGAAGAATTTTAATCCGAAGATAAGGCGTATCTCTCACTACCTGATATGACGTCTAGCAGCCGCTCTTTGGCGCACCTCGCTACATACACACGCGATGCTGACGTAGCATTCTTAGAAGAAAATCTTATCTACTAGGATAAAGTAAACGGCATACAAACTCATTGAATAAACAAAAATATTATTCTATGTCTGTGTGCAAAAGCTTTAAAAAATGCGAAAGAATCTAAGTGGCGTTAAGATAAGGTTACGTATCTACTGATAGCCCAGGTGGTTTTAGATTGAAATCACGGTTTGTTAGAATGTCAAAACATAATATGATATATGTATGTTGTAACTGTTAAATTTCACTGAGTTTCACAATGTTTTAAATAGGAGATAGGAAAGGATAAACGAGGTTTTGCTTCTAGTAACTTTAAGATGAAATTCCTAGTAATTCTTCTGATAATACTAATAGGAAATGACCTGTTTAACTCACCATAGGAATATGTTTTAATGTTCATTCACATTGCATCGTATCAATCTATCATAATACATACAAATATAAAGTATTATTAAGAACATCTTTATATTCGTGCGTTGCAAATGAAGATCATTTTATTTGAGAAAACAAGTACAAATCCTGAATGTCATAATGTTTAAGCAATTTGCCCTAATGGCGAGGAGATTGATTTAATACATTACTAAACTATTGTATAATGTAATGACGTAATTGCAAAATGAATGAGTCGTCCTATGAATAAGCGGATCTGACGAAACATAAATTTCCCAAATACATTGAAGGCACTTGCCTAACGTAGAGAGAAAATACTGAAGTGCGAAATTTAACATGTCAATGCTGAATTTGAAATACTTCCGAACCGTAACCAAAATTATGACGCAACATAATCACATTCACGCCTCGTTCATTATCTACAGAATCTTTTTGCTTGTAAGTAAAAGGGAAGATGAAATATTTCAGTAACAATTGACGACGTTAATCAACACCGATTGCGGTAAAACGACTGACCACCACCTGTCATGTAAGTGCTGAATTTTCGGTGAAAAGTCGTTTCGAAGCTGCCAAAAAATTTCCTTTTAATTTTAAATAGTTATTGGCTTCACACTTTTTCTAAAACCGTACTAAGGTTAATTTGACAAAACCAACTGAATTAAAACGCCAGTACAAAGAGTCACTGAGCAACTAGTTTCATGAATCAGTTCCGTAACAGATTTTCTATCGGAATCCCCATTACAAAAGGCCAAAAAACCAAGCGGATCACTCCGAATCCGCATCTCGAAGTACCAAGAACAAGAGAGCGCTCGGAACAGAATCAAAAGCACATGCAATGTCTTAATGGAGCGGCGCGTTGACCTCGGGCGGATGTCCGACTAAAGGCTAGCGCACACTGGTCCCAGCCACACGCGGCGTATGATACACATTTCAGAATTGAATACCAATTTAACTGTTATCTTAATGTATGTTATATCTGGTAGGAGGTGTATACCCATATGAGTATTCGGCGATTCAGTTTGTATTACGTGGCACCTAATAAGCGTTGACTTGTCTAGAAAGGTTAGACTGATATCATATTTTGACTTATTATATTCATCAGTTCACATTTGCTTCCTTACTTCAAAACTCTATTGGTAAAATTATTAATGCACTTGTATGTAAAAAACACATAAGATACGCATGATGTGGTTGATTTCCACGCATTTTAATTGCCTAAGAAAATTTCTTCGCCGCGGTAGTGTTGGACAAGTGTGCGTCCGCCTTAAAAGCCCGAGAGGTGTGTGAAATGACGTCGAAATTCGCACCGATAGTGACGTGAAGGCGAGCCTACAGTGACGACACGAGCTCACCTGGCGTATAAATACAAGTCAATCAGAGTCGCTCGTCAGACCTAATCAGACCACGGACGGAATAACATTGTTATAGTGTTGCGCAGTGTAGTACGATTGTCGATAAGTTGTTGAAGAGAGTGAAAATGAAAGTGTTGTGCCTGGTGCTAGTGATGTGCGCGGGGGTGTCGGCGATGCACAAACACCACCCCAAGTTTCCCAATGCGAACGAGGATGGAGTTTTTAAAAGAGGTTCGTTGGTTTCCGTCAAAGTTTAAAACTTTTTAGTGGAATAAGTTTGAAAAAACAATAGGTAGTGCGAATACTTTTATTTTACTTTAAAATAATGATATTTAAAAGAGACGTTTTCTTAAAGTTTCATTTATAATAAAAAAATATATTATACAAAGTTTGCATTAAAAATAAATTTAAAATTTATAGATGTTACAAAAATTCTAAGCAAAATATATTTTTTAAAAAGTATTGTTAAAAAAATACACCAAATAGAAAAACTGTCACGAACTTTGAATCTCGTACGCTGTTTAATTACGTAATGAGTAATTGTAAAATTACTTAACGAAATCATTAGCTACAAATTTGCTCTAAGGACACGTTAATATTTTCAATACGGAATCATCCTTATAACTATATAATGAAATAGTTAGCTAAAAATGTAATTAGCTACTTTATGGACACATCAATACAAAGCACCTTTAATTATCACGATGCACTATTTCTTTTTCTAAACTTCTACCACTTATCTTTACAAATAATACAATTTCTTATCAGCAAGTAACTTTAAATTTTAAAATAATACTTGCTTATTAATGATTAATTTAAATGGTAAAATAAACTATTCCTACTTTCACACTATCCTCAATCATAATTAGCATATCATAGAATTTATCACTATCTTACAATAGTCCATTTTATGGCAAGATGCCCCACTAAACCCATTCTCTGAAGCAAGTGTCGATGCGACTTGTCATCGGCCAACCAACTAATTACAAGCCTAAAATAGCGTTCTATCTGACGCAATGATGTCTCAATGAACGTAAGAATCGCGTTTCCGGCGGAGTGACATCTATAGTTTATGAGTTTAAACTCTTTGACCACATTCACCATAATTACTCTATCAATAACTTATAAAATAAAAAATATATTAAATAGCAAAGAAAGTACAAAGTTTGAATAGGTTATCATTTAAATGATACTGACCTTAGATTAATTTCAACTAGTCATGTTCGTTTAATTTCTAAACTAGAAAGGCGAACCATTTCTCAAATTACTTTAATTAGGTATATATTTATTATGGTTCTAATGAAGGACTAAATCCAAGCGATTATGATTATGAATTGAAATTAGATTCAGTTTAACTGAACTACAAAGATATAGTTCCTTAGTCCTTTTTAAGCAGAAAGTTATAGCGTAACCTGCATCCCAAGGTTTTTACCTGTTTCGCTAAGTATGAGCATATATCACGTATTTATATTAACCAGTGAAACGTGATGTAGACTTGATTGAATCTACACTGCGAGATGACTAAAAGTCAAAAGGGAGAATCAGTAAATGATCTTAAATATTTCATGAAATTAATGTTCGACAAGTGTAATTGAGTGTTATAAGACAAGGTTTTATCCGCCCTTCATCTCCACCTAGATATCGGTTCATAATCACAAACATCAAATAGTAAAAAATGTTTTTCATAATTCTGTACGTTTTGCCAATATTCCCATGACATGTAAAAATCTATTTAGCTAGATAACCAATGGTTTAATTATAATATACTGCTAATTTAGTTTGATATAGGTACTAATAAACGGACGCCTTTAAGTCACAACATATTTCAGTTACATTATATATTATTAAGTCATAATTATGTCAGTAACATGCATCATCAAATTAACTTAAACCAAACACTCATTAATAAAATTTATAGTTTTCTTTATTTTTCAACAAACATGCTTAGTTCAACTAAGAATTGGTATAATGATAACTTTTGTTACAGTGGCATGTTCGAGTGAAACAGACAAGAGCAGAAGCGAAATTCTCGAAAAATCAAAGTGCGGAGAACCCAAAGAAGTATTCGTAGACCTGCCACCACGATATACACATGAACAGGTAAATATTCACAAGAATAATAATAGGAAGTAGCTGCCTTTCAGCGCAAAACGAAGTCACGTTTATGGGTTAAGTAGTGAGGAGACAGAATTGAGTATCAATGATTTGAGGAGTGATGATTGAAACAGTCAGAAGTTTAGTTATCCACCACTAAGTCGAATAAGTGTTATCAAACACACCTTGCCTCATTTCTTGTGTCAAGTTATTTGGTTCTTGCATGACAAATATACATAATTATTACATTGATCTAAAAGGATGTGCAATTAAATAATATCGTCAACACCACTACAGCATGCATCCGTTTGTAAAATACAAAAACGTTAAAAATATAGGTTTAAATTGTAGCATATAAAATATCTAACTAGTCCCTTTATTCCAGATCATACCAGGGTCAGTGTGGGTGAAAAGGTGTGTGGGCCTGTGCGATCACCACTCATCTCCTGGATCGAGTTGTATACCGACGAAAACAACTATAAAACATATACCGGTAAGCTGACTTTAGTTGAATATGCTCTATTAGTATTACGTAATAAAGTAACAAAATATAATACTTATTTCTTTGGATAGTATTCTCTATGATAATCTAAATGCTAAAAGTCTTTAAGTAGTAATACTAACTTTAGAATTACTAGAACTTTAACGTATTAAATAACACAAAGTTCATTAACCGTCATTGAATTTCCAGTACAATGTAAATTCTAGAAAACGTATTATATCATTTGAATCAAGATCGTAGTATGTGCGTTAACTGTTTATCTCCGAAATGCTAATTCAAAGAAGCCTTGACACCAATTTGTTACTACTTTACTCTCTGTGATGCATACACTTGCTACAAGATCCAATTGATAACGAACATCTTTAAAACAGGGCATTTTTGAATCCAACATTCTTCTTGATGACGACCTACGAAATTACACACGAGGATAAAAAATAATAACATAGAAAATGAGAGGAAAATTAACAAATAGAATACTTTGTCTTAAATTGGTGTGCAAATTTCCTCTAGGCAAAAATATTCAGACGTGACCTTACATTATTTTGACATCATACATGATTATTACCTTATCTGAGCATTTCTTGTGATTAAAATCTAAAGGTGAGCACACGCACGTATTCAATCATCGGATAAGGTTTTAATGATGACGAAATACTGAGATATCATAGAAATATCGCTAATAGTACTATGCTCTTATTGTAGATACGAAATTACGCCATAAACATATAATTTTACAATGTTCATTTTTCTAGATAATGCGTAATATTCTAGAAAAAGAGATGTTAGTACATTAGATAAACTTTAAGTATTACTCGAGTTGCCTATCATCCCTTTCAATTTTGTGTAAAAGTTGATATTTTTTATTTTATTAATATTCGCTTTCGTTTGATCACAGGTAAGGGTATATAACGTGAAAACAGACAAGGAAACCTGCCTCTCCTACCCAGTTGAGGAGCATCTGAGTTGCGGCTGCTGCAACATGTCCCAAGACGACTGTTTGGGTGGCCAAGTCTTCAACCCTCGTAAGTGTACCTGCCAATGTCCAAACTTGGAGGAAAGGAGGTCGTGCATCCGCAAGGTTCGTTAGATAATGGATGTCTGTCTTCTTGACATGTGTCAGCATGACGTTTCTATCCCTTCAAAATCTTCTTCGCTGTCAAACTGTTGTGTAGCTGTCGTTTTCGTTGTTTCACATGAACTAGATGTTAATAGAGATCGCGCCACATACGGTGGCAGTTGGAGGCGTCGCCACAGTCGCGTAATTCAGTGTTACCAGTAAACACGCCAAAACTAGCACTCACTGTGCCATACGGCTCGAAACATTATAGGTTTCATTTGTAACGATCTTTGGTTGCAGAGCTATAAACTCAAATAAAACAAATTAATATATCAAAGTCAAAATATGTTTATTATACTATTTCAAACATGATTAATAATTAACGGGACTTATCCTTCTTATTATATATTACATATATTATGTGTTCCTTCACTCTGTCCGCAATAGACCGTTTAGTCTGTTCGACATAGGATTTCCCACAGCTGCAATCAATCTTATACACACCCTTATATCTTATATCATGAGTATAAATCGCGAATCTCTTAAAACTATTATTTCAAACATGGCACTGAGCATTGTCTTTACATATTTTTTACCGAGGTTAGATCAGCGGAGACCCTAGCTTGGAGAAGAACTAACAAGAAACTCCGGAAATCAATTTATTATAATCACCCTTAACAAACATAAAAATTACAAAGAGTGGGCAAAAAACACAACGCTGGTAATACTAAATTTACTTTTCATACAAAATAACACGCAATGGCGGAAACGTCAAATTTAGTTCCAAGTTTGGCTACTGCCACCGTATGTGGCGGGTACTCTATGTATATTCTTATGTTGATGACACTTTTTGAAAGCTTATGGTTTGTAGGTAGGTAACTTAATCTGGGCCTTATTAATAACGATAAATGAAAGGTATCAAGTATCAACAGTGACTTCTACTAGTAGCAGAATAGAGACAGTACTGAGTCATTGCTTTGATCATGATTGTGAAAACCTAATAAAAGTTTTGTAAACAAAGAAAAGCCATATAAATGAAGTCACTACTAAATTTACAATTGACATAAGACTTACACATTTGTATTGCCGTAGAACGTACGCGACTAATAAAAAATAATGATATTATCAAACAAGCAGATTTGGTGATTTTAAAATTAATCAGCGACAAACAAAAACCTGCTTAAATACCTAATTACGATAGCAAAGCTAATTTACCATTAAAATTTCATTGATACAAAAGCGGAAAAAGGTAGACATTGATCGATTGAAAAAGTGTGCTAATCTACACGTAAAGCCCCTTTGTACGGCTGAATCACTGAATTTCCTTATCGGTAATCAAGAATTGGTCATGAAAAACTACAGCGGTATCAAATTAGATTTATATGGATAAGATTGGCACAGTTTGACAGCTCTCCTAGATAGACTCTAGCTCTTCTACACGCTTATTCACGCTTCTCCTTCTATAGACAGCACCGATACGTCGACAAACCTCTTCTACTAATGTGGAATAGCGTCAAGTATCTGACATCCATTGTCTTCACAAACCATGCTTTGCAACATCACTAACGCATAATGATGACTTCACTTATTAACTGTATTTGAACAAAAAAAAACTTTAATTGGGAAGCTTTAATTTTATCGATGATACATGTTATCATCTGGTCGTAATACTTGGTGAAAACCTTGACACGTTGCAACAAAAAAGTGTATTCGAATTAAGTCTCATAAAAATTCAAAAACTAAAACTATCTGAAATAGTAATTGTATCCGGTTACGAAATCCAGAGGATGAACTTATTGTAATGCGTCATATATCCCATCCATATTAGGTAAATGGAAGAACTAACTAACAATATCTCTCTTTTGTTACAGCGGAACCAGAATATGAGGTGGAATCGGTATAAATGCACTTGTGAGGAGCGCAGGAAGACTTAAACTTGACACTCAGCTTTAGAGGTTCACCGAAACTGACTTTTAGTCCGTGAAGGACTTCGAGTTGTGAGTGAAAAGCCCGGCCTGAAACCAGAAATTCAGAAGCCTGTTATTACAGTGTGCTAAGAGTACAAATACGTAAAGGTGCTTTGAGGAAAAGGACAATATAAGAAATATTTAGATAATTGACGTATCACATGTTTCGGCGTTTTGAATAGCCAAACAAACAGTGATTATGGATCGACCATGAGGTGAAAATCGTGGTTAAATAATCCTAGTAGGAGTTTGAAGAGGAATCTCACTAGAAGAGAAGGTTTTCTGATAAGTGATTAAGGCTACAATTGAGAGGCTACAAACCAATGTAGCATTTAATTTAACTAGTATTAAAACTGACTGAATTTAGTATTAAAGTGTATGGTACTTAAAGTGCATCACCAGTATTATAGGAGTAAGTTATTTAAGGTCACTTAAGGCCAAATGTGATGGTATTTTTACAGTCCTCTTTGAGACGCTAAATGCTAGAATAGATAGGGACAATTTATACGGTTAAATTAAAGTATTAAATTGTATTTATTTAGTGTGCAATTACTTGGGAAAGCAATTAATGTATCACTATAAGATAAATTATTCGTTTAGTGAAATTCAGCACACTCTCGTGCCTTGAATTAAATTGAATTGTCTTATAAATTTTTTGGGTACGTATTTTGTAAGACTTATGTTAATTACAAGAAATGTTAATCAAATTTAAATTATTCTTTTTATGTGTAATTTAATTGTTGATTTCTTGAATGAATTTTCTTGTTATAAGTTTGAATATACAATGACTCTACTATCGCCTATTTTGTACTTAATTTTACCTAGTCTTATTAGATTACTTCTAGGTTTTCTCTAGTTTTAATATTTGGCCAAGTTAAGAGCTCTCTTGTTAAGTTGTTTATGTTCCTTGTCTCATTAGTTAGTTATTCTAAGCCAAAGGCATAATGTCTCGCAATTACTTAATTAAGGCTAATTTAATTTATTTTGTTGTTGTTATTTGTAGACAATAAAATTGAGCTTCAATATTGTTATAAGAGATGAATGACAGAATAATTTATTTTCAATGAAATAAATGATTTTTTCATATAACTTATTCGTTTTTGTGTACGCTATTCATACCCGCTTTCTATTGCTATGCAGAGATCAACATTTGTTTTACGTAACAATACATATTTTTAGAAGCTTACATTACATATCTTAGAACAATGGCTACTGCTTATCTTAGATGGAAAATCCAGGCCGATTGTCGAGTCACATAGAAACGGATGTTTGGGCAAAGGAATCAGACAAAACCAAACCAAACAAAAGATCTGAACCAAAAAATACCTACCTACCTAAGCATGTACCCTTAAACTTGTAAATTTTTACGAGTATACGTAAAATGGTATTAAGTATTTATGTACAGCTATATAAAATACATTATACATCACAACTGTCTCCCATAAAGACGTAGATTCCACAAACTCACTCATTCATACATAGAGACTCACAGCATATTCCTCGAGATAGGTGATTGGGTTTTCATTAGTTGTATATTAACTTATAATTTGATGAAAATTAAATAATCCGGTGTAATGATGAGATGGATCCACGTTTTATGGTGACAGCTAGTTAGTTAAACAGTGGTTTCAGCTTCGCAATGCTCAAACGACAATGGACAACCAACCTCTGACTGTTTTACAAAGTTTATTAGTAGGTATTTTTAAAAGCTGTATTAAGGAAATACACGTATTCCAAGGTACATACACAAATTTACGTAACAAGCAAATGATTGTCTACGTGAACCTCGGACTACCAAGGGTTAATAGTCGAGTTGCGTATGTAAGTCATGAACGCATCTACGTGCATGACGTAAGCGACAAAAAATAGTGTTGACGCTGGCTACGTCAGTGCAGGTACGGAATGACATACGTCAGTGGTTCCATTTCGGCGAATCGCGGACCGTTGAGTCAGTGATGTTACATTTCCTCATTTTTGTACATGACAGGTGGAGACAATGCCTATTTTAATCTGATACTAAAGATTAAGTTTATTTGCCGTTGAAACTCTCGGCTCTTGGGGCGACGCGGCCTACGAGGTCATAAGGGATCTTGCCCATCGGCTACATAAGTCCTGTGGAGATCGCAGGGCTGGTAGCTTCCATCGCCAGAGAATTAGTCTAGCTATTCAGAGGGGGAACGCTGCCAGCATGTTGGGCCCTCTGCGCTCTAACAATAGTGACAAATGTTTAGATATATTTAATTTATAATTAAATTATTTTTATTTGTTTTAAGTTTTTAAATATTTTGTTAATTTATGGTTAAGATTTCATTGTTTAAATGGAAAATAAATATTTGTAAAGTGTATTAGTCTATTGTAGCTCAGTGGTTCAGCCCTTTGCTACTGAATCACTAGGTTTAAAGTTCGATCCCCGTCTCACCATGTACCTACTAGAAATGCACATTTTAGCAGTAAAAACAAATTAGGGAAATGCATCAACTACAGTGAGGAACCCTATTTTTAGGCTTAGCAGATAATTAGGCATTGCTTGTAAATGGCAAAATAACTAACCTGTCACAATAAGTAGTGAATAGGTGGTCACCACGTGGATTCGTGGATGTACTCGTGAATACCCAACTAACTCGCAAGGGATAATAGCCGTGAAGTGTATGAATATACGAGATAGTCAGAAGCTTGAGTGATCGCGGACGTATATATCTTCGTCCCGTATCGCCAGATAGCATTTACCCCAGGTTGGATGGTCACCAATTCACAAATTGTTTTTTTCTTTCGTGGCAGACAGAACCTCCGACATTTGAGGTAGCGATGTCACAATGGATCATTGGTGACAGATTGCTAGCTCATTGCTCAATAGATTATATTTACACCTACTCCATTAGTCGCCTCCTACGACATGCCGGGAAGAATGATAGCTAGTAAGCATTCTTTTTACAACCTAGACTAGCACAGGACTAGAAAGAACTCACCTCGCCCAGTATTGCATAACTTCAGTAATATAAAGAGAGGAGGTGAGTCAACGTCAAAGTTATTTTATATTGATGACAGATACAAATTTTTGAATATGACAAACCACAATCATTGATTTGACCCCCTGGCTCAATTGTTACGTACAGGTCAAGAGTTCAATTTTCGGAAGTAACACTCACATGTTATTGAGAGTTTTTTTTTTGAAAAGTAGCGAAAGTGTATCTAAATGTAAATTCCTTTGAAGAAATAAATAGATGAGAGCGCAGAGTAGGTAAAATTTTTATATGTATTTACTTCAATAACGATATTTTATGAACTCAGAATGCAATTGTGAAAAGTAGGAATATTTATTAGGTTTATTATTTATTTATGTTTATAATATGTAATGTAATTGGACATAATTGCTAAGGTTCTAACTTTATTCTACCATCCTTTCGGGGTGGATAGAACCTCGAAGATATGAAAACATCTCCTTGGTCACTTATTAGCATAATATTGGGGTTGCGAAGTCAAAATGAAAAAAATTGGTGATAGGTTGCTAGCCCATCGCCCTATGGATTATATTCACTCCTAGTCCCTTAGTCGCCTCCTATGACATGCCGGTGGCAGCTAGTTAGCTTCCTTTTTTGAGATCACCTTCTCATCACACTTTTATTATAATACATAGGCTTCATACTTCGGAACAGCAATGGTTGAACATGTTACCATTTATTGGGTTTCTGTTAAACACGCTATTTCGAATAGGTAAACGCTCGCAGAGACAAAATGGTCGTTTAAGCCTGTAACATACATACAAATCACGCCTGATTCCCTGTAGAGGGGTAGGCAGAGATCACGGATCCCCATTTGTCCCGATCCTGACAGACCACTTTCGCTTCATTACATCCTCTCATACACTCTCGGCGGTTATGGGTACTCCAAAGCGTTTAACCTCCCCAAAATATTGTTGCGATGTTCATGGAAAACAAGATGCTTCTGCGACTTAGTCACTTGGCCAGAACCGCATTCCTTTCTCCGAAGAGTAAACAGGGTTTAGTTGGGGGCGCCCACGGGCGTAATTAATGCGTTATCCAGAAACATACGGTTTTGCGTTGCACAGAATTCCAGAACAACATTAACTATAATAACACTTGCATACATATGTACATAGATAGACACGTGTCTTCTTCCGTAATTAGGGAATAAGGGATCTATATCGATTACCCTTTTGACCAGATATCATCATACGTGATGTACTTATGATACAAAAGTACTTATGACTTTGGCTTATGGCAATTATTAAAAGGCTTTTTCTTATTTTCTCTCCCCACCGGCCCAAATTCCACCCGAGCAAACATGTGACGAATATTTTCTGGGTTTAAATCAACAATTACATCACTAACTGATGCAATAAAATCATTGGGAGAAAATCTTCCCATTTTTTGAAAGGAGAGTAAAACTTAATTGCCCACCAACCACCTGTCCCATTGGATGCTACCAAAAACCGTCGCAATGCTAAGAACTGATTATCACTACATAGTATAAAACAAAGTCGCTTTCTCTGTGCCTATGTCCCTTTGTATGCTTAAATCTTTGAAACTACGCAACGGATTTTGATGCGGTTTTTTTTAATAGATAGAGTGATTCAAGAAGAAGGTTTATATGTATAATAACATCAATTAAATAGTGGAATATGCTATTTATTCCCGTGCCAAGCCGAAGCGCGTCACTAGTGTTTAATAAACTTCACTCATATCCACTTTTAGTAATATCTATTGTATTCACTATCCCGCTGAATAAACAAATTCCTACTGACTGAACCGATACCTTACGATGTTTCTCCTTATCGTCAACAGAAGAAGACTAATGCCTTGTGGAGAAGGTCTCTGACATCTTATAAGACGTCCTAGGTTTAAGGATAGGTAATAGCCAGTGCCTGTACACGGCCATACGGTTCTCTATCTATAACGTTGAGTGCTGTCTATCTAGTGAGACGCAGGATTTATGTGGCTCATGCCTAACGTGCCGTTTCGGAGATTGGTATTCATAGCTCTGAGTAGCCCGCAATAAAAAAGAGAGTGTGTGTACACAAGCCGTAAAATGTATCTATGTACATCAACAGAAAGAAATCTCTAAAAACAGAGTTCACCTAATGAAGCCAATCACCCAATAAAAAGGAATCCTGACTCATTAGATTACCATATAAAAATAAAGCTCGGGTTAAACTAAACAGTCTTTCATCGGGAGCAGTAGATACGTGGTTTCCTAAAAACAATAAGTTCACTCGTAGCGCATTCCCGCGGAAAATAAACAAACATGTCCGCCCATGAATCTGTCAGACCCACGCAGTGTTGCCAGCTTTTACTCGATTTCCTAGTTAAGGGCTTTTTATAAGGAACATTAGCAATTAAATTAAACTACTGCAGCAAATTAAATCTCTTGAGCGATGGCCTCGCTGTATGATATCTTCATTCCATATAAATGATGGGCCACGAATGACCGTGTTTTGTTTCCGTACTCTTGGAGAGGCCAACATCCAGCAGAGGACTAGTATAAGCTTATTGATTGATTGTGTTAGCGAACTTCACCTACAATAGTGATGTTCCATAACAAGAGTTTGTGCGTTGGTGATTAGAAAGTAACATTCGAAAACTACAAATTCTGGATTCCGAGAACGGTCATGTGGTAAGTAGTTGTAACAGGTTGAAGATCACCACCTCATAAATCTACATATGTTACATGCATTTACGTCCAAGAAAAGTTATGGTGTATGGTAGAAATAAAGAGCGCTGGCCACACTGCACCCGCCCCCGTGGTACACGCGAAGTTCTTAATTAAGGCCCTGTTTACATTAACTACAGAATTAAACGCAGATACGATCTAAATTTATAATTCACCATCCAAAATAACTGCACAATCATTGCTCTGCTATTCTCTACGCGAGCGTTGCCATTTTAGGTGAAACACCATAGCGTACGTACAACATACACAAATGTTTTACTTTTCAACGGGTAAATAAGTAACATGTGTTAGTGAATAATAATATAACCTTAAGTCAAGAGCTAGTCTAAGACTTAAATAGCATGCTACGTGTCATTCGACTCCGTAAGGATAAACTAAGGATAAATAGAATCATTGAACGATGTGCTATCCTGTCACTAATATATCGTATCAATAACACTATCAACGCAACATCGATGATTTAACTTTATAATTAAAGTTAGAGATTAGGGTGTTGGAATTGCAAATACTTTTTATACGTTTTAGGCTTACTCTCGACGTCTATTCTTGTCATATAGACACAGAAGTAGCCTTAACGAGAATAAGTTTAATCAGAGAGCCGTTCCAGTTCACCACGGCTTTGCATTTTTGTATATTATATTTTTAGATACAATGTCGTCAAATAACATGACATAATAGTTACGACTTGTGTATGCAAACTCCCTTTTTTATTGTGGTAGCGTAGTCAGAGGCTTGACTGGCCATCGTGGTTTCACTAGATAGACAGCACCCGTGATAGGTAGTGTACCGTATTGCCGTATACAGGCACTGGCATACCGGAGGGATAGGCAGATTTCCTCACGATGATTCCCTCACCGTTAGCGAATGTAAATTATGACGCCAAATATTTGACTTCAAATGAAACGAAATATATTATTGTAGGTTTTATTCATACTTAAGTCTATGTGAAAAATCTTAACAATGTTTAAATTAATACAATTATTTACAATTTCATTTACCACACTAGTTTATTTAACTTATTATTAACGATTTCTCTCAGACATTGGCTGTGAACATAGTTACTTGATACAAACATGATTAACTAAGTTATGTTTAAGTTCAATTAGAATTAAGACGATTTGGCACTTGTAGAAATAAAATTATGATATTATTATTTAATATTGCGATTTTTTTATATAAATTTTAGTTCATGATCAGTTTACTAACTTAGCTGCTTTTACTCTGAGATAATATTCATTGAGTGAATTATACAAAATAGCGGCTGTATTTTCGTTTAACCATACATAAATAACAATGCGTGAGACAAAATAAGTATAGTACAGGCTAGTATTGTACTGTATTGTGGTATTTCAATTTAATATTATTTTTTAATAAAACCTTTTCTAATTTATTACACTTAGTTTTGACTGATTTTGAAGTAACACTAGTCAAGATAAGAGTGTAACAATTATAAGATAATCACATTTTAAAGAATGAACAATTTATTCATTAAATATGAAATATTTATATTGTTACGTTCATTTGGATTGAAAATCAAATATTCATACTTGTACACGTTCTGAAATGCCAACAAATATATGTCAGAAATTCAACCACGATAATCTCCCTATGAGATGAAATTGATTATGCATAAGATAGAATCAACAACTAAACAAAAAAAACTAATTAATAAAAATAAACCGAAAACCAATAATATCATACACAAAGAAGACTATGTAAATCCATGAAAGTATAATTAAAAGCTTATTGCATATAGTAAAAGTAATACAGAGAAGAGAAAATTTTATTGAAACTCATTTTTTGTATAAGATATCTATGTGTATATGTAAAAAAAGTTTATAATGATTTCTATTGATTCAGTATATATTTTAAATACAAGTAATAATTCATAATCATAAAAAAAAATTGAAGTGGCAAATTTTATTTCAAATTATTTATTGTTCTTTAAATTAAGAAATGCTATAAGATGTCGATAATATAAAAATCGATCCCTTCCTAATTTAAGTCAAATAGGTTTCGTAAACTAAAAAAATAAGAACGCATTGTCTTATTTGATGAACTATATTGATTAGCCAATTGAATTGATATTGAGGTGATCGAAAATGATTTTTTTTACAAATTAAAACATGTATTAAATAACGCATTATACATTGAGTTATATTTAAGTCACTGCTATGTTCCGGGGTGTTCAAATGCTGAAAGTATATTAAAACTTTACCCAGACGAATAAACTAATGAAGACTGGCTGTGCCTACATATCCTGAGGCACAAAAAGTTTGAATAAATATATTTTTCAACCCACAAACCAACCAAATTCATTATAATTAATTATTGCATCAGTGAAAAATTTTCATTATGTACAAAAAAGATTATGATATATCCAAAAGATACACTGTATATAATAATAAATAAATCTAACTAATATTACTTAAAGTTACTGCAGTCTTTCGTTTGTAGTTAATTACTTTTATAGCTTATATACAAATTGTACAAGAGACATTAACATACGAAATTGGTTTGATATACTTAACTTGATTTCTTTTGACAGCGATATGACAAACATTTGACCATGTATGCTCGTTTAGATTAGCAGGTATGTATAGTATAAGTAGCTATCGATACCAAATTCCAAGTAATTTTTCGTCATCAAAGCCCAAATTTACACCAGTCAAGTCTCAAACCGCTGGTATATTATACAAGGCATTCAACCTGTCCAAAAACACATTCTCGTTCAAATCTGCTCCTAGCCTATCTTCCTTTAACTCTAAATTCGTTCTGACGTCATTAGAAAAAGACGGAACCATACCACCCGCATTCTTTTTCTCTATCAACGTATACACAGTTAGTTTTCCATCCGTGTTTGGTGTGTCCGTCCTGACTATTCTCTCGTCATTCACAGAATTGGCTTTTAAGGGAGTTAATGGCGTCAAATCTTCTGTTAACTTTTCATCTTCGGACGTTTCTTTAGTAAGTTCCTCTGATACTTTAGTAAAGATTTCGCCGTCTTCATTATTCGTCACCGTCACGTTAGGAACGGCGCCTTTTTTGGCCTTTTTGCTTTTGGTTTTTTTATCTGCGTTCTTAAGTATACCTGGCGTTTTTGAGCTCTTCTTAGATTTCGATTCTTTTCCTACTTTCTTCGTGTCTTCGGGTTCCTTCTTCTCCTCTTTGTCGCCATTTTCTATTCGCATCTTCTGCTTCACGTGTATTTGGAAGTGACGCCGCATGTCTGCTGCCACCCTGAAGCATTTGGTGCACTCAGGACAACTGTGAGGTCGGTAATCTGTAAAAGAGCAATTTTAGTTAAAAATGTAGTCCAAGAACATGTGTCTACAAGATATAATTCTGAGCTAACTAGTTGGGTAACTAATATTAAATGTGTCAAAAAAATCTGTATCAATATCGATCAGTACAGGAATTACCGACATGTAGAAAAAAGCGGCTAAGAAACATAGATTTATGTTATCATCATATGTTTTTTCAATCTACGAATAAACAATATCATGAGATACCAATTTCAAACCAAATATTTGAAGTCTTACACCCCTAAGGATACAACAGCAAATCGGCCACCAAAATGTCACATAGGTGATATCAACACCTATTTTAATTCAAGACTACAGACCCGCTCCGGCTTCGCACGGGTATAAAATATATAGCCTACTCCACTATTTATTGGATGTCAAAATACATATAAACCTTCCTCTTGAATCACTCTATCTATTAAAAAAAATTCATCAAAATCCGTTGCGTAGTTTCAAAGATTTAAGCATACAAAGGGACATAGGGACAGAGAAAGCGACTTTGTTTTATACTATGTAATGATGGTTGTCCTAAAAGATAATCGTACATAAACGTACATCTTTATCTTTCGGGGTAAACCTTATGGGCAATTCTGAAACTCTGTACCTCATAGATAGCATACAAAGGAACAGAGAAAGCGACTTTGTTTTATACTATGTAGAGTCATTCCAAGTAGGGCTACATACCGGTGTGCGTGCGCATGTGCGTGGCGCGGTAGCTGGAGGTGCGGAAGCTCTTGTCGCAGTGCGGGCACTTGTAGTTGCGCTCCCCCGTGTGGATGCGCTCGTGCACCACCAGCGAGTACTTGCGCGCGAACTCCTTCACGCAGAACGAGCACTTGTACTTCTTCTGCAAGGGAACCATGCGATAGATATTATAGGCTATTCGCTTTAAGTAAATAGTGACGTCATCAAGGTCTCCATGATTTAACCAATGAGATTTTATAGGGGTTGTCTGTTATTGGTCAATGTGACTTCTTTTCTCATTTACTCACGTCTCATTGGCCAGTTTAACCTCTGAATATCATGACGTCACTATTTTCTTAATGCGAATAGACTATAGTCATTGGTCATGACTATAATAGTGTGGCGACCTCTAGAGCGGCACACACACAGAAAAACCTCAGTAAACCTAGGTTGCAATTAGTTAAACATAATTACCACAGATGACGCCGCCAAGAATAAAATAATAATCACACAAATCAATTTCCTAGAACGCGCAATTGAAATATTTATCGGAAACAAGATATATACAAATTTCCAACTCAGGCCATTAGCCTGGACGAACACCTGCCCATGTAGGAAGCTGCCTCTTTTCATGTAGGACACAGTGGATCCTACAATAGAATGCTGCTGAGCTACTATTCTTACAATTGTCATAGGAGGCAAATAAGAGATTAGAGATCAAAAGAATCCATGCATGAGATAACAACTTATCATGTTTCATATAAAAGCCCTCACAACCCGGTAGTATTGTTAAAAGAGACAAAGAAAATGTTATATATTATTATATAGTTTTTTGCACACCCAAAAGGTCAAGGAACGTCAACGTAAATATTATAAAAACATAATATTTAGGTCATGTTACACATGTTATATATGCTATTACCTTATCAGAATGTTTCGAATCCATGTGGTACTTGATGTCGCTCCAGAATCGGAACCGCCGACCACACTGTTCGCATTTATATGGCATCACGCCCGTGTGGCAGCGGAAGTGGACCTAGGGCAATAAATGAGCACCTTCATTCACTATACTATACTATAAAATCACTTAAGTATACGTCCTGTCCTATATTGGAATGTAAATATAATAATGTCGCTTACTTTCAGGCATGTCGTAGAATGATAAACTCTAATATTGTATATAAATGCAATCCAACTTCTGATAGTACCTAATACTAAACAGTATGGAGAATATAATTATCTATGAGGTACAGAGTTTCAGAATTGACCATAAGGTTCACACCAAAAGATATAGATGTACGATTATCTGTTAAGACAACCATCACTACATAGTATAAAACAAAGTCGCTTTCTCTGTCCCTATGTCCCTTTGTATGCTTAAATCTTTGAAACTACGCAACGGATTTTGATGCGGTTTTTTTTAAATAGAGTGATTCAAGAGGAAGGTTTATATGTATAATAACATCCATTAAATAATGGAGTAGGCTATATATTTTATTCCCGTGCGAAGCCGAAGAGGGTTGCTAGTTGTATATAAATGCAATCCAACTTCTGACAGTACCTAATACTAAACATTATGCAGAATATAATTATCTATGAGGTACAGAGTTTCAGGGTTAATACCCTGAAAGATGTAGACGTACGTTAGATAAATATAACTCTTTTTTCTCTTAGGACAACCTTTAACTGTTACCTTATTTTTTCTTATTATTCTCTTGCAATACATAAAATAGTTTCTATCCCTCTCACCTTAAGGTCGTACTTGGTATAAAAGGACTTGTCGCACTCCGGACAGTTGTGAGACCGGACCCCTTCGTGCATATACTTGTGGTAGAGCAGACTATTGCGGTGGCTGAACTCGCGGTCACAGATACGACACTCGAACACTTTCCTTGGTGTCGATGGCTGTGGAAAGAACAAAAATACATTACAATATGGCCTGTGATAGCTGGTGTGATAGAAAGTGAAGGTAAATTGGTAAAAAACTGCCTTTTTTGAACATGTCGTAAGTTTACAGGTAAATGAACTTTATTGGACGATGAGCTAATAACGTGACACATTTTTTTTTCATATTAACGCAATCACATGCTTATGTTCGTCTATGTATTCCTGTTTAGGTTCAACAATATAAAAAGGAAGGGACATATGTATGTACCTGTACATATAACACTTGCTGTTTTAAGAAGCAAATAGAAAAATATTGAACTGCATTACTTCAATAGTAGGCAACTAAGGTGCTATTGAATAGCCTATCACTATCAGATATACTATATCAACCACTGCGATAGTTTTACCAACAATTAAACTCCAACTCAATCGTATACTAGGCAATCCAATCGCTTCAAAGTTAACGCAGTGTACACAATATAATTATACCTATAAGAGACCGGGTCATATCACGATAAATTAATAAAGATATCTGATTACCTTGAGAGGGTAAACAGACATTAGCTGAGACGGACTTCCCGCTATCTAGCCTAGCTTGCTAGCTAGTTTTCCTGCGACCACGGCCTATGCAACTGGGTCAAAACGTCGGGCAAAAAATAAAGGTAATCAGATATCTTTATTAATTTATCGTGATATGACTCGGTCTCTTATAGTAAATAAAATGAGTATAAATCGCGAGTGTTTAAAAATAACTATAATGGCAGCATTCCTCACTTTTTAATCCCGCTAGGGGCGCTAGTGAGAATGGAGACCTGTCAAGAGTCAATTTCTAATCAGTTTCTAATAATCTATTTGTTTATCAATAGTTCAACGTTGTGTATGATAAAAATTTATTAAATAATTAAAAAAATTTTATGAAATCATTGTTTAAACGTATGTTTAATTAAATTATTTAACAAACAGATGTTTGTTTACATTATGAAAAGCGACCGGTTGGCATTTGACAGGTCTCCGTTGACTACAGCGCCACTAATTTGGAACTAAAACAATGTGGTCATTATACCTGTATTTCGTACTGCACAGCCTCTTCTTTAACTTCCATTTCTTCGGCCAGTTCCTGAGGGGGCTGCGGAGGCGGGGGCGGGGGAGGTTGCGGGGGGGGCTTGGGCGTGTCCACCGGCGGCTCTGATTGGCTCATGATGTGCGGGAACTCTTGTGCCTCAGAATGCCCCACGTCTATGTCGTTGCACAGTATACGCTGGAGCATCTCCTCTGGAAGAGTAGATTGGAATTTTATATACTATGAGAGACCGGGTCATATCACGATAAATTAATTAATTGATATGACCTGGTCTCTCATAGTATATAAAATGAGTATAAATCGCGAGTATTTAAAAATAACTAGATCGGAATTCTTAATTACGTGTATATAGGACTTATTATGTAAAAAATTATATGTATCTTGGGCCGGCCTAATAAGACATATAACAGTCAGATAGACGCTATATTGAAAAAAGGTGACGTTAGGTGTACATATAACCGCCGAGAGTGTATGAGAAGATGTATGAATGTCAATGAAGCGAAAGTGGTCTGTCAGGATCGGGACAAATGGGGATCCCAATCAGGTGTAATGTGTATGTTTGTATGTATGTTTCTTGAAGAAGAAAAGTTTTACGACTATTACTAATGAGTAATCAGAGGTACGCGCGTCCATTTCCCCAATTTTGCATTATATAGTACTATAGCGATCTCAAACCCACTCGTTAACCTACTACCTAGCCAGCATCTAATCTGACTGGTGGTACGCATTTAAAAGCACTGACTATGTATGTATTACCTCTTCCGAGCTATAAGTAGGTAGGTTTAGGAATAAGTATTGTCCCTCATCATCACTACATAGTATAAAACAAAGTCGCTTTCACTGTCCCTATGTCCCTTTGTATGCTTAAATCTTTCAAACTACGCAACGGATTTTGATGCGGTTTTTTTAATAGACAGAGTGATTCAAGAGGAAGGTTTATATGTATAATAACATCCATTAAATAGCCAGAAGTACGAAGCCGGAGCGGGTCACTAGTAATACATATAATTAGAAACTATATGCGAAACACTCACCTTTAATATGCTGTGACAAAGTGGTATCCCTCGTGGGGCAAACGGGACAGTACGCCCCATCTGCACCGCATTGCATTGCGCCGTGATTGTGTTGAGGAGTCGAATTTTGAGGACTAGACGAACGGACCACTTGGAACCTGTGAAGGGAAATGTAACGATAAGTATCTTGTAAGGAAAAGTGGGCTTTTTAGATGCCAATTGTTAACTTAGAGTAGGTTATAAAGATAAACAGATGCTATCAGTCATGGTAAATATTATCATATATTATTGAACTAATGATTATGTGTCTTCAAATTTTTAACTATCTATATGTACTTCAATATTTCTCTATTTTCTATCTATTTTCCAATCTTCCACACCATATATAAAATATACATACATTTCAGCATCACCATCCCTTGTTGTGTACTCCACGGTTCAGGTATCCATACTGTAATAACATACGCTTCACTATTTGTGTATACACTCCCTAAGTTGTTGTCGCAGGATAGTTAGAGGCTTGTGTGCCCATCTCCGAAATTTCGTAGGCATAATATAATGAGTAAAGTTTATTTATAATAATAATAATAATAATAAAAAGTGTTTATTTACGGCCACAAAAACATACACAATACATATCGTTTACAATAAAAAGAACTTACAAACTAAGGGGTATAACTTGTGCATGCTATTGTCGCAGCAAAAGGGTTCTAACTCAGCTAGGTATGCTGCGTCTGGTGACAAACGCAACGCTGGTTTTATGTCAGAACCACTAGAGAGCAACGTTTATATTTTTAAAGGAAAATGGTTAAATAGAGTGCTACGTAAATACGTATTTACTAACCAGGCCTTCCCAACGCTGGTATCCTGGTGCACATGACCATTCTCCACGGTGAGGTGTGGCAGGATCGTGGGTTCGTAATGCTCAGCATCATCCACGGCCACATGGATGCCAGCCATCAGGTCTTCGGGCTCACTGAACTCGTTCAACTCTTCGGATTGCTAATATAAAGAAACACATATATAGATATGTGATTGGGTATAATGATATATTACATGGGTGTATAGGATAAAAAAATTCACAGCAATCTATTAATATTCTAGGACACATAAATATTAGGGTTGGAATATCACATGGATCATTGGTGACAGGTTGTTAGCCCATCGCCTAATATATTCCAATTATCCCTAGTCCTTTAGTCGCCTCTTTAGTCCCGGACGAAAGGCAACTAGACAGCATTCTTTCTACGTCTCTTACGATCACGGGAAACATGCACATTATTAGCAGCACACATTTAAAAAAACACAAAGACACAAGACCAACGACGACATAACACAAGGCAACGTTATGCATTTAGACACATAAGTTATACTAAAGCGTGGCATAAGAAGTGTATAAAACCACCATCTATGTAACGTATAATTATGTCAACGAAGCGTAATTTCAGTACCAAAATCTTTAAAAATAGTGTTTAATCTTTTCCTACCCCCTTTTAGGGCCATGAACAATATGTATGTATAAATGAAAGCAAGTTAACTCAACTCACCCTAGAATGCACCTCCCTCATATGCGCTTCACAATGCTTCTGCTTACTAAACACCTTATTACACCTTACACAAACAAACGCCGGTTCCTTATGCACCTCATACAACTTATCACTATTGCCATGCACTTCCTTGTCCACTGCCATTGTATATTGGGCCTTATTTGTATTGTACAAAAGGCTCTTTTCGCTTGTATACAGTTTGTCAGTTTGGTACATTGAGGTTTTAGGTAGCGTGTCTTCTAGGGATAATTCTACTATGGAATCTGGTAGGTTGACCCCAGTGTCTACCACACATTGATTGGTCATCTGGAATATGAATCAAAATATTAACCAACATTAGTTTAATTAATTATACACACTATAATAATAATATTGTAGGACGTTATTACACCAATTGAACTAGCCCCTTGGTAAGTACATTTAAGACTTGTGTTAAGGGTACTAGTCAATGTATATTTAAGAAATATATACTTATTATATATAGATAAATACATATATAGCATATATAATCAACGACAAGACTGGAAAGCAGAAGAAAAGCGGAGTTCTTAACTCGGGGAATCGAACCCGAGACCTCACGATTAGCGTTCAGGTCACGGAGATCGTCACTATAATTGAAATGATTATTTTATTAAATAAAAAGAATGGGAATGGAATCTGTTGGATACTACGTTGGGTGATACGCTATTAATGAATCAGGATTATTCCGTATTAATGTCAACTCAACCCCGATATCAAATCATTATTATCTGGTATCCCCCATAACACCCCACTTCTTCTTGCCAGCGGCCATTCCATAACGAAAGTAACTCTATTATAAATCTAGTGACCCGCTCCGGCTTCGCACGGGTATAAAATATATAGCCTACTCCACTATTTAATGGATGTTATTATACATATAAACCTTACTCTTGAATCACTCTATAAAACCCGTTGCGTAGTTTCAAAGATTGAAGCATACAAAGGGACATAGGGACAGAAAAAGCGACTTTGTTTTATACAATGTAGTGATATGGAAGAGTATTAAGACTCGACGAAAGTATACATGTAATATATTTTCAAACCTTACATAACCCACCTTGTCAATGGCCAAATGAGACACTGGCTGGTCCATGAGCAGCGGAGGCTCGTAGTGCTGCCTCAAGTGCTGGTAGAACTTGAGCTGCTCATCACCAAAGAACTCGCCGCATAACTGGCATATGAATATGGCACGCACCTATATACAAAATAGAGGTAGGTTAATAATAACAAAAAAAAAACTCATTCACGACCATTAACCCTTGCGGGGTAGTCAGAGGTTCAGGTGTCCATCTCCGCAATTGCAAAGGTAGTAATTCTATGGACACCTCGAACCCACGTGTTAACCAGATAGTCAGTACTCAATGTGGCAGGTGGTAAGCCATGTCGCCATTTACAAGCACTAACTATTACATGTTCAACGAACAGGTAGGTTTCTTCCCGATGATTTCCCTCACCTTATAATTTCATGCATTTCGTAAATGTGTTTTTATTACGAAAATGTACATGGAAATTCATTAAAATTCATTTCCATTGGTACATGCTCAAGCGGGATTTGAACCCTGTACCCACTAATACAGTGCCAAGCCCCAAAAAACTGAGCTACGTCGAATTCAATAATAAATAAAAGATTATTAAAATTATATAATAATTAACTAGAGAGATTTATCGGGATCGTTCCAGATTGCGATCGATAGTCCGCCTATCCCCTTGGGAACGTAGAGGCGTGAATATACATACACAGGTAATCAACGGATCTAGTTTCTATCGCAATCGTAGTTAGTTATTCTATTACGATCTTGAACCCACGAGTTAAAAAGAAAGTACCTCACTTCATATGACCAGTGGAAAAAATACGCCATTTAATACTAATGAACTCTTCACGACCTTGTGGGATATTCATATAACAGTGTCAATCTGCATAGATATGCAATATACATGATCCACACCAAATCTATATTTTACTAAATAATCAGGACCCTATGTGAAGAATCATACTTTCATACTCTGATGTTTCGTATTTATTAAGCCATGAATAAATACAAATGAATTCGCCCTACCTCCTGGGTGATGTGATGGGTGTCTCCAGGCATCTGAGTGGGGTGGGGCACTCCTGACACAAAGTTGTCCGGCAGGATCACTTCCTGCTGACCTTCGTCTGTGCAGCTTATCACCACTATCTCCTGCAAATAAATAAATTATTAACTGTAGGAGTTATCAGATTCATTATCTAATATAAAATTATTAAACCTTTAACTCTGGGTCAAATTAAATTAGACATCTTTCAACCCATCAGAATATAGACATAAAGAGTAGATGTTATCTTAGACTAGATTACTTACTATTTTGAATTTAACAATATGATTGCAGCAGTTACCTTTTGTGGAGGAACGTGGTATCACTATGCAACTTTTTGTTACTTTAAAAATATGTTTTTTAATAGACATTTTCACTTTAGAATAATTTCTCCTGTGCAATTCTAGTTAATGACTAAATGCACTTACCTCGCAGACCTGTTGCGGAGTACTTCCACCTGTACTTCTTTTGAGCTTCCTGGAGATCCGTTTCTTGTGCGGCAGACTCTTCTTGCTGTGCTGCTTCGTGGCTGTGCCAGTGCCCAGCTCTAGGACCTGACCGTCTTCTGGGACTAATTGACCTGTGCCCTGGGGGTACAGGATAGTTCAATTAAGATTTTTTAATTAGTACTACAAAGAATTTTAATTAAATTAATTTATTGGTAGTTAAAGGAGTATGGTGTGGTTTAAATCGTAATTTACAGGGCTTGGTTATCAGGCTCATTATGTGTGAATGATTTTTTTCTATTGCTGTGCTTCGATGGAAATGTATGTACATTTTGACAATATACTATTCATCTCACTTTTACTACTACATTCAAGTAAAACATTGAGCAAAAACCTACTATTATATGCTTATCATATACTTATACTATATCATACTTATATCATATACTTTACAATGCTCCTGCAAAATAATAGAGAATTCCTTTAGCCTAAACTACTAACCTTGAGCGCCGCTTTAGTCTTCTCACCAAACCAGGTGTCAGGTTCACACCTCTTCATGTTCTGAAGGGGAGGTAAGGGTGTCAATGACGTTGGCACCTCCACCTGCAACGACTCAGGTGACTGGTCCTGTGTAGGATACCATAATATGATTTAATCACATAACATACAGTTCATAATAATTATCCCTTATCGGATAGTTACAAGTTAGTGTGTCTCTGTAGGTAGAGACTAGAGAGTAGGACTTATATGGCTCCATCAAACCCACATTTTACCAGATAACTAGCACTAAACATGACAGGTGTCATTCCAAGTAAACATATAAAAAACAAGATATCAGGAAAAACAAAAAAGGATGTTCTCTCAAAAAGTATAGTAATTATTAGTATGCATATACAAAAACCTTACCAAGGATTGACTATTGAACAGTCTAAGGGTTCCATCCAGCATAACTGTTGCATCCACATCATTACGTACAGGTCCCTGTAATTATAAAACAACTGACTTAAACGCACTGCTGTTAATATTTTTTAATCTTATAATGTTGTGCTTTATGATTTTATATTTTTTAATAAAGTCATAGAGCACAACCTTGTAAGATATTGTCAAACATTTGTTGGAAAACCATCATCATTGGAAAGGAATGTGTCACTCAGAGTACATGTTTCGCCAGTTCATAATTATTAGCATCATATAGGGTGCCCATCAAGGGGAAAACATGCTTTATAAGTGACCATACATCATTTGCTCCAAATCTTTAAAACAAAGTAATTGTATGTACATAACATAACATACGCTTCACGCCTTGTGTATACACACTCTCTTTTTTATTATGGCGGGGTAGTCAGAGGCTTGAATGCCCATCTCCGAAATTTGAAGGCATGTTAGGTATGGGTCATTCGAAGCCCGCGTATCACTAGATAGACAGCACCCAACGTGATAGGTTTTTGTATGTACTTACAAGGAAATCATGTCAAAATGACAATTATGGTCATAAATAACTATACCTTATGATGCAGCGAAGTAGTCCTGGTGGTCTGGCTGAAATGCGACATAATGGCAGAGAGCCGGGAGTCTGGGTCCATCAGCTCCTCGCTCCACTGGCCATCATTGGTGGGTTCATTTAATGATATTTGTCTGGATGGGTCAAAATTATATTCAATTTATATTAAAACCAATTTATATTAAATATTTTATTAAAAACCTAGTTGGTATAGTCATATCAGAGACAATATTAGCTTTAGCATAACAGACTATCAGATTTATCTCTGCCCATCTGTTAAGAACTTATTACTTTTATGACTTGCTGCTAAGGATATAAGTTCGTAGAATTCTATTTATCTCTGAATTGGAAAAAAATACTGTAAGTATATAAGAATAATAATAGAAAAGTATTTACAACAAACTTACCTGCCCATTTGGTTATTGTATGTGTGTTGTAGATGCGACAATGTCAGCACTCTCCCACCGCCTTGGTCTTGAATACTTAACGATAGGCTATTATCTATATGTGATTGCTGAAATTAAAATACAAAGTAGTATATTTATCTTTAGTTTCCACTCAAATGCTCAAGTACTACAGGAAAATAGATAACAGAGGGAACTAAAGTAGGCAACTAACCTAGCTCTGAGACTACTAAGTATGAGAATGACTCTTGTTCTATAGGTAATTTTATTTTTTAATTTCATGCCTAAACATAACTAAGTAATTAGTTACACATTCTAACCACTTGAGTATCTACAACTCTGGTTAAATAATCTCTAGAAAAGGATATCAATTAGAATAAGCTCAATTACATTCTAAAATCAGTGAGAACTAGTTAACTTGTAGTATATAATGGTTATTCCTTAGTTTTGATATAAAGTAAAACATGCACATACAGTTTTCTGAGTACCCATGAAGGCTTCGTGTCTCACCCATGGTATTATAAATCATTATACTTAGATTTTAAACTTATTATCGTAATTGTGTTTTGTTTTGTACGTGTGTTTCAGCTATGTAAATATATCTCGTTGTATTATTAGATTATAGCCGTTTACTCAAGTTCGGTAATTATTTATTAATTATTTCGTTTAACATAGAGCAATCTAACATTAAATTGTTCAGACTAAATGTGAAAAACAAACCTCATTTTGTGGATGAGCGTTCATGTAGTGCAACATAGCCTCGTCCATCTTTTCTTCCATGAGATGTTGATTTACAGTCCGCATAGCTCTTGTATTCTGTTTATAACCACTTATACCACTAAATTCTAAGTAAAAAGTATATTTCTATTATGTTTACTACAAGATAATAAAGACATTTCAATTAGTTTTGTTCACCTTCTTGCAATACATACAACTCGTAACCAAAGCAAAATTGACATTAGGGAAGGGGCATGTGATTTGGTTACTTGTAAGACTACAATATTTGAGATTCATTTTTAAAATAAATTAAACTGATTGTTATAACAAAAAATTACACAATAGCTAAAAGTCGTTCGATATACATACAAATTTTCGAATCATTCTATTTTTCAGATAAAAAAGAGCATTTACAAATTAAATATTTCGCTGTTAAAATTGCAATATAATGTGTTTCGCTGTTATAATATGCATGCTATTTTACTTTTATAAATATTGATTCGTATCAGCTCACAGGAAGGGGATTCAGATTCAATCTCATGAAGTACACGATTGGCTATACCATCTATCTATAATTATAAATAATATTGTTTTTTATAACAAAGGATAATGCGATTTGCATACTAATTAAACTGTTCAAAGTAAATTTTAGAATATTGTCACAAATTTAACAAAATAAACTGCCATGACAATTAATACTTACGTAGTTCCGGAGATATTAAATCTATGGCAATTCATCTACGAGTTGACCAGATAGAGACATGGTTAACCACCAAACCGTGTCGCCA
This sequence comes from Leucoptera coffeella, assembly GCA_030578115.1. Taxonomy (NCBI): domain Eukaryota; kingdom Metazoa; phylum Arthropoda; class Insecta; order Lepidoptera; family Lyonetiidae; genus Leucoptera; species Leucoptera coffeella. Next base: position 15,250 of record JAMBLF010000557.1, on the reverse strand, counting down.
TTTACAACATACAGCTTGGCAAAAACGTCTAGAAACGTAAACTTTTATTTGTGATCTTGCAACCTTAAAAAATAAAAAATAATTATGTAAACAAAAGGATGTCAAATTTCCAAATATTTGTTTCAAATAAACTCTAACATAAAACGGTTATGTAAATACGTAGAAAGTTAATTAAAATGAATAAGACTATCCGAAGTGATGTCAGGAGTGTGATTTACAAAGTTTTTAATAAATGTCTGGCGGAAAAAAGGACAAATCTATTCTTTCGGATGTGGACGATGTTTATCAAAGAACTGCTAAAATGACCGGTATCTAAACGTTTATTTTGTTGTATATAGTTGGTAAATGCATTACTTGATGAACTATAAACCACTGTGAATTGCTTGCATACGAGATAAGTGTAATATTATACAATAAACTTCGAACACAGAGGTTATGTTTACATCTTTGTTCAATACTGTGGCGCGCATTAATGAAGTTGATACTTTTGAGTATTTTTAATTATTTTATTATTTTTAGTATACATTAAACAATATTCCCCCAGATCCCACTTCAATATCTGTTAGTTAGTTAGAGGATATGAACGTGGAGGCGGTAGAATTTTTGGAAAAAAATTTATTTAAATAAAATATGGATATTTTTTTTGAAGTTTGGTACATATATTAATCAAAGCGTGAAGATTAACAATGGCTAATATGAAACAATAGTCAAGTGCATGTCGGATTAGCAAATGCCCATAATGTTACACAAATAATACTTCTATGTACTAAGTACCAAGACTAGGTTGTCCACTTTAAGGGTTGCCATGAAAAAACTTAGTGGCGCCCCCATTATTTTCTACTCTTTTTTGCCAAGCTGTACTATTATTTATTTAAGGGAGGGTAAGTTTTCCATCAGGCAAAAGTATTTCTTTGTGAAAATGTACATAGAAAATCATAAATGTGATTTATTATTGAAAATAATATGGAGGACAATAACCCAGTAAATCACCAAACAATTTCATAAATAGAGATAAAGCCTCATTTCCGTGCAAAAGGGTGAATAGAGATCACAGATTGCCAATTTTCTCAATCCTGACTTTGGTTCATTAAGTTCCGAGCCCATTTTTATACATACTTAGTTGTTATAAATATACCCTAAACCTCGCTCTTATATGTTGTCTATCTCACTATCATTTTATGTTTTTTTGCGCCGACACCTACTTATTTGCCATCTTCCTCTTGTCTCTCTTTTATCAATCTATTATCATTGAACCGCACAACATGTATAAACGTAAAATGAATTCCCTTTTCAATCCTAGCTTTTACGGAAAGAGAAGGATACAGTTTGGAAGTTGTAGTATATATATTGAAAAAAGGTGATGTTAGGTGTATCTATAACCGCCGAGAGTGTATGAGAAGATGTATGAATGTCAATGTAGCGAAAGTGGTCTATCAGGATCGGGACAAATGGGGATCCGTGATCTCTGCCTACCCCTCTACAGGGAATCAGGCGTGATGTGTATGTATGTATATATAGATACTTTTAATTCTATCATACTATGACACTTAATAGTTTAATCTTTAATTAAAATATTAATAAATTATTTGTAGAGTACCCGCCACATAAGGTGGCAGTAGCCAAACATGGAACTAAATTTGACGTTTCCGCAATTGCGTGTTATTTTGTATGAAAGGTAAATTTAGTATTACCAGCGTTGTGTTTTTTGCCCACTCTTTGTAATTTTTATGTTTGTTAAGGGTGATTATAATAAATTGATTTCTGGAGTTTCTTGTTAGTTCTTCTCCAAGGGTCTCCGCTGAACTTCTTCTTCTCAATCGTTACGCTCTTATCAGAGCGGTCGTGGTCTTCATGACGTGGCATCTTGAGCAGCCGAAATGGTTGGTGAACTAACCTCGGTAAAAATATGTAAAGACAATGCTCAGTGCCATGTTTGAAATAGTTTTTTTACATACATACATACACATCACGCCTGATTCCCTGTAGAGGGGTAGGCAGAGATCACGGATCCCCATTTGTCCCGATCCTGACAGACCACTTTCGCTTCATTGACATTCATACATTCTCTAATACACTCTCGGCGGTTATAGGTACTCCTAACGTCACCTTTTTTCAATATAGCGTCTATCTGACTGTTACATATATGTCTTATTAGGCCGGCCCCTACGTAACCGCCCTTCCACTTCACTCATATATATTCCTTTTGTCAATATATAGTTTTTTTAATTTGTACTTAGATCATAAAATAACTTTCAAAGAGAGCTTATGATAGGGCCTATTTTGAATAAAAATATTTTGACTTTTGACTTTGGTATATTAATTTGTTTTATTTGAGTTTATAGCTCTGCAACCAAAGATCGTTACAAATGAAACTTCAATATAATGTATCGAGCCGTATGGCACAGTGAGTGCTAGTTTTGGCGTGTTTACTGGCAACACTGGATTACGCGACTGTGGCGACGCCTCCAACTGCCACCTTATGTGGCGGGTACTCTAATCTGAAAATAGAGATCCCGCCACATAAGGTGGCAGTAGCCAAACTTGGAACTAAATTTGACGTTACCGCCATTGCGTGTTATTTTGTATGAAAGGTAAATTTAGTATTACCAGCGTTGTGTTTTTTGCCCACTCTTTGTAATTTTTATGTTTGTTAAGGGTGATTATTATAAATTGATTTCCGGAGTTTCTTGTTAGTTCTTCTCCAAGCTAGGGTCTCCGCTGATCTAACCTCGGTAAAAAATATGTAAAGACAATGCTCAGTGCCATGTTTGAAATAATAGTTTTAAGAGATTCGCGATTTATACTCATGATATAAGATATAAGGGTGTGTATAAGATTGATTGCAGCTGTGGGAAATCCTGCGTCAAACACACTAAACGGTCTATTGCGGACAGAGTGAAGGAACACATAATATATGTAATATATAATAAGAAGGATAAGTCCCGTTAATTATTAATCATGTTTGAAATAGTTTAATAAACATATTTTGACTTTGATAGCTTAATTTGTTTTATTTGAGTTTATAGCTCTGCAATCAAAGACCGTTACAAATGAAACCTATAATGTATCGAGCCGTATGGCACAGTGAGTGCTAGTTTTGGCGTGTTTACTGGTAACACTGAATTACGCGACTGTGGCGACGCCTCGAACTGCCAATTTATGTGGCGCGATCTCTAATATCGTGAAGAAACTGTCTTTGATCTCTTTGTTTTTTTTTTTTTTATTTAAAGATACATGACCTAGAATGATCTCTTTGTAATAAATGTCAACAAAATGCGCCGCTGTTGCCATCAGTCTCGCTCGTTACGTCAGTCATCTGCAAGGGACCAAGGTCAAAAGTCATGTCATGTAGAGATCCCGCCACATAAGGTGGCAGTTGGAGGCGTCGCCACAGTCGCGTAATTCAGTGTTACCAGTAAACACGCCAAAACTAGCACTCACTGTGCCATACGGCTCGATACATTATAGGTTTCATTTGTAACGGTCTTTGGTTGCAGAGCTATAAACTCAAATAAAACAAATTAATATATCAAAGTCAAAATATGTTTATTAAACTATTGCAAACATGATTAATAATTAACGGGACTTATCCTTCTTATTATATATTACATATATTATGTGTTCCTTCACTCTGTCCGCAATAGACCGTTTAGTGTGTTCGATGTAGGATTTCCCACAGCTGCAATCAATCTTATACACACCCTAATATCTTATATCATGAGTATAAATCGCGAATCTCTTAAAACTATTATTTCAAACATGGCACTGAGCATTGTCTTTACATATTTTTTACCGAGGTTAGATCAGCGGAGACCCTAGCTTGGAGAAGAACTAACAAGAAACTCCGGAAATCAATTTATTATAATCACCCTTAACAAACATAAAAATTACAAAGGTGGGCAAAAAACACAACGCTGGTAATACTAAATTTACCTTTCATACAAAATAACACGCAATGGCGGTAACGTCAAATTTAGTTCCAAGTTTGGCTACTGCCACCTTATGTGGCGGGATCTCTAATAATTTTAATTGTTGTTCAATTTTATCTTAAAAAGTTGTAAGTACTTGTGATGAAAACCCAGAAACATGTTTCGTAATACACTTTCCAAGGGATTTTTTCCTAAAAATATTGAAGTGAGTATTAGCAAAAAAATACTATCCAACAATTTCTTTTGGAATTCATCATAATATTATGAAACAATTTATATAATTTCCTTTGCATTTTAGGCCAAAAGATGTAACCATACCAGTAAGTTAGACGCAATTAGGGAGAAAATACAGAATGGTCCAGGTTTTGCTGATTTTATATCTGAAGACAGGCCTAAAGATTGGGATGATTATGAAGGCAAATTGAAGCGACAAAAGGGGGAAACTGAACGTTTGAGGTTACCTCCCTGGCTAAAAACTCCTATTCCAGTTGGTAAGTTCCATATCAACAGTCTCCAATCTACAATAACATTATACATATTATATTCTCTATAAACATAGTCATAGGTCTGAATGTCAATGATGATACATAGGTCTACCATAGGTCTTGTCACACCATATTTGTAGTAAAGAGCTTCTAAACAAGGTAGTCAGTTATTTGTGTATCTTATTACATAAAAAACATACGCTTCACGACTTGTGTATAGACACTCCCTTTTTTATTATGGCGGGGTAGTCAGAGGCTTGAATGCCCATCTCCGAAATTTCGAAGGTATGTTAGGTATAGGTCGTTCAAAGCCCGCGTATCACTAGATAGACAGCACCCAACATGGTAGGTAGTGAACCGTATCTTATTATTAACTTTAATCATATATTATGTTCCAGGTGAAAAGTTTGCTGGTATAAAACACCAACTGCGTAAATTGAAGTTAAGTACAGTGTGTGAGGAGGCACGCTGCCCAAACATTGGCGAATGTTGGAGCGGTGGCAAGCATGGCACTTCTACTGCTACTATAATGGTAATATATTAAACACATCCCTTAATTCCTTTTGGGAATGTACCTATGGAGAAAAACCATTCGCCAAGTTGTCCTGGAGTGTAAGACTGTGTCTAAAGAACGAGCTAAAGTCCTAGGGAAACCTAGATACTAAGAGTCCACTGCATTTCTAGCAAGAACTGGGCTGGCTGGAATAGCCAGTGACATCATGGCAAATGGTCCCAGTAGGGACTAATCTCGGAAACCACTGAGGTCAATAAACTAACTTAACTATGGAGATATAATATTTTTTAATCTCATTAGGCAAAACTATGGGAGTTGTAATAGCATCATAGGTGATAGGTTGCTAGCCCATTACCTAAAAGATTCCACTGAACCTTAATGGCATCCTACCACATACTGTGAAGAATAGTTAGGTAGCCTTCTTATATCTCAGACTATAACTGCACATGTTTACCCTTACCTTATACAATTATTAATGTTACAGTTAATGGGTGATACCTGTACCCGTGGATGCATGTTCTGCTCAGTAAAGACCTCAAGAAAACCACCTCCGCTGAACCCTGACGAACCGAAGAACACAGCGCAAGCAATCAGCGAATGGGGTGTCGGATATATTGTTTTGACTTCAGTGGACCGAGATGGTGAGTCAATAAATCATGCATTAAATATTAACAATATTTACTCTTGTGGGAATAGAGTTTACCTATGCTTGAAAGATGATTTGGCCTAACAAAAATTTGTTAAGATTATTAATTTTATTATATAACTTTGACAACCTCCTAGGCGTGATCGGTCTAACCGTGAGATCCAGTGTACAATTCCCGGTGGAGGCAGAGAAAGAACTACACTTTTTCTCTGTTTTCCAGTCTGGTTGTCAATTCTATATGCAATATTATGTGTCTATCTATATATAATAAGTATATATTTCTGAAATATATTGACTAGTACCCTTAACACAAGTTTTAAATGAATGAAATTGTACATTATTTAAGAACTAATTCATACATTTTTTGTTTTTACTTTCAGACTTGCCAGATGGTGGTTCAGCTCACTTTGCAGAAACTGTGATGGAGATAAAGAAAAGGTTGGTATTTGTAACCATGTTATCAAGATTTTTTGGCATTATAGTGGAACCTCCTATGACATGTTGTGAAGAAAAGTAAATATTTAAGGGTCATTTGACGCTTCAGACCAGCTCAAAATTATCCCATAGTTCTTTATTAATAATTTATAATTCTTTATAATATAATAATTGTGGCAAGACAGAATTGTTAGGATACTACGAGATGCCGATCCATAGTCTCTGCCTATCCCTTTACCAAAGTATAAGCCTAAATAAAAGTATACAATGTATTTCTTATCTCCGTTACAGGAATAGTGAGATCTTAGTGGAGTGCCTCGTCCCTGATTTTCGGGCCAACCGTGAATGCATAGAAAGAGTGGCCATGTCGGGATTGGATGTGTTTGCACATAACATTGAGACAGTGGAGCGCCTCACTCCCTTTGTAAGAGATCCGAGGGCTGGGTAAGTGTTTAACATGATTATAATACGTGAAGGAATGCTACTGAGATAGTAATGAAATATAGAGTCGGTTTAAGAACTCACTTTTAGCACATTTAAGCTTTTTTTGTGGTTTCTAAAACGTTAACAAACACTTTCTTGACCACCACCAACCCATGCTGGCTATCCTGGGGTTGACATGTGCATCTCAATAATTGCAGCGTTAATACAACAAGTCCATAATATGTAAATAAATAGAATTGGATGATTGAAGCATTGGTAATCATAATTATTATATATATACAGGGTGTAACAGAAGAGTGTAGCAATACTTCAGGGTCGTATAAAGCATCACCTAATTAGTCTAAATACCAAGTTTCACTGGGATCGGACTGAAATTGCCTTTTTAACAGCTATCTGAAAATGAGTAACATTCACGATCAGCTGATCGCAACAAAATTCCGACCCATCACTATGGGTCACTCAGTATAGGTAGGCGGCGAAGTCAAACGCTTTCAGGAAAGCCGCTCAAAGCTATAGGCTCCACCCCCAACACCTTGAAGGTGCCGTCCATTCTTTGTGAAAAGCCGCCCGCCGCCGCCACTGATATTAGGGCGAGTTCACATACAATTGTAATATTATGCGTTCACTTTTTTACATAATTAACGCGTGGAACATGTTAGGTACTTGATTAGCTTAGCATTCCTAATTTCGTAAGTCATCGCTTAGGGTCGTCGTGGAATTACCTTTTGTCACTTATTACCTATTGCCATCAAGTCTTGCGAGATCCCGTGACGTCACATAATAAATGAGACCGTGGAGACTGCTAGAAGCCTAAATTCTGTCCAAAGTCCAAACCTAAGAAAATTACGGCGTTTGTTAGGTATGTTACCTATACCTACCTGTAAACGTAGTTATGTTACATTCCGTCGCTTGCGCATTTTTATAATAGGTATTTTTATAATTATTACCTATCTATTTATCTTCGTAACGGTCTGGACTTAAAGGTAACCAGCTGCCTTATTCCCGGCATGTCGTAAGAGGCGTTTAAGGGGCTATATGGGCTTTTTTGTTTACCTAAATACCTACCGAGACGGAGGCTTCCTCGTTCCTTTTGATTTTTATGGGGATTATGGGAGATATCGTGTACGATTGTGTGTATGATTTAGTCATGTGGATACCATCCATCCACACATTCCGACCATGTGGTCTCTTGGTTGCCATTTACGACATCCCGGGAAGAAATCAGCCGGTTACATTCTATTTAACTTATGCCAGACCAGCACTGGACAGTCCCGGACTAGCACGGGCATTTCATAATACATTATCAGTAGGCACGTAACACCATCATTTCAGTATCTTTAGTTGTAGATCATTAAATTAAATTAAATTCTCATGTTCAAATGTAATGTAGGTAAGTAACCACAAATACAGGTACCTAATCACATTACGCTTGTATGGAATCGCCCTTAGAATTTTGAGTGAAATTTACCTATTGTTAATTTTGTTTGTTTTAGTTACTCAGTTGATTTTTGACAATTGTCCAGTTGGCAACGTTTTTGCATATTGAGATTTTCGAGATTCGTGCGTGAAAGTAAACTAATTAATATGTCTTTTAGTAATAATGAATACTATAATATGATGTTGTGTGTGGGAGTGTTTGGGGCCGACCGTTTTGAGCAAATAGCTGATAATTATCTTAGTTTATTATTAACTAAGAAGTGTAGTGGTTCAGTGTCATGATACCTACTATTGATGTGAAAGTTGTGAAACTGTACGGAATCTTATCAAGAATTTGCTAACTCAATAAAAACCAACAGGTCAGTCTAACTTAGTTAATAATAACATAATTTGAAGGGTAATAAGATTATTCAAATAATGAAATTCAATTTATGTTTTAAATAGTTTTTATTTAAAACATAAAGATATGTACTTAATACTTTGTCTTGTGTTTATGTACGTATCCAGTTTGAATTCATTCTTTCGGTACCTAAGTCCTAAAACGCGACTAAGAGACTAAACTATCATTGGTCGAAAGACTGACAATCTCTATTTATTTCTAAAGTGACTCCGTGTCACAGTTATTATCCTAAGTATTGATTCTATTGAAATTCTAATGTGACCCAAAAATAATCTTAAGTCACCCTAAGTTCAGTCTACCCTTACTAGGATTAACTACCTGTCACTTACCTATTAAAGAGCGAAAGTTTTATGATTAGGTTACGCTAAACGTTGACTTCAAATCCTAAAGAGGTAAAACATAAAACCTCTTCCGTCACGTTTAGTTTTTATGTAGGGTACCTGGTAACTACTGAACAAGGCATTACAGTCGTGATGTTTATGAGAAAAATAATAACCGGGTTGGCAGGCTTCAATAAATTATCTTGTATGTGAAAGAAAGGTCAGATAAATTTGTTTTGGTTACCTGCATACATATGCATCACGTCCATAATCCCCGAAGGGGTAGACAGAACAAAAGATTCCAAAGACCCTTTTGTCACGTTTAGCCTGTCGAATTGGGGGGACAAAGATATAAAAGATTTTTGGTACACTGGGGATGGTGGCTAGCCAATCGCCCAAAATACCTAACAAACTCCCTAGTCCTTTAGTCGCCTTTTACGACATGCCGGGTAGAAGGCAGCCGGTTACATTCTATTTTAGTCCCAGACCAGCCGGGACTACAATTTTCAATAACCTACTGAAAAGTAAACAAACTTTGAATCGCCGGACAAAAATCCCAATCCATATTTACTACAAACAGATTTTGAGCCTTATTGCGTAATAAATAACATTCAATTCTCAATAACACAATGTACTGCAATAGGTAGCATGTACTGATTCTTTTGACGAATGCCGATGTCTCAGGAAAATGAGACTTAATGCTAAGGAAATAGTCCGAATTGAATTTCCTTGCGGTAATCATGAAGGCGCCGAACTTTCTTTTGTCTCTCTCTGTTTACTAGTTGGTTTCAGTTGCACTAGGGATGGGACATTGTAATATTTGTACTTCGGTACTTACTCATTTTTGAGTATCAGATTATGGAAAATTCTAGATTTTAAGATATCGAGCTAAAACTTTACAATTACACTAAAGTAGGTGATAGAGAATCTAGCCCTAAAGTATTGCTACACTCTTCTGTTACACCCTGTATATATATATACAGGGTGTAACAGAAGACAAGAACAGGGTGTAATATTTGTACTTCGGTACTTACTCATTTTTGAGTATCAGATTATGGAAAATTCTAGATTTTAAGATATCGAGCTAAAACTTTACAATTACACTAAGTAGGTGATAGAGAATCTAGCCCTAAAGTATTGCTACACTCTTCTGTTACACCCTGTATATATATAACTGTATATATATATAATGTTGTTATATATATATACAGGGTGTAACAGAAGAGTGTAGCAATACTTTAGGGCTAGATTCTCTATCACCTACTTAGTGTAATTGTAAAGTTTTAGCTCGATATCTTAAAATCTAGAATTTTCCATAATCTGATACTCAAAAATGAGTAAGTACCTATGTACAAATATTACAATGTCCCATCCCTAGTGCAACTGAAACCAACTAGTAAACAGAGAAAGACAAAAGAAAGTTCGGCGCCTTCATGATTACCGCAAGGAAATTCAATTCGCACTATTTCCTTAGCATTAAGTCTCATTTTCCTGAGACATCGGCATTCGTCAAAAGAATCAGGCGCCTGCTACCTATTGCAGTACATTGTGTTATTGAGAATTGAACGTTATTCATTACGCAATAAGGCTCAAAATCTGTTTGTAGTAAATATGGATTGGGATTTATGTCGGCGATTCAAAGTTTCTTTACTTTTCAGTAGGTTATTGAGAATTGTAGTCCCGTGCTGGTCTGGGACTAAAATAGAATGTAACCGGCTGCCTTCTACCCGGCATGTCGTAAAAGGCGACTAAAGGACTAGGGGGTTTGTTAGGTATTTTGGGCGATTGGCTAGCCACCATCCCCAGTGTACCAAAATCTTTTATATCTTTTATGTCCCCCAACGACAGGCTAAACGTGACAAAAGGGTCTTTGGAATCTTTTGTTCTGTCCACCCCTTCGGGGATTATGGACGTGATGCATATGTATGTAGGTAACCGAACAAATTTATCTGACCTTTCTTTCACATACAAGATAATTTATTGAAGCCTGCCAACCCGGTTATTATTTTTCTCATAAACATCACGACTGTAATGCCTTGTTCAGTAGTTACCAGGTACCTACATAAAAAACTAAACGTGACGGAAGAGGTTTTATGTTTTACCTCTTAGGATTTGAAGTCAACGTTTAGCGTAACCTAATCATAAAACTTTCGCTCTTGAATAGGTAAGTGACAGGTAGTTAATCCTCGTAGGGGTAGACTGAACTTAGGGTGACTTAAGATTGGGTCACATTAGAATTTCAATAGAATCAATACTTAGGATAATAACTGTGACACGGAATCACTTTAGAAATAAATAGAGATTGTCAGCCTTTCGACCAATGATAGTTTAGTCTCTTAGTCGCGTCACAGGTCGCGTTTTAGGACTTAGGTATCGAAAGAATGAATTCAAACTGGATACGTACATAAACACAAGACACAAAGTATTACATATCTTTATGTTTTAAATAAAAACTAAGTATCAGCTATTTGCTCAAAACGGTCGACGCCAAACACTCCCGGTGGGGGCGGATCCACTAGTGTGTACTGATGTGGCCATCCACTAAATCACTCAGACCAGCTCTTAAAGTAACTTGCAGTCCACTAACTATGTGTAATTCATTTGAGGTTATTCACAATTCATTAATACTAAAAGACATATTAATTAGTTTACTTTCACGCACGAATCTCGAAAATCTCAATATGCAAAAAACGTTGCCAACTGGACAGGGTGTCAAAAATCAACTGAGTAACTAAAACAAACAAAATTAACAATAGGTACCTAAATTTCACTCAAAATTCTAAGGGCGATTCCATACAAGCGTAATTTGATTAGGTACCTGTATTTGTGGTTACTTACCTACATTACACTTGAACATGAAAATTTTATTTAATTTAATGATCTACAACTAAAGACACTGAAATGATGGTGTTACGTGCCTACTGATAATGTATTATGAAATGCCCGTGCTAGTCCGGGACTGTCCAGTGCTGGTCTGGCATAAGTTAAATAGAATGTAACCGGCTGATTTCTTCCCGGGATGTCGTAAATGGCAACCAAGAGACCACATGGTCGGAATGTGTGGATAGATGGTATCCACATGACTAAATCATACACACAATCGTACACATATCTCCCATAATCCCCATAAAAATCAAAAGGAACGAGGAAGCCTCCGTCTCGGGAGGTATTTAGGTAAACAAAAAAGCCCATATAGCCCCTTAAACGCCTCTTACGACATGCCGGGAATAAGGCAGCTGGTTACCTTTAAGTCCAGACCGTTACGAAGATAAATAGATAGGTAATAATTATAAAAATACCTATTATAAGAATGCGCAAGCGACGGAATGTAACATAACTACGTTTACAGGTAGGTATAGGTAACATACCTAACAAACGCCGTAATCTTCTTAGGTTTGGACTTTGGACAGAATTTAGGCTTCTAGCAGTCTCCACGGTCTCATTTATTATGTGACGTCGCGGGATCTCGCAAGACTTGATGGCAATAGGTAATAAGTGATAAAAGGTAATTCTACGACGACCCTAAGCGATGACTTACGACATTAGAAATGCTAAGCTAATCAAGTACCTAACATGTTCCACGCCGTTAATTATGTAAAAAAGTAAACGCATAATATTAGAATTGTATTTCATTTTTTCGGCTGGCAACCCTACTATATATATAATATATATATAAGTAAACGTAAAATTTGAGCTCTGAGGAAATAAAATTCGTAAATAGGTATTAAATAAACTATATAGCTCAATTTATAATAAAAAGTATTTAGTAATACATTAGAAACTAGTTCCGCGATAAAAAGTGTTGATTAAATATCTGTTGTAAGTAAAAATCCTCAATAATAATTTATACTCGTGATTAACGTCGGTAAGTTTAAAAATCAAAATCAATTTGTTAATTTAACTAGATATTATTAACAGTCTAATAGTGAGAACTGATCTCAGATATACTATTATTGAAGGACATTAAACATAACAATAAACTTGAAATGTAAAAGAAAAGTTATGCATATGAAAAAATAAATTATAACCTCCAACAGATACAATCAGTGTATTCTTTTAAGTTTAATTATTATAAGAGTTGAAGTTGTGTTTCACTAAACTTATCTCAAGTGTGTGCTTTTTTAAATTCTATTAGCATTTGGAGATTAGTGCACGAAAAGAATCTGATTTTTTTTGTTTGTAAGGTAGTGTACAGTTTGAATAAAATCGTTTCTCGGATCCTTCTGGCTCTGATATTGCTTGGCTTAGTCAGTTTGGGAACCGCTAGTACATGATTTCTTGATTAAGAAATACCTATTTAGCCTCCTGTGCCTGAGTCTTGTGGTTTTGGCGCTTGTGGGGTGTGAGGACTTTGGCATTTGACTTGCACTTTTGTGATAGTGTACTGTGAAACCAGTGTAAGAACAGAATGTCTGTTGTAACCAGAAGCACAACTATTCGTGAGCTGGAGACGAAGCTAAGGCTGACCCTGAGTGAGCTTAAAGAAAGTAAGGTTTTGAATGATAAGTTATTGTTAGAGAGAGATGAGAGTGAGAAAGAGATTATTGAATTGGTTAGTGGTCAAGGGAAATTGAAGGCTGAGATGGCTGTGATCCATCGAGAGATGGAAATTATCATGAATGAGAAGGATAGGTTGCAAAAGATGCAAGACTCAGCTGCATACTTTGGAGATGAATATGAGTGTGCGCTGAGACATATAGGGAAATTAGAATTAGACCTACGGAATGCACACAGGCGCATAGTGTCTCTTGAAGCAGATAATGAAGATCACCAAAAGTTATGCAATGATATTCAGTATCAACAGCTTGTATTAGGAATAAATAATACTAAAGACCAACCACCCAGAGAATCAAGTGTCTAGAAATACATTAAAAAAATACAAAAAACTAAACAAGGTGATCAAAAATACTTCAGATAAGTTGAAAAGAATTAATAGGGTTAACATTAAGAAACTATTTAAGAATTCAAATTATGTTAGTACTATAAAAGACTATAAAATACAATGTAGACATTTAAATGATAAAATTAAATGAGTTGCAAGCTTCACTTGCATCAATAAATTATAAATATGAGATGGCCCAAACAGAGATAGGGGAACATATACAGGCAATGGACAAACTACTTTCCTTGAGTGCGTCTAACGTTGATGCGTTTAACAATTTAGTGAAAGATGGGTGTATGTGCGGTGGCCACTTGAATGATGTGAAAGAGGATGATTTGTGTCCAGCCTGTGGCTGAAACATTTGTAAATTGCTCAGAAGTGAGTAGGTGTGATGAGGGCAGCCTTAGTGGACAGGCAAGGCATCATAATCTATAGTGATGAAATAGGTAGAAATCTAGGCAGGTACTTAGGGAGCATTATGGATGCACCTATACAAAAATTGTTGCTACCCAGGAGCATCTTTGACTCAACTGATAAATAATATCAGTAAAAACAAAAGCGATTGGAATAAAACAATAATAATTTTATGTGGTAGGCGCGGAAACATGAATAAATTAAAGCTAGTCAGATTAATTTGATGGCTTAATGTCTAAAACTTAATAATAGGTTAATTATTTGTACTTTACCATACTCCTCATCGTTGCCAGCTGAAGAAAATAGGGTTAGACATGGGCTTAATTGCTGCTTGCATACTATATGTACGCATTGTCATAATTTTAACTTTATTGACATTAATTGTTTATTTAAAAATCAAATAAAATATAAAAATAGTTTATACTTTTTATTTAATAGCTGTAAGAGACAGGTAGCAAGCGTCGCTACATTTTTCTTTATGTGAACGAACCAAAGTTTTGGTTTCTGACCAGGCCCCTATTGGCCAGAATACCCAATTGGGTACTGACTTTTCTCTGGAAAAAGTACCAGGGAATAATTTCAATTTAAATTAATAGGAGAGACAAAAGAGATAGACTCTGGCATATTAAATGAGTTAGTAGTAGCGCCTGACGTCACTTTTAGTGCACCAAAACATACAAGGTTTGTTAGGTAAAGAGTTAGAAGTTGAGCTTTTTTTGGTTTCTTCCAGGGTTGGAATATTTTGTGTAAACTGAACATTGGGCGAGGTCTGTGAATTAATATTTGGTTTTGGAGCCCACAGCGTTGCAAGTTCATTTTGTAGGAATGGTGCAATCCGTGGGGGCTCCTTGATATTGGCTCATAATGATATTAAATTTAAAGAACGTAAAGATATTGTTGATCTTTCTATTGAGCGATTAATAGAAATGTCATGTATAGAAATAGAGGATGTAATTATTTTGTGTGTTACAGACCACCCAATTCAGATGTTATAGGGTTTGGAAAGTGTATGGAGGAGGTGCTTATTAAGCTTATTCAGAAACATAAGCGCCTGATTGTGTGTGGTGACTTCAATGGTAATATTCTTGAGGACACTATGGTTTGTATAAATTTTTCTAAATTTATTTTTAAGTTATAATTTAAAAACATAATTTTAATCAACCTACTAGAATAACAAGCACCTCCTCTACCTGTATTGACAATATATTTTCAAATTTTAGTTTATCCCATACTAAACTTACTACTGATATTAGATCTGACCACCATGGTCAGTTGGTGAAGTTTAAGTGTCACCGCGGTTTCCAGCCCAGGAATGTTACCTGTATTCCTGTCACAGGAGGCCCG
>JAMBLF010000556.1:0-246853 GCA_030578115.1 Leucoptera coffeella | reverse complement strand
ACCACTTTGTTACTAATATTTTATACGATCAATAAATTAACTGTGTATATTGTAGTTCTCTGTTATATAGTATAGGAAAAAGAGATTAGGGGTAGTGTTTAGATGATATAGATACATATTCGCACATATAAGGATGATCTATATATCCTATGAAGACAAATAGATCATTTTAAAAAGTCTACCTGCCCATATAACAATATTTTGCGTGTTATTTCTTATTCCAAGCTCAGGCTGCTTTGTGCAAGTTTGTTTTCTGCTCAAAAGTTAATTACGCCGTTTCTTTCGAGACTGAGTAGGTACAGTTATGATTTATGACTTTGTTCATTTTTTCACGTCATCCTTATCTCGGCTGAGCTTTTAATACTGAATCTAGAATCATAATTCTTCTTTGTAAATCGCGAAAATATTACTGCAGCAATTTTCCTATCAATGGAACCTTTACTTAATCATTTTCGAATTTCGCGCTAGGTTTAATAAAGGCGTTAGTCAATGGGATGAAGTGTTATTGGGTTTCAAAGCCAGCTTTCTAAAAATAAAGACCAAACTGTCATTATTCTCTTTGAGAGCAGATCGGAGACTAACTTGAGAAAGGGTATTTTTCTTACCTTAATTAAATGTTCGGGTCCTAAAGAAAATGATCGATTTTCAAGTAAAGTTAGTACAAAAAACGTTTTAGACTTAAGCTCGATGGAACTAGCTATCTAGTTTATTATACGTAAACAGTGACGTAAAAGTGAGGTAGTTTTGAAGTAAATTTGGACTAAAACAAACAATTTACCATTTTTAACCAATATATTCTTTTACTTCATGTAAACTAAACAAAATATGCCTCCACTTATAAAAGAAACTTCTATCTTTTGCCTTTCTCGTTGTTGTCTATCTGAATACATAACCAATGTCTAGGTGGGCTAAGCACCCATCCCTAAGTTTAAGTAACATCTATGTTTACAAACACATACTCAATTGTCACATACTATCTTACCCGATAAGTTTTCTCCAGAACTAAACCCAACCTGTCTTCCAGTAGGTGGCTTAAGTTTATCCAGAACTAACTAAATCAACCTTTGTTCCAGTAGGTGGCTTCAGCGACCAGAACAGCATAGGTCACCTGGGCAAAAGCGACGGCTGTGAGGAGCCCCTGGTCCTGTCAGAGCTTCCAGAGCCTCCCATAGCTCTGTCAGACATAGGACCCATCCCCCCTCCCCCCATGTTCAGCTCGCCTAGCCCCACTCCGCATCATCACCGACTGGGACATGAGCATCATTCGGATTGTGAGTATTGTTGGACTTTATGTTAATAGGTTAATAATGGGGAAGGGGAGGTATAATGTTGTTATGGTTGCGTGTGGGTATATTATAATGATACGTAACTTAATCGATAAATTTGATAACTTAAGTGTTATGTATTGTATTTGGTGGTGTATTTTGGGTCTTTGGTCACATAAATGTTAACTTAATACGAATAAATAAATTTGATTGAATTATTTAAATACCGTTGAAATATTTCACCAAAACGTAGCTAATATTTACTATTCATTGTAATAATTCAATATCTTCCAATATTAATCGATTTGTTATTATTTAACGAAAACTAATGACATAAATGTGCATAGTAACAGATACAATGCCCTAAATGATACTATCACAAGTTCATAGTTCCCGACACAATTAATTAGATCTCCAAAACGTCGTATACGCCACGCCTTATATATATATCTCTTCTTTATATTTACTTCTACTCCCCAAGCGGACGAGAACGACGATCACGATGATGATGACCACGACGGCTTCACCGACACCAACAGGGTGGAGGAAATACCTCCAAAGGAACCCCTGTTTTACGCGGTCCCCCTGAAGTCAGCGCTGAAGAAAAGGCCCACTGCGTCTCCGGCTGGCACTCCCTTGGCTCCCCGGCAAGACCACCATCATTCCAGTTTTAGGTAAGGCATAATGTGAAGGCTTATTGTGTGTACTAAGATATGTGATAGGAAGACAGTATCACCTTGCCTTAGACAAGTATTAGAAATGATACGTGATAAATTCGTATGTTTATGTAATTAGACAAGTACTTAGTACAGATTATAAAATGTATTAATTTTGTTTTCAATATTACGATCTTCATATATTATGATAGAAACAGTGAACTATATTGATGATGTTGGTTTTAACAAGCCCTAAGGTTACTTTCGATTTACTACTACTTGGATAAGGCATGGTGATACATAACTAATGATTGATATGTCTTAACAAACGCTTAATCTGTTTCCAATATAAAGCTCTAATCGTAGTTGAAGCTTCCGGTTTTAGTCTGGTAACTGGTGTCCTCTTGTGTTCGTAGCTTGAACTAATTATGTTTCTTGTAGACTACTTAGTGTTTTAATATGAAAACGTTTACATTTATTTCCATTACGCTCTGGACAGACGGCCGCCCCCCAAGCCGAGGATTCGTATATGGTAATAGACCAGGCACCTCTATATGTGTTGTACAAGAATGACCTCCCGACGGTCCGCTTTGCCTATGCCATCATCTTGCTACCTTCATTTAGATATAGAGATAGAAAACCGCAGTGCGAGTGCATTGAACTTATTAGAAAATGGAAAGAAATATGTTTATAAAAAGAAATAAATCATTCAAATAATTGTTATATAGGATACTAATCATTTTTGACCACTATTGAACAAACAAACTGATAATAAGTTATATCTGGTTTCCGAGTTATGGGTTATGCATGTATTTGCGTAAAGTTATATATGAATAGAGCACCGCAATATCTGCCTTACTCTTATGGAGAAGAGCGGGTTAGATATTTTGAAATCACTTATTCTTGCCAAAATGGCTTACCACCTGTCATTTTGAGTACTTACTATCTACAACTACCACTGACTATTTGGTCAACACGTAGGTTCGAGGTGGCCATAGAATAGACCTCCGCGATTGCGGAGATGTTTACTTGAACCTCTGACTACCCCGCAAGGGCCCTGTATTTGTTGCCCTTTGTCTTTAATGAAAAACCTGTTTATGCTTATAAATGTACAAAAGTAATAATATTTGTATAGAATACTTAGGAATAAATGTAACGAATGCTCGCACTGAGGATAACATGGACTAGATTAGGTAATCAATCATACCAATTGCATTAGATGTGTCTAGAATACGAGAAAGATACAAATCACTTATTAATAACCTTTATTTATTCTTGTGACTGTCCTTTTCTGAAGAACATCTGCGCCTGCTTGTTACATATTAGTTGACCTGTTCCTTAAGACAGGCTTAGCTCTTAGCTATAGTTTAGTGTATGGTTTAAGAGTGTATTAGTTATTCCATACATGACTATGTAATGTCAGTGCCTTTATACAGCGATAAGGAATAATAAGAACTGTTATGTTGGGTGCTGGATATCTTGTGAAACGTGGGATATCAGTGATCAAAGGACATTTTTAGATACGATAGTGGTCACTCTAACACGAAAGGATTAATAGTGATGTAGTATTTCCTATGCTATGTTAAACTAGGAAAACTTTACCTAAGCATTTAGAATATAATAATTATTGAAAGGACATGTATGAAGAATTATAGTTATGTTATTATAACTTTATATCCTTAAAGACTTATTAATACTCCTGATTTATAGTTGTCATGTGCCACTAGCACTAGTTATAGACTGACTATTAGACTAATAGCTGTACCGTGTCGTAATGTTTCCTTCCTCATCATACATTAATTTAGTTCCCTCATTGCGATGTTAGAGGTGTCGTATTGCATGCATAAATTACTGTCAATACTTACAGAGCATCCTTATTTGTTGACTATTCATTACGTTATGATATTAATGATTCATCAGATTTGGTTCAGTGTTCCTTGTACGTAAATGGTAGGCTTAATTGACCGTTAAAAACGAATCTGTTTCTTTGTATGGGTTGCTTGATTATGTGTTGAACTAATGAACTGGTCTTAGTAAATAAATCTTATGTATGTTATATTTTGTTATATTATTTCGCATTTGGATTTATAACCCAAATGTATAATAATACATATTTGAAGGATTTCTTACTTAAAACATTTTTATTACATTTTCACTGTTTAAGAGTAAATTATAGCTCAACGATATATTTAAATAAAACGCCCCTTATAATTTATAATTTCACTTACATATAAGCTAAGAATTCAGAACTCCATTGCTAGTCTGCCACCTTTTCCCCTATACCTCCACAACCTCACTCAACCCTTACTTATGTTCCTAATAGTCATTTCTCCATCCACAGTCGGCCAGTGAGAGTGGGTAATGCAGCAGAGAATAAGGAAAACGCGAGACCCTGGGAAGCTGACTATCGGGAAGACTATGGCAGCGAGTCTGAGCGTGCGGCCGCCAAACTGGCTCGCAAGGAGAGCCTTAACATCAAACTGGCATTGAGACCCGATAGACAGGAGCTTATTAATAGGTAAGAATACATGTATGTATGTAAACATTTAGGGATTCAAGTCTTTAAGACAAAAATCGGGATATATAAAGTATACTTGTACTTTGAACATTAATATGGAAGGTATATAAATGTGAGGTGCAAAACTGTTACATAGTGGTTGTTTAAAAAGATATGTTCGTATGCAGAACAAGGATGACAGTAGAAGTACATATAAACACCAAGTATAAGTTAAGGTAGAGGTGTATGGATGTCATTGTCAATGAAAGGAGTAAAATGTTGGGCCAGGATTTAGGTAATTAATGATAAGTGATCTCTGTGACTACTATAAGGGTTTTTAGATACGCATGGAACATTCAAAATTTCCGTATTAGTCAAAAACAATATTTGAATTAAAATTAAGAAACTGCATCCGTTACTTGGTTGCTATAGCAACCTGAAAAGTATACTCACAGTTTTTAGAAAATAGTTTCTCTCTTTATTTATACTTTAATTCACTGAACGCTAGAAAAGGTCACTTGATTAAGTTAGCTTTTATCTCTGCACATTCCTTTAGACATTCATGAATTGCCGTGTGGTCGTAAAGAATCCGCCCCCACAACTCATTCGTTTTGCTTCGTCAGGGTCTTAAGGGATTAGGGTCATATATCTATGTTGGAACATATTAATGATTATGGTCTATGAATGGATTATACACCTGTGTAAGGTGCTACTGAATGGTAAAGGTTTCTGTGTATTTTTGAGAGGTATTCGGACATAATTACAAGTCTATACTTGTTGCAAAAACATAATATTCTTGGGATTCAACTACACAAAATTGAACTAGGCCCTTACTAAGCTTATGTAAGAAATATTTTCAAATGATTACTTATATGTTTTTATAAAATATGAGATTGGTATGAGAAGGAAGTTAATTGTCGAAGACACTAAAACTATTTCATTCATGTTTATATATTTCGTTGCTAAACCAAATCGTAACAGACAATGAATTGTCGACGACTTTTCTCATTACGTAACACCATTTCGTCATATTCTCTAGCCAGTCTATTTTCGTAGCCTATGGATATTAAATCTTCGCTCTATGTGTTCGTTACGTTTTCTTGGCACTGACATTGAAATGCAATGTCGAGGGACATCGTTTCCTATTTGGCATTGGCGTGATGATGGACCGCCTCGTATTTTGTTGCACGTGATATGCCGATGTTTTCCACGCATCAACGACTTTGACACCAGTCGAATGTTCTGTCAAATATATTAATAGAGTCATTGTTTAGCTATATTTAACTTGGGCAAGTCACGTTGACAGGCAAAATGCGACTAAGAGAATACTCATAAGCTACAGATCTATGCTGACCGTTGCAATATAGTTTTCTGAATAAATACGTTTGTGTTTTTATTCCTTTACTCGTAAATCTGCGAATGGACATGAGCAATCTTCTGAAAGCTTTACCAAGTTATTGCTATCCGCACAATACGGGGATTGTGGCATAACTCTTATGAAAAAGCTAGGAAAAGGGATGTAGAAAGACAAGGGTTTTGTTGAACATGAGCTCGCTAGATAATTAAATAGATATTACAATGTAACCTTTTTTGCAACACAATGGCACACAAGAACTACTTGCATATATGTTTGTACTAAAATCTCTGTTATATATAAGTTTGATTATGTCTTCGTGTGTGTCGTGTTTTATTATTATTAAATACTGTTGAATATAGAAATGAAAGCAATTGTAAATACAATCGCAGAGTATGTATGTCAAGATAGCTAAGTGGAAATAGTATATTGAAACAAAATTCGTTAGCGTACAGATATGTATGTTGAAAAGCATATATTTCTCGAATAACGGAAGTAATTATAATAATTTGTGTTTAGGATAGGTATAATGCAGGACTGGGCAGTCGCCAAGAATTGTATAATTTGAAAATGTATCGATGGCGTCGTTCATTTGATTCGGTGTGTTTTCCGCGAGCAGTATAGTGTGTGTGTCGTTTTATTACCATCGAATCGATTATACGAGTAATGCCTGTTAGGTTAGTAGTTATTACATTTTGAAGTTCCATTGATTTTGTACTTGTTTAGAAATGCTTGTTGAGAAATGTAGCTATCCGTGATCGTAGTGAAGTTTTTAATGACGTTAGTAGCACAGAGTGACAAAGGACCGTTGCAAAGTATAATTGCATTCTTGCATTTAGAGTGTTTGAAGCGATGCTGGTTTACGGTTTGCGAATCGAATACCATTGTTAGATTGAAATCTGCTTTGTGTAAAAGGTAATCTTTAATTATGAAGAGGATAATTATATACTATTGTAGATTAATTATTCAATGTTAAATATTCCACATTAGTATTTTTAACGTATTTTGTAGTCATAAGAATAAGACAATATATAGCAAGTCTATTTAAATAAAGAATCCGATATGCAAGACCTCTTTTGTTTCGATAGTTTTATGCAATTTCATATACTCTCTTTCACTCTACCAGAGATTTCACTTCACACAATCACAAGCGCCCTTAAACAATTGGCATAACGCTGAGAATAGAAATCAAATTGTCGCGGATTAAGGTTTGTCCCCGGTGGAGACAGAGTTAAGAACTACGCTTTTATTCTAATATCCAGTCTGGTTGTTCATTATGTATTTATCTCTATATCATAAGTATATGTATATATAACATATACGTTGATTAATTCCATTAAGTCTCAAATGTTCTTAACAAGGCATAGTTCGATTGGTGTAATATTACCCTACATTATTATAATGATTACTTGTAACCTTCTTAGTACTCTATATACGTTCCTTTCGTCCCCAGAAACATCCTGCCGGTGCAGAGTGAGCACGAGAGGCAGGAGTCGTGGGAGGCGATCGGCGCAAGACTCATCCGGCGGCTGTCCATGCGACCCACTGCCGAGGAGCTGGTCGAGCGGAATATACTCAAAAGTAAGTTGGACACTTGGGCTTATATACTACTAGGGACCCGCTCCGGCTTCGCACGGGTATAAAATATATAGCCTATGTGATTAAAAACTCGTATGGTTCAGCCTGCGTTTCACGACATCACATTAGAAACCTCAAAAATAACAGTACTTCTCCACTATTTAATGGATGTTATTATACATATAAACCTTTCTCTTGAATCACTCTTTCTATTAAAAAAACCGCATCAAAATCCGTTGCGGAGTTTTAAAGATTTAAGCATACAAAGGGACATAGGGACAGAGAAAGCAACTTTGTTTTATACTATGTAGTGACGTACACACATATACTCAGATAAATAAGCAGAACTGATTAAGTTTTTGATCCCCAATATCGGAGTGGCTTGCTTTGTCAAAATATACATATAGGTGGGAAGAAAGCATATAGTTTCTATTCATTCTATAAGATGTGCGTAGTAATATCATACAATATTACATACCATACCATACCAGAATTTTACATTAAACGTTTCTAATTTTGTAAGCTTTTAGTTGGCTGGTTGATTCGGTGAAGACTGAATGTCGGCTTGAAAATAAAGTTCCTTACAACCTTTATAAATGTGTTTCTATTGATTGTCGTGATCTGTATAAAACATAATATGAATATGATATGAATGAATATAATAATGAATGAATGAATATAATATGAATAACACAAGATCACAGATAAAGAGATTTAGCTAAAGTAAACCTCGGTTCTAGGAAGAGTTTATCATAAACAAACCCCGTTGCCACTTCCAGGTCAGAGTCCAGCCGAAGAGAAGAAGCAGAAGGAAGAGAAGAAGCGGTATCTGCTGCGGAAGCTCAGCTTTAGGCCCACGGTCGACGAGCTCAAGGAGAAAAAGATCATCCGGTTCAACGACTACATCGAAGTCACGCAGGTATACTTCCATACATATACACGCCCGTTTCCCTATGAAATGAAATGCTTTTTATTCGACATGAGGATTATAAAATCACTTATGATTTCCACATGAAAAGTTGTCATTAAAATTTTGGCATTTTGTAAAGCAAAAAATCCTGCAGAGAAGAAATGCCAAGAAACTCTGCAGACATATGAGATTGCATACCCCTCTATAGGGAGACGGCCTGCATACATGTTACGGAGTCGGATTTGACCCAATTCTGAGAAGCCACAAATGATTAATGGTAGTATAACTATTCATTCTTATACTCAATCGGCACTTATATGTACAGTCAACAATAAAAGTGCAGTCCCAGTAACTTTTATAAGGTTTAAGCTTATAAGAACAAAAAGACAATATTTTAAAACTGGCGCCACTATGCATTGTCATGGCCACTATGCGTTCGGGTGCTTCGTAATTCGATTGAATTCGAAATATTGTCTTTTGTTCTTATAAACGTAAACCTTATAAAAAGTTGCTGCGACTGTTTTTTTAACGTTGACTGTACTTCTAAATAAAACGTTTTTCGCTTATTATCTCGGTCTAAGTGTTTTGTTCTCTCATATCATATCAGGAAGGGAATGTCAGTGCTTGTAAATGGCGACACGGTTTACCACCTGTCACTCCGAGTACTGATGATCTGATGGCTATGAGCCTACGAGGATTGATCGTAAAAGCGTTTTCCTTTTATATTACAAGAACAAATATCCTTATAGATGTTGATGTATATATTTGACGACCTCCGTGGCGCGATCTGTTAGACGCCTGAACGCTAATCGTGAGGTCCCGGGTTCGATTCCCGGTAGAGGCAGAGTTAAGAACTACGCTTTTCTTCTGCTTTCCAGTCTGATCGTTGATTATATATGCTATATATGTATTTATCTATATATTATATGTATATATTTCTTAAATATACGTTGACTAGTAAGTACCCTTAATACAAGCCTTAAATGTACTTAACAAGGGGCTAGTTCAATTGGTGTAATAATGTCCAATTATTATTAAAATATTCGTGTTACAGGCACACGACTACGACCGTCGTGCGGACAAGCCGTGGACGCGGTTGACGCCCCGCGACAAGGCGGCCATTAGGCGGGAGCTCAACGAGTTCAAGAGCTCCGAGATGGCGGTTCACGAGGATAGCAAACACCTCACCAGGTAACCTATTGGCTCATTCGTAGCTATAAGGAGAAAGATAGAAAGAAAACACTCTATTCAGTCGTCTATGGTGCGTCAACAGTGTCAGCAGCTCAGTGAAAGTTGAAAATACAAATAATTATTTTCGGCTGAATATTTAGTCAATTGTGATGCCAAACTGGCTAAATATTTTCGCTTTGGGATAAGATTTGGATCCTCAACTGGAACGAACCGAAGAACAAGGAAGAGAGCAAGGAATTGGAGCATCGATTTCGTTTTTCTTCGGTTGTAGCGGCTGGCGGCGTTGATGTAACCATGGCGACTGAATAACAAGAAGTGCAAACTCCGTGGCATCAGTGTTTGTTCCTCAGCCGACATAACCTTAGTGGTGAATGGCTTAATAAAGAATAAAAAAAAACACTCTATTCATTGCTTAACTTATTTATTTTATTTACTATGAGAGACCGGGTCATATCACGATAAATTAATAAAGATATCTGATTACCTTTATTTTTGCCCGACGTTTCGACTTAGTTGCATAGGCCGTGGTCGCGGAAAGACTGGCTAGACTAGCGGGAAGTCCGTCTCAGTTACTTCTTAACTCATTTACTTAAACAGAATCATTAAGATTTTGTGTATGGAATGCTACAAACAAGGGCTTGTGTGTTTGTATTAAAATGTGTCCTATGTGAAAGTTGTATTATGTCTTTATTATTATGTTTAAGATTGATAGAATAATATTATAACTACGTTATTGTGGTATTTTTGAGATTGTATTTAATTTATTTTCTCACATGGGAATGCAATTCATATAATATGCAAACATACGCCCCCAAATTTTGCTATGCGACAGATTGTAATCAACAACGCGACAGGTGACCATTCATGGTATGGCCAAGTATGGGCACTGATTATTGCCTACTTAGAAAAAGAGATAGAGATATGTAAATATCAGTCAGAAAAGTTAACAAGAACTTTCGGATATCGAAATCAATAATGGTGAAAAAAAGTGATTTAAAATGTTATGTTTAAGTAGCACATTTTACCTTTAATTTTTGTTATACATAATATGTTCTAATTATGTATTTCTTTTGCCGCAGGTTCCATCGGCCATGACGCCCGTGGCGAGTGCCGGGTTAGAACAAGCCGTGACGTAGGAAGCAAGTCACGCCATCTGTGATCGACATGCATACTTCTCTCACTCATGGCGTACCACGTGTCAACACTATGGCAGCATACACAGTAGTTACTGACATTTGGTTACATTACATAGTCATCAGGATATTAAGCATAAACATACAATAGTTATTATATATACATATTGGTTTGGTTCTATTCCATAGTTACGTTCAAAAGTAATAATAGCAACATGTTTATAATGCAGTGAATGATAGTTTTCTTCAAATTATCAGACGATATAAATAGTCATGCTTTCCTAAGTTGTAAATGTGTCTCAATAGTCAAGATTGCGTAAACTGATAATTTTTCTAGACTGGTGAAGTCAATGGTCTCATTAGTTCACAAATCTTCGTAACAAAATTGAATTCAGATGCAACGAATCGTTGACTATTTGAGTAATAAAAAATTAAACTGTATAATACAAAGACATTGTTATAAACATACTTTCTTAAACCCGAGTACATTGCTATTCTTTTTCAATCTAAACTATTTTGTACTTTAAATAAACTGAAGAAAATAAAAATGACTTACAAATAGTTTTATATAATGTCGAGAAAGCACAGAAAGTAGCAACTTAACGCGTCTAACTATTATTAATACGTGACATTTCTATGCATTAACGATCTTGGTAAAGTGTTGATAATTCTAAATTTACGTTCCGTTCGCCCGTCACAGAACCGGTGATTGGCGCATGTTACGTTCCGTTGCGGCCATGAGTGCATATTTTATTTTCCTTCACCGAGTACAATTTAATGTTAACATTGATGAAATTCAATTGAAATTGTTTTAGTTTATATTTATTGTAAGGGTACCTATACATTCTATTATATTGACCTTCGCGAAGGTTAGTGATACTGTTTTAGTTTGTTTGGGTGAAAGGAGTTGGCCATAGAGCAACTGGTGTATTCCTTTTTCGACGTAGCTGTGCGAAAGAGTAAGATTCTCTCTCCGTACCGCAACTGCCCAATGTCATTGTGATTTGTACGTTATATTGCTAGCTTCATTAATTTCATAGTGTCTAGGCTAGAATTATAAATTTTAACTGTATGCTTATTTATTATCGTCACAATTCTTAACAATATAATTCGATATTATTGAAATAATCGTTTAAAGGAGATTTTATTTTTATTTAGTATTATTATGGTATGTGAATGAGTAGGGGATTTTTGTATACTGAATTTAATTGGTCTGTACATTGTTTACCTATGAAATAAATTGGATTTCTGTTTAGTGAACAGGTGTAATAATTAGGTCGATTGTGAAATAAATTCGTTTGCTCACAGTAAATGTTTCGAAAGTCGATTCAATAGACTTATAAACAAAATTTGCTCATATTGACTCAGAATACGTGTGATTAATATGGTAAGTAACCATACTCCTTAAAATTAACTCTCTTATGTATAAATTCACTATCTTTCATTTTAAACTTGCACTATGTAAATTAATTTCCGTACTCAATTTCAATTCAATTTTCTTATTTAAAGTGTATAAATAGCATTGAATTACAGTAGTATATAAAGTAAGTTTCGAGAATACATTTTGCACGTTTTTATCGTACCACATCGTTCGTTGATTAGACACTTTCCGATGCTGTGTACAACAATAATCTGTAGGATTTGTAAATAGCAGATCTCTTAACTATTTATTTCAACTATGGTCATTATGAGAATGAAATAACTAATGAAATGTGATGCAAATATTCGGTTAACATCCCATATGCAGGTTATTGTATTTGGTTTTGAACAATAGACATACGAAAGTGTTTAGGTTTTGTTTTATAGTTCATTGATGCGAACATATTCTCTAAATCGGTGTGTGTAAATCAATTTATTGATTAGTCACAAATTTAAAATTGACAGTTCCTGGTTTTTACAAAATTGAATTGTGATAGCCATTTTATTCCGAAACAGGTATCGAATGCGGTCACTAATTTGTCTTTTAACAACAAAATCACAATCATTTAGTCTTCCATTTGTTGTTGGCAGTAAGTAATGCTGCAAATGAATGACACACGACAAAACTTAATGATCATAATATTATATATAACATTTCTTTTCTTAGTATATGTTTTATTAAACTCCACCATTATTTCTATGAAATTGGTTTATCTTTATTATTTTAACACATTCTAATACTAATAATGAGGCACATGTTTACAAGTTTTTATTCAATATCAGAATCAGATTAAATTTCTTGTTTCCACTTCCGTTTTTAAAATATTCTCGCAAACTTGTTTTTTATCGACTAGCTTATCGATTTCATAGTGTTGTAATCGTGCTGGTTATATAACTTAGGTTTTTAGCATGTATTAGTATCTTTTATAACCCTGTATTCACCAATATCACATTTAGGTAAAAGGGTTTTTAAGAAATCGTGCCCTTATACCTATTACTTAAAGTAAACTTGGAATTATTTACTCCTAATTATAAACATGTATGGATTAATATGCCTTTGCAATATGTAGTTAAATGTGAGACTTATGTTCCCATCAATTGGCGAAATGTTTGTGTTAATTAGCAATATCGTTTAGAAGTGCCATTTTTATTGAGAATTATTGAGTGACTTTCAACATGTATACAATATTACAGTTTTCTAAGTGAGTGATTGTTGCGTGCGTTATTTATTCACACCTACATATAGGTAGTGAGTAGTGGGTTGATTTTCGACCTAGATACAGTCAGGTCCATAGATTTGTGATCGCCTGCGAATAGTGTGTTTAAAAATCTGCGAGAGGATAAGGTTTTTTTACCCATTCCATTATAAGTAAAAGTCGACGCCTGAAGACTTATTTTTCTATTGGTTTTGATAGGTCGCTGTGTTTGCATGAAACCCGGGTTAAATGCATCAAGTATAAGGTAATGAACAGTGCATGGTTGATAAGCATCAGTCGACATTCGCATAAGAGAAATCTTTTCTTGGTTCTTACTATGCAATTTGCTTGTCCACTTCACTCGACTGGGAGGAATACAAATGAGTAGCCCGCGTTACGCTAATGCGAATGAAACTTGCGATTTGAGTTAGTAGGTAATCAACGACCAACACAACTTTTTCTTTAAGTGCTAAGGATACTGTTAATTAATTGATTTTCCAAGCAGTTTCTTCGTACTACGTTAAATTCGTTCTTTCTCAGTCTTATGCATGCTAAAGTTATGTGAAATCCGAAATCAAAGTACTCATTACTCAAATCTTATGCGTAGCCATTTTGAATAGTTTCTCGGTTCTCTCATAATATTAGAGGTCATTGTAAGAATTACTGGGTTTAAAAAGGACGGTTAGATCATGATGTTAGAAGGTATTCGGGATAGGAATGAAGCAAAGACTCTAGAAGTGGAAGGCTGTAAGGCAAGGCGACCCTTGTGTATAATAAGTAGTTGATTAAAAGCAATGTAATGATAATCATTATGTAAATAGTTTACCTTGTATGTACATTATGGAATCTCTTAATTTTTCCATTTATCTTACTATATCGCGCGTCAAGTGTGCTACTATCAATAATATTCGCTAAAATTGTAATCTGTTCACTGTTGCTTTTATTTTATATTTTGTAAATTATCGATGACATGTTTATGATAAGTATATTTTGTAATAGCCATAATTTCTTGTTTTATATAAGTCTGTAAATATCGTAATTAAACAATAAGTTTTATATTTATTTTGTGATTTTTATTCATAACACCCTGCCGTGAAATAATACATGCTCTATCTATACAGTTCTCATTCCTTAAGTATTTAGCTTTTCTTCCTTACCGAAACTTTCGTCTTAGCGTTAAATAATAAACACATCAATAAGAAATGTTGATTACGACTTTTTGTTCTGTTGATAACATACATATATACGATACATGTAGCTAGCTAGTCTGCTTAAACGATCCTGGAATTCAATATTGGATATCTTTGGGAAATAAGGTATCCGTGTCATGTATCATACATGAAATATTTCAATCAAATTATGTGCCTGAATTTGATTATTAAGCACAAAACACTATATGTAGTATAAATATACAAGTTCATAATATACTCATAAACGTCGAGCGTATATGCAGATACATACAGCTTAGTAAATCCAAAGTATTCTACTTTTTGACGATACAAGTTCAGATTTTGGACCTATATTGCGAAACAATAAAGAAAAACACCACGAGCAAACTTATTTATGTCAGATATATAACAATACTGAGTAAAAACAGTGTATTCATGTCTAATAGTTAATAGTTGTGTTTAGAAACAGAGCAGAGTTAATATAAAGCCACTGACACAAACACAAGAGCAGTGACATTTTAATATTGTAGGATATCCGAAGACTTTCGATAGGCTTACCTCAGCAGTGGGATGTAGAGAAAGTTCGCACCGGACAGTCACAAGCTTCGACCGCATTCAGTTGTTAGCATTCGTAAGGCAATGACGCGCCGCGACGAACCTCCGGAAAGCGGCTTTACGGTTTTATATGGTGGTGTAACAGTGTCTTCATGGTGTTCTTTGAATGTGGATTCAGTAGTGTGTTGCTAGGATAGTGAATACGTCAACATGAGGAAAAAATCACGTGCGGTACGCGAGGTTTGGGAAACTGAGGTTTGTTTGTTTATTTAATAAGAGATGCATACGTTTTGTGTATTTACTAAATTGTAGTGCTTAAGTTAATCGTTTAGCCATTCAAGTAGATTGAATAACGTAATATATGTTTAGTTTAATCGTCTAAAGTTGTCATTTTAATAATTACGTATGGCATCGACGATTAAGTGTAACAAAGGGCTTTAAACCAGTCTTTGTCCAAATCAGTAGAAATTATTGCAAACATGTTATTAGTATGATTTACTTCAAGATTACATTATTTTCTACTATCTCGGCATTAAAAAATCTACATAGATGTAAACAAATAAAATAAATCGATGTACTTTTTAACATATTATACATATTCATACACACATATTCAAGTGGCTGACTTGTAGAGATGTTCAAAAGATTAAGAGAAACTGTAAACGACCTATCGAAACTAGGCATTATGCAAGAACCGTAACTTTTCAAATTAAGGCATTCAATAATCAAGAACCATTATGTAAATTATTCATACACCATGCATAATCTTCGCAAAATTTATTCATTATTCGTGCCGTAAGAAACCCGACGTCCAAATATAAATAGGGTGAAAGCTCTATCAGACAAGCATATACTTAAAACTGGTGAAGCGATTAACATATGCATGCGTTAGAATCATATATCATACTCGTAACAGTCGTTCAATGTCATCGGTGCGGACGTAAAGAAGATATAGGAGACTGCTCGCATGAATTTCTGCTTAAGAATTCATTGAACACAAGTAAGGAACGAGATAGTTCGTTCATTTTTGCTACTTACATATGTATATCGGCAATCGACACTCGGCTTAGCGGTTTAACATTGCTTAACATTCTTTAAATAATTAATTATTATTTGTAGATAGAAAAGAGGTGTAACTCGATGGATTCGGTTTAGAGTTTATAAATATGGTTTATTGTAACGTGACCAAGTAACTACACCAGTATTTACTTAAACCAGCGATTGTTCCTTACCAAGAAAAATAAAAAACAACTTTTCGGCCCTCTTAATAAGAACAATTGGTACCGAAATGTTTTCGATAAATATCTTTATTATAATTGAAGGTTCTTAAATGTAATGATTCCATGAAAGATTTGTTTGTATTAGATTTGATAATAATTAAGTAACTTGAATTACATGCAAACAAACAAACTTGGTACAAAAAGTTTCTCTAACAAAAACGCGGAGAGAGCACACTACTGTTTATATATCGGTTTATATTTTAAACCAGTTTCGTTTAAGTTTCAACGATGACGCTAACATAGGAGTGGCAAAAACACCAAAACGACGATGTGAACAACTTTTTATATTTGTTTTTTCACGGTCCAGAACTGGGCATCGGCACTAACTTTTTAGGCCACTACCTTATAGAGTGAACCATTTTAAGTATATTGTAATATTATGGCGATGAAAATATTTACTTAGTCCCTACAAAATAGAGTATATGTTGATGAATATATCATAGATGAAGTTAAAATAGGCTAAGAATTGGTTGGCAAGTGATAATTGGCTAATCACGATGTTATATCTCTTCAGTCATCTATATCATATTACCTTGAGGTCGTAATAGCATAGAAATAAAAACCAGCATCAAATGGTTGTCCTAGCGCCCAATCGCTTCTTCTTAGTCCCTCAGTCGCTTCCTACGGCTACCAGGGAAGAAACGCACCTAGTTGTCATTCTATTCATTTTGCGACTAGCATGGAAAACTCGAATAATAATTGTATCCATATTAATTAGGTAGATTTCTGAACACTATCACAACGTGAATATTAACGACGATATATATTAAAAAGAGTTATGCGGATACATTTAATGATGCTTGTCATTTTTGTATTCTTGCGACCAGTCCTCAGTGAAATACAGTTGATGCTCTGCTTACCTGGCAAGCGCGGTAACTAATTTACGTTTCACTACTATCTATTTTGATTCATTCGTGAATTATGACGTTGCTCTGTGAAAGTGGTCGTGACTTCTAAAATAAGACTAGTTTCCAAGATAGTTGGTATTTTATCTTATAAACACACTATCCTCTTTTGCAAACCATACATTTACGTACTATAGTCAAAGTCAAAAGATTTTTATTCAATATAAGCACATTCATTGAAGGTCGAAATACATATATTGAGTGACACTGGTTGCCTAATTACTTACAACTATGACTCTACCGTTGGTTCGGAAGCCCTAGCTTGGAGAAGAACCAACACGAAACTACAGCCTCAGGGATTCTTTGCCCAGTGCCAAATTACAAAACTAAATATACATTTACAAAGTTTTTTTGTTTTTTACAGCCTTGATGACATATAAAGCACTATGTCATTGGTCTAAAGGTCTTAGCTGTAACCCGTGCTCGACAAATGAATGAATATATTCAGTATTTAACAATTGAATAAGCAATCGCTTCTATTTTGTCATCTCATAAGTTGTCACCGCTTTTAGTATGGAAATGTGTTATATATTAAGAAAAACGGGAAAATTAACACATCACACAACGAGTATATTTAAATTAGTATTATAGAAATATATCATATTATATACTTCCTTAATTCCTGTTAGCTCTCAGTAGGGACATAGGGCTAAAAAATGATCTTCCATTAAGAACGATCTTGCGCGACTGCTCCAAAATCTTCCAACTTCAGGCCCATGATGTATCGTTTAAATGAGAAAAAACATCACAAAATGAATATAAATATGTACTCGTATTAGTTTCGTTTCTCATCACAGCTCTGTATGTAGGTTGTAACGAGTATATTATATTAACGGAAGTGGATTTACCATCTGTTGAGATCCTTTGTTGCAACGATAATGGTCAATCAAGTCTCAGTCTACCCCGAAATGGTTAACACTTGTGTATTTCATATTATATACATCCATCTTGGTTGTCCACACATTCCATGTGAAATTTCAACGCATAATAATCATGTACTGATGTTACTTCACCGCTTTCACATATCTGATATTAATGCTTATTGCGAAACCTATCTGCTGTGAACTTGTTACGAATATATTTTCGTGATGTCGCAGCATTTCTTAGAAGCCTTCATACATTTGGGCTATGTAGTTTGTATACTCTTAGATTTTGTTTACGTACGGGTCATAAGAATATGAAACCCAAATTTGATAAACCTAAGTTTAAAATAAGCTTACATTTTAAAAGATACCTATGTGAAGTCCGGAATGTACGAGTATGTCTTGACATTATCTTCCGCATAGGTCGTTTCTTAGACTATCTTAGGTTTCTTTGGGTTATCACTTACTGGTTAAGAATACTGTATTGTAGAACTATAAAGATAGACCTACCTTGGGATAAGAATGAACGGAAAATTGAACAGATGGTTCTTTCATAGTTTGTTTATATAGAACGATCCAATTAATTACCATAATATATCCCTGTATACAGACTAACATTATTTACTCGCGATCCTGTTTGACCATAAAATTTTAATTCGCAATCCTATTCGTCCATTAAACAATCGTGATTCTTTTTCTAACGATTAAAGGATCTTGTACACCAACGTACAAAATAACTACCAACTCTTATGTTAAATATACATATTAAAACACTTCTTTACGCCATACTTGTAAATATTAGGTTGCGAAGCACAAAGAAGTGTGTCAGTGGTATCATAACGGGGTTCCGTGCGCAGAAAACGGAATGATCCGGGTCGCCGATCGCGCCGCAGTCACAAGGAATTACAGACCACACAATTATATGCCTCTCGTGCTCGACCGTAACGAAAAGCGTGGACGGTTATATCAATTTATTAGTCCCTTGTTATTAATATGCGCGTCGTAAAAGATCAATGTGAATTCTAAGCGTTTCTTTTTAAAAACAATATTGTCAATACGTCTTAATTAGAGCTAAGCTACTAACTCGCCTCTTCTTCCCTAACGGGATAAGCAGAGATTATTGATCGCCACCTAAAACGATCCTGACAAATCTCTCTTGCTTTACTCACACCCATTAACCTTTTCATACATGATCTTCTCTTCTTTACGCTACATACTCCAACCTTGAGAAGGATTGTATAACCTTAAGGTTGTTATAGGAAAATCCGCCTGTATTTTAATGAGAGTGGTAGGCTAAAATCGTAGAACTTCATTTTGTCTTATCCAGGAGCCTATTTAACTAGTATTGTTTATATAAGACTCCCTATATATTTATGTATAACCTTATATAACACCCCTTTCTCTCCGCCTTACTGTTATACTACACTATTCATCTGTATAACTAATCAATAGATTTCCAATATAGCTTATGTATTTTTAAATTCTATCTTAATAGGTACAAGAAAACCTTTTTATGTACATTAACTTTCTAAATAAAAAGTACATAGTCATTATCAGTTTCACTGTTTCTCATGTAATGCAATAGTAGTTCTGAATTATTTTGCAATATCATCAATGGAACGATCGATTCGGATCTATAGTTTACCATGAATTAATTCGTAAGATACTCGTATAGTAATGACAATTATCACTGAGTATTACGTACCATATATAATTATTACGTAATACTCTTCAATTCTCTGGCCGTTCAAGAAGATACATTGCATGTAATCGCAATATCTTAAACCTACTGACTTTTAATATACAAGTATAGTAAATTTACTCCTTATAAATATAGGATAATTATTAGGTTTTCACAGGGTATCTAAGCATTTTGTAACGAAAGATTACATTGGTTTGTCTATGTATACTTTCTATTTACAATATTATTATCCTAGCCAAAGACACTGAAACTAATGTACCGCGATTTTGTTATTGATATTTGTGGAAGGCCTTCGCATAATAAATCTAGTCTCTTATTCGCATCTTTCGTCTGTAAAATGTATTATCATAACGTATATTTAGTACTTTAGTACACACGTACATGACCAAGATTATCGATCACCACCTTGAATTATCTTGACAAATCTCTCTTGCTTTACACATACCATTGACCATCTCATTCATGCTCATCTGTTTTAGACCTTACCAAGTATTTTTATATCTGTGACGTTACGAACATTAAATCAATTAATGAAATAGTCGAATTAATTATTTAATTTAAATAAATACACACACTATATATGAGGGATAGTACTCGTACCAGAGATTTTATGTTTTCTTTTTCTAAAAGCAAAAAGTATACCGAATGTTTACATATTACATTGTGATATTATTATCTAAAAAATAAAGCATCATAATTATATCAAAAGAAACGAGTTAAAGAAAAGGTCTAGCTTATTCGAGTTCAAGAAACGATTTATCATCAATGTGATTACGATTTCATCTTCAACCACTAGCTCTCACTATAACAACCATTAAATTATAGCTCTCGTTGACGCGCTATTCCCTGAGCAAAGATCGTGCTACATACACACTTAGGAAATATAGCTATGCAGTGTGGTTTACTATAGTTCCTTCTGAATTTTACAGCGACCTTAAAACGTAATTCTTATAATTGAAATAAGGGTAATCAAATACAATGGTCGGTGAAAATATTTTAAATCACCGTGCTATTTTGAACAAATCAAAATGTTAACTAGTTACCTTCCCACGTCTGTTGTATGAAGTGATTAAGGGACTAGTTGTCAATGGAATCTATGGAGAATCCTTTAACAACCAGTACCCATCTTTCAAATTCATGCGATTGTGACCTCGATAATAATACTATAAGAGTGACCAAGGATACATTGTGCCTAGGTTATGTCTACCTAGAAAGTGGAATACGTTATTGTGTATGAATGTAAAAGTTATTTTTTATTAACAAAAACATGAATGGGTGGACGGGTTATTTCTATAATTATTTCCTAGAAACCTAAGTGGTATGTCTTTTATTATAATTAGTATTTAACAAGCCTTAGGAGGAATAATTAGGAAGTTTTAAATATCGTGTGCCACCTCCTTAACCTTTGTTTCTCTAAACTAAATCTACATACATTACAACTCACTGTATGTTAATTTGTAGGAAAAACCAGACATGATACATACATGTACTGTTCAAAAGTTATCAAAAGAGTAGATAAAAATTTGGAATATAATACTCATTTGATTTGTGGCGACACGGCTTACCACCTGTCCCGTTGAGTAATGACTATCTAGTTAACACGTGGGTTCGAGGTGGCCATAGAACTACCTTCGCATTATTGCGTAGATGGACAGCTGAACCTCTGACTACCCCCCAGGGGTTAATGGTCGTGAACGCGTTTTTGTTTTCATCACTTGAGTTTTAGTAATTCTATTTCATGAATAATCGAGAGACGGCCAATCCTTGGGCTAGTAAAAAAACACTTACTCGGGTCGACAAAATCGATTTTTAATTATACTCCCTTTACATTTCCGTATTGGTACACTTTTACATTATTATTAGTTAAAACTTGATTTGGGAATTCATGCATTTGTATTCTACGCATTTGAGAGCGAACAAAAAATCGTAAATTAAACAATTTTACTAAACAAATTCATCGTGATTACATTCTAATCACACATCACGTAGATGAAAACGTTAAAAGTGACCGAAACAATATCGTCTCGTATCACGAACAGAAAGTCAGGTAATCGTGAACGATGAATTGTTACTTTCTCTGGTATGCGTATTCAGATTTATACTGTCACTTGAGAACTGTACTGTCTAAATGCCCTTGTTTTGTCAGATTTCTCTTACCAGCACAAATCATGATGTTGTAGATTAGGTTTAAGAACATACTTTGTTGTCCATGCATACATATAAAGCTCGTTTCCCTGTAGATATTTAATTCTGCCGCTCGCGAAAAAAAATCGCTTTAATTACAAATATCATGATGTAATAGGCGATTAAGGTACTTTTATCGTTACCCTTTTTCAATATTTCGTCTATTTGGACTACAATAATTTGTTGTACGATTTTATTTAAGATGTACGATATATTTATGCAGCATTTATAATAATACACCACACACATAACGATAGAAGTTAGCTTGACAGATTTCCTCGTGGTGCTTTCCTACACACATGATCATTAATGTACATAATAATAGGTGTACCTAATATTTCGTAACTTCTGTGAACTAACGAGAACTATACTCGTTAAGGCTATTTTGAGGTACAAGTACATATTGACATTTTAGCTGAACTTTAGTGAACCTAGAAAATAATTGCTCAACCTTAAGAACTAACTGATACAGTTCCAAATTCCAATTAAACAATAAACACTAGATTGCAAAGCAAGCTTTACTTCATAGCGGTATACTAAAGTACGTTGTTCACGTTAACCCCTAGTTAGATATGATACCTAGTAAGATAACATTCTATTGCAATCGTGAGACCTTTAAGCATGGCCTCCGTTTTGCGGTACCCCACTTGTCTAAGTACTTTGTTGTCACGTTTCTTATTGCAAACACGTTAATAACAAAGCTAGAAAACTTGTTATTGAAATTATTTATGAAAAGGTGTTTAGTGTGGTATTAATTGAATTCAAAGCCGCTATTGTATAAAGGTTTGTTATTGCTTTATTAACTATAGTATTGGTATATCAATGCCATTATATAGTATATTGAAGTAGTGCAATTCACGTGACCGAAAACATTTGAAAATGACAACAATCTTTCAGTAACGTTTAACTTGATCCGGATGCAAGTAGATAAAATATACTTATATACATACGAGTATAATAAAATAAAATTCTGCGTATTTAAGACGTTATCAAAGGCTGTAGATCATTGTGCATATGCCCATACATATCTTATATCAAACAACCATAGATTAACTTTGAGTTACATTCTAATAGACTCTCATACAAAACGAGTCAATTGAACTTCCAATAGGCTGAACAAGAGACGATATTACACAACGCCCATTTTAATGCCCTCATCACAAGCAGATAAGTCGAAATGCGTAATTCTCGTATCTCATCAACCGGTACAATGGGAAATTCAGCCACACGGTTCGGTGACTCGACAAGAAAAACTTTCACTAGCTCCGTTTCTTACTTTTCATTCGATTTGATTGGGGATGTTTCGATTCGGATTTTTGCAACTAATTACGTGATACGTACATATTCGTACACGTGTCGTCCTAGATACTTCAATCTACATACATACATACACATCATGCCCGTTTCCCTGTAGAGAGATAGACAGAGATCACGATGTCTCATTTTTCCCGATACTGACACACCACTTTCGCTTCGTTGACACCCATACATCTCCTCATACACACGTGGTGGTTATAAGTTATATGTATATGTACTTCTATCTATATAATACTCATGTGTTCAAAAGAATGACGTTAGAAGTTTATATAGCCGCTGGGTGTGGATGTCAATGAATACAAAGTGTCTGTCAGGATCGAGACGAATGAAGATCTGTAAAGTCTGTACGTCAGCTGACAATTTAGCGATGACTATCTCTTAAAAACTGGATTTTAAGACACTGTAAGTTAATTTTAGTACGTATACAACACGAGAACCTTTGACTATTAATCTACGGTGTTCACAACCATTAACACTTGCGGGATATTCAGTAGTTCAGGTTTCTCCTTAATCTCCGTAATCGCGGAGGTAGTAATTCAATAGCCACCTCACACCCACGTGTTAACGAGATAGTCGGTCCTCAATTAATGGCCGTGAACGCGTTTATCTTTTGATCATACTTGGACCTTTTTTCATTTCTAACCTCTTTTCAGCTGGGCTACGGCTATACAAGGACCCGAGAGCGCCGCTGTCCTATCCACCACAAACCAGCACCACCTCTCTCTGTAAGAAGTGAAGTGAGGTTCACCCAGCGCATCCTAAGCGCCCCCTGCAGGGGTTGCTGTGCTGCGCTCGCCACGTCTCTATTGCTGTTGTTCTTGGCTGCTGTTGTTGTGTTCTTTGCCCGTAAGTAAATTTATAAAAAATATACACTTGTCACTTACAGCCACTTTGACGGCCTCCGTGGCGCGATTGGTTAATCACCAGAACGCTAATCGTGGGGTTCGAATCCCAGTGTAGGCAGAGTTAAGAACTACGCTTTTCTTCTGATTCTGTTAAATTAGTGTGTTATATAGTATGACAGAAATATTTTTACTGAATATCTAGGTATATCAGAATAAAATACGTTTAAATTTATATGAGTGATAATAGTCTCAACATGCTATTCTGGGACGTTGAGAGAACCCTAAATACTGGCTTTCTTTCCTATAGATATTATGTCGTAAGAATCCCATACACTTTGATTTATATTAGCATTTTAAGTTAGGCGTGTTGTGTACACTGCTTTGGATTACAATATAGATTTTTAGAACCAACATGTATTTCTATGGTGTTTATGTTATAATTGTATTCTGTTTGTGTACCAATTTATAAATAAATAAATACTTACCTAGGGGGCCTGTTTCTGAACATATAATACAGCCTTTATCCTGATATATCAAAGTTGGTTCTTATAAAGACGTTGGAGGCATTCCTTAACCCGTTTGGCAAGTCTCTTCTGGAATGCCAAAACGGTCAAAGTCCTTTACTACATGTAACGGAAAAAATGCATTCGAAGTACATGTACATTCACGTCGTTATATCCTTTTCGGGTGGACAGAACCTTGAAAATATAATATTTTTTCGGTAACTTTTAGCTACATTATCGGGGTCGATATGGCATTGATATGGAATATTGGTGAAAGGTTGGAAGGCTTTTGCAAATATTGTCTCTTTGTTGTAAAATACAAATCAGTATTTTTATGAAAGCTTATATTTTTTATTTATTACAGACATGTACATCATAAGAGATCCGCTAAATCAACAAATTTTTCGCGGTTCTTTCCTGATGTCAACTTGGAACCAGACAGGCAACGAGCATCGCAGAACAGGCAACCGCACCAAGGAGTTGGTGTTAAGGGATAACCTCTTTAGTCTGTATAGGAACTCTGTGCTCAAATCCTGCTTTATGGCTGCTGAAGTACTTGCTTTGGATAAGTAAGTATCATTTAATATCGTAAATTGGACTTAAAATTATAAAAATTACTACTTAAATAAAGTTAAACTAGGTAGCATACACAATGCGAATGTGTATGCTACCTAATTTAACTTCCATCGCATCTCCGCAGTTGTATGCCCACCTCAAATCCATGTGTTAACGATAGTCA
This sequence comes from Leucoptera coffeella, assembly GCA_030578115.1. Lineage (NCBI taxonomy): Eukaryota > Metazoa > Arthropoda > Insecta > Lepidoptera > Lyonetiidae > Leucoptera > Leucoptera coffeella. Next base: position 221,592 of record JAMBLF010000556.1, on the reverse strand, counting down.
GTATTCAATGTGACTATTACCTGTTCCAAAGCTTAGGTAGGCTACAGAATAAACTATTCGATATAAACAATAATTTATAAGTCTGTGTAATATATACTAATATTACCTTGTAATGTATACTTTTATGGTAATGAAAATTGTTTGATCGCTCGTAGGTTAATGAAAAAAGTTTTATGGGCATTGAATATCTTGGGCTTTGCTTATTGTGCTCAAGATACTGGCTCAAGACTTTATTTGGAGACAAAAGTAGGTGGTAAATTTATTTTATGATGATACAATATTTATATGAATTGACATAAGGTATTCGAAAATAAAAATATATATTTTATCATTGAGAAAGGTTTTTACCTTAACTTATTCAACCTTTTTGGTGAATACAAACGTCATCCGAAGTTATATATGTGTCGTGGGATGATTTGATATTTCCGGTTTTTGCCATAAAGCTAGGCATTTTGCGGAAACACGTATAATTAGACAATGATGATCAATTTTTATCTTTATGTTACCTATCAACAGAAATCTAAGTAGGTTAGGTTGGGTTAGTATATGATTTATTAGCTTTTGTAATAGTTGATCACTATTGACTAATCCATAAAATATCAAATCATCCTGCCGTATATACACTATTAGGCTATTGAATTTAAAACCTTAAAACTTGTATACTTCTCGGCGTCCGTGCAATCGCTTACAAAGATCTTCTGCACATGATCTTAGCAACCTTCTTTCTTTGTTCACAACACTTATTGGAGGCACAAGCGAGACGTTATTACCAGTATCAAGTACCTGCCTTTAACCTGTAAAGTTTAACAACGCAGAACAAAAGTTTCATTTAATTACGGGGACCGCATTAAAGATGAGAGATAAGTTTCATCACTACCACTGATATAATAGCAAAAGCATGGGCAAATGCAATAATATAATACGAAACAGTTAAAATCTGAACCTACTTTAAGCTGTAATGTGTTTAGGGTTCAAATGATGGGAAATAATGCAAATACATCTTTATACATAAATTGTACACAACACAAAAGTTCCCTAAAGCTATATGAATTTTAACTGCACTTCGCTTGGGTCGAGTCTAAAGAAAATACTTACGAGGCACATACAACTAGCTGCTATTCTTATGTACATAAATACCTACACATCAAGACCGATTCTCTGTAGAGGAGTAAGCAAAGATCAAGGATCCCTATCTGTTCTGATTCCCATAAACCTCACTTCATTCACTTAATTCACTTTCGCTTCATTGACACTCATTAACCTCCTCAAACACACTCGGTGGTAAAAGGTACTTCTAACGTAATTTTTTTTCAATATGTCGTCTATCTGACTGTCATATATCTTATTGGGCCTGTCCCTACCTAACCTAACGTAACGTTTCTTCTGTATTATGCTGATAAAAACACTGTTGATCAATTCCGGAAACGTTAACCTTAATTTACTTACGGAGTGAACATGTAATATGTAAATCCTTGGTTTTAAAAAGATACCATTTCTATTTAGGCCACTTAATTTGAAAGTTACGAGTACCTACTGATGGAATAAGTATTTAAGCAATTATGTAATTATTCCGTAAGAGTGGAACTTAGATATAATCTAAAGTTACTGCGTAATTAGATTACTCGTGCTTTCTTATATCTAAACTATGAGTACGTGGTTAAATAGTTATTTGAGTCAATATATAATAATAATCAAATTATAATTAAATGCTAATATATCATGATATAAGGTAGGTCTTTTAAACAAAATAATGATACATCTATCAATATACTATTGTCCTTGCTACATAAGGCTTCAAGAACTAGAACATCAACGTTGTGTTTATATAAATTAACAAAAGTGATAACCATTTAAGCGTGTTAATATTCCACTCACGTTTTTACGTTATTGGAATGAAAATGTAATCAAACTGAATAAGAAGCGTAACGATAGTTTTGATTCTGATTCAAGATTACATAGACCGTATTGTAATTTTTTTACTCTATACATATTATAACAAGGCAACTAATAGTAACATTTCTATGAATTGATGATTCTAGCCAGACATGAAAGTACTACATTAATGACACTACAATCTCGATACTAAAGCCAATCGTGCGGAGATGAACAATTAAACGATTTAAGATGGTAAATGTATTAATTACTAACCATGACATCCTTCATAATAGTTAATACCGAACAGGTAATAGTTAGTGCTTGTAAATGGCGACATGGCTTACCACCTGTCACATTGAGCGCTGACTTGGTCAACACGTGGATTCGAGGTGTCCATAGAATTACTACCTTCGCAATTGCGGAGATGGAAACCTGAATCTCTCACTACCTAGCAAGGGTTTGGTCGTGAACGGGTTTGTTTGTTTTTGTCTTTGATATCGTTCATTCTTATTCCAGTGCAGACTCAGGTGCGAAAGTGTACTTTGAGTTGCGTTTCGCGCCAATCTTCACAGCCGTGACCACACACGACGTGAAAAGGGTATTAGCCGAAGAATTCGAGAGACCGATACGTGATATATTTTTCAATGGCCGAGTCGCACCTCAGTCACTCTACGTTGAGGTAAGGCAAACAACTATTAAACGTTAGATACTTATATGTATGTAGATCGGACGAGATGTAACGGTTGTTATGGAGCGTATTTGAACAGTGTTTCTCGAGTTTATGCAAGGTGTTGGCGGTTTATGGCATTCCATAGTTTGCTTGTTACGCTGCGGCGGAGAGATACTTATGCATAAACCTACCACCACCACTAAGAAGTAATGTTCGTTTACTTAAAAGGCTATTTTATTCTTACTCAGATATAACTTACCCATTCATATTTTTCATGACAGTTTAAGACCATCCCTTGCTATATATAATGCTATACTCTGGCTTGCTATATTTAAAAGCTAGAATGAACAAAGTAGTATCAGATTTGAATAAACTAAATAGGACAGTTAAAGTCTAATAATAAAATCTGACTAATTTAATCTGCTACCGTAAAAATCTTTCACAAAAAAACATAAATACTTACTCTAATTTACACCAGATAGTCAGTACCTAACCTTACAATAGACCTTCTACGTCACAAATATTCCTGTAGTCATAGCATATTACTAAATTCCAGGAAATGTCGACATCAGCCGCTCAAGTCTTAGAATCCACGACCTTAGCAGAAGCACCCAGTACCGAGGCAGCCACAGCAGTGGTTCTAGAAATCACAGACTGCATCCCAGCAATATTGGACTTCTGTACATACCAGAATCATAACTTGACTTCATACCCTAACCTGGTGGGACATCCCACTGTGCAGGCCATGTTGAAAGACCTGGCGACGTTTAAGGAGCTTATCGATATTAAGTGCTCGCATTCTATTCAGGTAACAAATATGTATATATATAAACTTTATTTTTAATAGGTACGTATAGGAAAGTCAATCTCTTAACAATATTTTATAGATACAATACCTATGGCTCGTACACACTAGTTCCAGCTCTTTGTTATTAGTATGTCGTAGGCAGCGAAAGGTCTACGAATATGAGTCAGTCCGAATTGTACTAGGCGCAGGGATAGTAAACTAACGCCTATTCCGTATAAATGCCATCACAGACCTGACAGTAATGCAAGACCGAGGATATGTGTCTCCGTGGTTCAGCAAACTCTAAAGTATGTGTTCGTAAAAAATATTCAGTCGAAATGGCTAATAGTCAGTCTGTGAAGGGCTATATGATATGCTTACCTGTCACGATACGACGATCGTAACTTCTGACCATATCACAGGCCTTAACAACCATTACACGTTATTTACGGCCACAGAGTTTATTTACAGCCAAAAAAACATACACAACACAAAAAGTACAAATCAAACTTACAAACTAGGGGGTATAGCTTGTGCATGTTATTGTTGCAGCAAAAAGGTTCCAACTCAGCTGGGTATGTTGCGTTTGGTGGCAAACGGAACGCTGATATTATGTTAGAACCAACAAGAAAAAAACTTTTGTAAAATATACCATTATTACCAATTTCTAGGACTTCCTTTGCAAAATGCTGCAACCACAGTGTGAAGATGGGAGATTGGTGAAGCCGTGTCGCTCCTACTGCCGCGCTTTCCACGCCACCTGTGGGGCCAGGCTGCCGGATAGACTGAAGGCTTACTTCGATTGTGCCAGATTCCCTGAATACTTCGGCCCTGGGACATGCGAGCCGGAACCTGGTTAGTATAAGTCTTATAACATAGATAAATATATATCAGTAAGTGGGCATAATTCAGTTGATGGTTAGGATTCGTAACCAATGATTCTGAGTAACCTATTTGCGGTAAAAAGTAAAGACAATTTTCTGTGCTTAAATTAATGCATTATTATTATCGCTGCAGCAAAGAAAACATCGTTAGTTAACCCACACATTTCCAGAAATAGTAAAACCTCTTTTTACTTTAGAGGCTGGCTATCTGGTAAAATGTAAACATATAGTGGTTAAAAGCCTTCATAAATATGATTGGTTACTCAAGACTAACCACCTGAAAGGTTAAGAGCGTCTTCATGATAGGTCATTAATCTTATACATAAGCAAAAAGACAAACGTGCTCACGACCATTAAACCCTCGCGGGGTAGTCAGATCTTCAAGTGTACATTTCATTCGTCATTCTATGGCCACCTCGAACCCACGAGTTATTAAGCTTATATAGATACTTCATAACCCAATTATTTTCAAACCAACACATTTACTCTAATCTCTCTTCTTCCTTCCAGATTGTCAAGCGGGTTTAGACCGTCTGGCTCTATCAAGAAGGTCCTGTGACGGTATCCCGGACTGCACAGATGCGTCCGATGAGAGACGCTGTGCCCACTGCGGCACAGGGGCCAAGTCCATGCGATGTGCTCTCAGCGCCCGCTGCCTGCCTCAGCACCTGGTTTGTGATGGAACACCGGACTGCCCTGATGGGAGCGATGAGGCGGAATGTTGTAAGTAGAATGTCAGTTTGATTCTATATACAAATCTTTTGGTCTTTGTAATCTGTGTTATAAATAAGTTGTTTAGACTCTCTGTGGTCGGGTTTGTTTTGTAGATGTAGTATAAACGTTTAATTTATTGTTCAATGCACTCAGTTCCATAATGTAGTAAAAACTATTTGAGCGCATGTGGACGTGATGTTACTCAGTCTTCTATACAACAGATGATAATAATCACAAGTAATGCTGATAATGAGCTCATTCTTATTAAAATAGTAGTAGATACACATCTTTTCTCTCATCTCATCGACAAATCACCAACATCCTATAAAACCTTCTATATTTACATATTATTATAAATACAATATATCTAGTAGGTCAGTTTTTGCTCCTTGGATACACGTATTAATATTTTACATATTTCAGTATGGATATCACCCACAATGTCGGCGTGGCGGAGGGAGACCACAGAAAGTACTTTAGGAGCAATCCGTTACAGAGAAGGATATGCCGTGTGGGCTGAACGGGGGAAAATCGGCAAGATATGTGCTGAGCCTTACGAGAATAACACGAGAGCGCTGAACAGTGTGGCTACTTCACTGTGCAAGGCGCTTACGTTTCAGTGAGTAGAATATGACTGACTCTATATGTAATTAATATTCTCATGTCTTTAATTCCTTTTAACGGAGAGACATATAATGCAATGATCGGGATTGTGAATTAATTTAATAATGTTTACCAATGTGTCACCAATACTCAACACCCATATAGGATTCCTATTTCGGAAGATATTGTGAATCCATAGTTTGTCTATCCTGAAAAAACTATGAGGATTTGATTATATATCATCTATTGTCATATACCTATACATTAGTCCTTAACTTTCATATCACGGCCATAGCTATTCATAATCCTATTTTCTTTGTCTCAAACTTTTAGCACCGCAATTAAAGCTGAAGCAGTATTCGATTCTGAAGTAGAATCAGAGAGCAATGAAATACCTTCCGACTATGTGGAGGTGGTAGATCCATTTGCGATGGAAATTACCTTCCAGAAGAGCAAGTGTCCACATAAAAAAGTCATGAGGGTTGCGTGTGATGAATTAGGTAAGGAAAAACTTGTTAAATTAATAGTTTATTTTCTTAAGGATCACAAACTTGATTACAATAGCCAAGGAAATTAGGAAAGTAAGAATATTATTACAATGCTGTATTTTATTGGATGTGTACGATCTGAAAAATAAACGTACCTCAACTGATGTGCATTATTAATTAACTTAGTGTAATTGTGTGTTTAATGTTGTTTACGATGCGACTTAAACACATGATATCTTTCGGGCCCGCAGTCAACAAATTGCTATCAGTTTTGCGATGTTCTTGTAGAAGAGTAACAGTTACCTACATTATAATTACCTCAGAGATGAACACAGTCGAGTAGATATGGTCTATAAATCAAAAATGGTTTTTTCAAGCAGAATACTACTATGTCTACCTGCATGTCTGTATTTATACGAATTATTTACTTCTAAAATGTTGTCATTACATGGGGGGGTATTGCCCTAATCTCCACGCTGGGCAGGCGGGTTGGAGATCGCAGGGGTAAGGACTTTAGCACAGATGACGCTGCTGCCCGTCATCGGCTTTGTATTTGGCCTCCCTACCCTTTTCGGATGGATATAGAGTACGCGCCACATACGGTGGCAGTTGGAGGCGTCGCCACGGTCGCGTAATTCAGTGTTGCCAGTAAACACGCCAAAAATAGCACTCACTGTGCCATACGGCTCGATACATTATAATATGTAGGTTTCATTTGTAACGGTCTTTGGTTAGAGAGCTATAAACTCAAATAAAACAAATTAATATATCAAAGTCAAAAGTCAAAATATTTTTATTCAAAATTGGCCCTATCATAAGCTCTCTTTGAAAGTTATCTTATGATCTGGAATATATATGAGTGAAGTGGAAGGACGGTTACGTAGGTGCCGGCCTAATAAGACATATAACAGTCAGATAGACGCTATATTGAAAAAAGGTGACGTTAGGAGTACCTATAACCGCCGAAAGTGTATGATAGGATGTATGAATGTCAATGAAGCGAAGGTGGTCTGTCAGGATCGGGACAAATGGGGATCCGTGATCTCTGCCTACCCCTTTACAAGGAATCAGGCGTGATGTGTATGTATGTATGTAAAAAAACTATTTCAAACATGGCACTGAGCATTGTCTTTACATATTTTTTACCGAGGTTAAATCAGCGGAGACCCTAGCTTGGAGAAGAACTAACAAGAAACTCCGGAAATCAATTTATTATAATCACCCTTAACAAACATAAAAATTACAAAGAGTGGGCAAAAAACACAACGCTGGTAATACTAAATTTACCTTTCATACAAAATAACACAAAATGGCGGAAACGTCAAATTTAGTTCCAAGTTTGGCTACTGCCACCGTATGTGGCGGGTACTCTACCGCCATCGGTCGGTCGCACAATAGTATTTACGGACCATGATGCACAACTATATTATTATGAATAAATAAATTTTATAAAAAAAAAAGATGACGGTGGTAGCCTAAAATATTTGCTATTAAAATATCACTAGTATAAGAATTCAGTTTTATACCACCGTCAAAATATTTGAATAAATTTAAAATTTTTTGAGGGTACCCTCAAAATTAATTAATTTGATAATATTTTTAATTTAATTAATATTTATAATTTTAAGTCCAGATTATATTATAGAATTAATTTATTGTTAATATACGTATATACTATTATAAATATAGTCATCATAATCCGTAAATACCATGTGGCTTGGGACCTATGTATTCTAATCTAATTTGTCCCTTAGTCGCCTTTTACGACACCCACGGGAAGAGATGGGGTGGCGGACTGCAATAATGTACTACAGTCTTATTCTAAAGCCGCCACCACACGGCAAAGTGGGCAAGGTGGGAAGACGACCTGCGCAGGTTGGCCGGCATCGAATGGATGCGAACGGCCACTGACAGGGAGAAGTGGCGTCATTTGGGGGAGGCCTATGTCCAACAGTGGATTGATACAGGCTGATGATGATGATGATTTACTTCTAGAATGCGGCATCAGCTCAGCCCGCGTAGCCAAAGCCAGGAGTGGTGTTGAAGGTCTATCGAAGACAGCCAAACCTGGCGATTGGCCCTGGCACGCGGCTCTATTGCGAGCGCACGTGCATGCTTGTGACGGAGCCCTCATCCATCCATTGTGGATAATTACTACTTCATCGTGCTTCCAAGTAAGTATAAGTGAAGTACAGACATAATATTATAAACTCACGAGTCAGGCAGATTATGAGGACCTTTCATTGCGTCATCCTATTACGTCCCGAATAGTACATCAGCTTGATGTTATGTATTTAGAAATATGTGTCGTGTACACACGACACCACCTCTCCTGTTAGGTAACTGGTTTGATATATTCGCCATGATCTTACTCAGCAAATTTAAATACAAAATCTCTGACTTTGACTATTGCATTCGAAATAACGGCTTAATTTGATCAATGTTTTTTTTACAGGGCCAACCGAAAGCAGAATGGATCGCGCGCTTAGGCACAGTACGAATACAAAGCACTACACCATGGCAGCAAGAGCGCCGAATCGTAGGCATGGTGCGTTCACCAGTTGAGGGTAGTTTAATGGCTCTTGTCAGGCTGGAGGACCCTGTAGAACTGACGGACTTCGTCAGGCCAGTCTGTCTTCCAGATCCTGACAAGACTGACCATGGGATATGTAATTCTTTGGGATGGATGAGAAATAGGGATCAGCTTCAAAGGATCCATATTGTTCCGAGTCCCATGAAGGAGTGCGAGAACGTGAGCATTGTGACGTCTAATGGAATCTGTACTGAACCGTTGTATGATCAGGATGATTGTGATGTAAGTATGGTTTCTTAATTAAAGATTATTATTTAAGTAATGTAACTTATTATACCATCTGTCATATTAGGCTGTGTGTCTATCTGGTGATACATAAGCTACGAGTGGTAAAAGACCTTGGTGTCAACAGTTGTTACTCAAACTTCAGTCCATTGAAAGGGTTAAGAGTCTTTAAGTGTATGTATGAATATTATTCTGATATATAATAATCTCATTTTGACATTCTTCTTACGAATACTGTACATGTTAAGTTTCACTAAAGCTCATATTCAAAAGTAGTTATATTCAAAACACATTTGTGAATAGATAGAAGAACATTCACATTTTAAATGCCTAAATTTCTATTACAAAAACTAATTTTACCAAGCTAACTCTTATAAATGCACATTTTATTTCACAGGAGGAAGAGTACGCTGGAAGTTCTTTAATGTGCTTTGGTGATAAGGGCAAGCATTGGTCATTAGTAGGAGTTAGTTCTTGGCGCATCGCCTGTACCAAGATAGGTCAGGGTAGACCTAGGATTTACGACTCTATCAGCTCACATATACACTGGATCAGAAGAACTATAGAAGAGTCGGGAAGGTGACCATTCAATGAAGCAGTATTGAAATATAAAAGATTATAATATGTCAATGAATAAGCTTGAATAAATAATGTTTAAGTACAAATTTACATCAACATCTAAGGCCATACAATTATGTTTGTTGCAATATATTAGTTCATGTATTATATAAGTTAAGTTTGAGAGTTAGGTGCTAATAATTTATTCATAGTATTAATAATATAAAGTTTCATGTAAATAGCGTTTAAGGGTTATACCAAATTACAAATTATTGGATATCAATAAAATATTTGACAGTGGATTAAGTGGTTTTATTATATACACAAGCTTTAGTTACTACCATTATCTAAGGATTTTGGAAGTCACATAATTCTGAGATCTCTGTCATCAGATCAGTCTTAGTATCTTTGGTCCCTCAAAGATCCTGTTTTACTAGATAGCTAAATCCACAATTATTGTTGCAGATGATCCCTTAGCTATATTTGGAGTAATGAGTTAAGACAATGTGGATAAGAGATTTGCAGTTGGCAAATTAATAAAAATCAACATAAACGCTAAAATGTAAAGACAGTGTCACTATAGGGCAATATGGTTCACTACCTATCATATTGGGTGCTGTCTATGTAGTGAAATTTCAAAATGGGCATTGAAGCCTCTGCCTACCACAATAAAAAAGGGAGTGTTTACACACAAGTCCTGAACCAAATATTATTATGATCAACATAAATGGAAATTAAGTTTTAGGATCAACAAATATTCAAATAAAGTTAATGAAATAACTCAATTTATATTTATTAATAAATAACATCTATTTACAAATAAACTATGACACTACATACTATTTTAATATCCCATCTTCCCTTAAATCTTCTCTTATCTTCCTCTGAATGTCTGGTGGAAGATGCTTGAGTTCCCGCGTGATGTAATCATTTAAATCCTGCAGAGGACGATAATATTGATGTACTACTTGAGAACCCGCAAACATTGAGAGTAGAGCAGCGGATGAAAACATGAGATACTGTCCCCAACTTACTCCTGCGGGCATCCTGATGTATGTTTCTTTATTTTTTCCTCTACTATATTCTGCGCCTGTCGTTTCTTGAATGTGCTGTAGAAATTGATTTCGCCCACTCTCCAATTTATCATCGAAAATTCTAATCCAGCACCGAGTACGAAAAACATCGGCAGGAACCTATAAACACCCAAATATCTCTTTCCGGGCCAACTATCGAAGAACTTCTGTAGCCATCTAATTTTCATAATTAAACCCTCACTTTTGTGTACCAATTAACATAGCAGATTAGATTCAGACGTTCTTCCAAAATATTAGAATTTTCTAGGTAGAAATTGCTATTGTGAACTTTAAAATAACCTAAAATCTTGTGCAATAACTGTCAAATAATTCAATTTATAATAAGTAAATGGGATGAAATATCTAATAATTTTACCCATATTTATTGAAGACGAGCATAATTAATTTTAACATAAGAGAAAATAATATTCATCCAAATTAATAAAAATATGAAATACGCTTATCTTAACTATTTTCATAAAGTTCCTTTGTGGAATAATTAGTAAAAAAAAATATTTTTGTCAACGTTATTATAATTATACATGTAAGTACATTTCACAAAAATTTTGAACAGTTCGAACAAAATTTGTTTCACAAAACGTTTAATTATGTAAATATAAAGACATCTTTTACGGTAGCAATAAACAAAAAAAGTAATAACATTATGTTGGTAAAATTATTGCTCTTTTGTTGAATAATTCGATAATAGTCATTGAAGTTGAAATGTTACTGTTTACATTACAAAAATTAGGAATTAAATTTATTTTAATAAATAAGTGTTCATTAATTGAAAACTTGTAATTACATTACATTAGGATTAATCAAATCGATGTTTGGTTATTTTTAACTAGTTTAATATATATTATGAAAGAAATTCTTTTTTCTATTCGGTTTTGTTTAGTTCAAATTTGAAAACCCTGGTTCTTCTCCAATGCTATGAGCGGTTTCAATAAAGCTTTAAAGAAATTCGAAGATAACTTTTACGAAAAAACACCACCAATAAAGTTGACTGAAGCACGTAATCTCCAATTAAATTCATACAGCTGGGGACTTATCACTGATTACGAATTAGAATCAGTTAAAATAGACTGCTCGAAATCTGGCTTCATTTCATCTAGTGCTACCATTAAGATTGGTGATTATTCCGGTGAAGTAATATGTTATATTCAAGGCTCTTTAGTAAGCAAGCTTTTTGAAGTTAAAGAAGAAAAATGGAAAATGATAGAACAGTTAGCTAAACCTAATGAGCAGTTATTTTATAGGTATTTTAAAGATGGAGTGCGTAGTACCTTTAGTTATGAACAAAAGCTTTTCTATAACTTCTGTGCTACTAATCAAAAGGAGGATGTGTTGTTAGCAGTAGTGTGTAGACGTGAAAATATGAGGAGAAAAGACAAAGGGAATGCTTTTCTTCATATATTGGAGCTCAAGAAACCTAAGGCTAGTGTAATAGATATTTATAATGAATCCTTGCTTGTGCATAGTTTTAAAAAGTTATGATATTATGTTATGTTTAGTTTTATGTGAAAAACAAACCTATTCTGAGTATCTAAGAGTGTGAAATAATAAATACTTAAATTATGAATAAGAAACTTATGGATTTATTATGTCAATATACTAAAAAATTTCATGTTTTTACTCATCAATTTTATATTCCCCTATTGCCAATGAATTGGCAGGATGTGCATTTATTTTAAAGCCTATTAATGTGTCATTTATTTTTATGAATTTACTTGAAATAAACTTTAAATTTGAATATAGAACTTTAAAAATTTTATGGCATTTTAACCAAAGCATTACAATCCTAATTTTCAATTTTTTTATATGCTTGCTAAGCATATATATCAAATGCATGTAATATATTTGGCTATACAATTGTACTAGACTATTAATCTAATAGCAATTATTCATTCGAGTCCCAGTCAAAGTCCATATACTTTTTTCATAGAATGTGGAATCATATATCCTTTGTAAAGGTATATATGAAAGTTTAATTATATTAGGTATTGTATTATTTTGTTCTTTGTATAAATAAGTTGTACTTATTTTAATAAATTATACTTTATAGAAGATATACCTTGTGTTTTTATTAAACCTCATTTCTAAGGAGATATTTGACACTCTTGCTAATTCACTACCAACTTCACACTATTACTAAAGTGATATTGCAAGGTGATTGTGCTAAAACCCATTAGTAAAAAAAATTAGTATAATTAGTAGTTAGCCCGCTGGAATCTTGTTGAAAGTCACATAAGGCCCAGAACATTATCCACCTTATTCAACCTCCTGTACAGAAGATATCTTTGAAATAGTATATATATAATTCTGTTCTAGTCACATACCTCAAGCATGAGATTAGTATATCTTTTTATTATATTTATCCTCTTATAGAAAAAAAAAACTTTTCTTGGTTTCTTGAAAATAAATATGGTAACTAGCTTCCATTATTTTCGATGTCTAGCAGGATAGCAATCTGAAAGTATAGAGTGGAATAAGTATGTACTATGTAGTAATAAATCTTCGAAATTCTCTGCACCTTAGAACGTATATGTCAAATCAAATCAAATTTTATTTGCAAACACACGTTATTCACTGTTGTTACAAAATGGTATAAGGTACAGTGTGTTCGACCGTATCAGGCATGCAAATTAACATAATTAACATAATATATGTTTATAATAGAAAGTTAAGTTGGTAATTTACATAAACGTACATACATATACATACACGTCCTTTAATCTGTTCAGAGTGGACAGAACCTCGAAGATATAATATGTCCTAGGTCACTTTTTATCATGAATATTGCAAATGTGATGTCATAATGGAAGATTGGTTTCTAGCCCATCGCCCAATAGATTCTATTTACCCCTAGTCTCTTAGTTCCCTTAGTTGTCTCGTAGTTACATGCCGCTAGGAATGGCAGCTAATTAGCATTCTTTTTACGTCCCAGACTAGCACAGGACTTCCAAATGTATTTTACATTACATTTTATATTCACATTACCAGCTTAATCTTAAAAACAGATACGACTACCTTTGTTTGTAAAGGCAGAGGTCGCCACCATTCAACAGATAGTGAATTTCGTCAAATATCTGGCGAACCTTGGCTGTATCGAGTGCGGAGTATCGCGAGTGGGCGATTCGCTTTAGGATGGAAGGAAGGGCGTAGGCGGAATCGACATCGTCATTCGATTACGCGTATTCGATATGCTAATCCGAGTTTTAAGATATTTTGTTATGAGGCTATAGTGTTAAGCTGTTGAGCTTAAGGCAACCAATTGAACATTTGGATGGAAATGGTTGAAAGAAATTGGCAGAGAAAGAAAATAAATAAATGGATTATCAATGATTTCATTACTCGCTGATCAAAGATGGTTTTGACTGTGCATGTTGCTAAATATGTATTAAGTTGTAAAGAAAACTAAAACAATTACTGGTAAGAGAACACAAATAAAGTATATTATTAATATGTTCATAGTATAATATGTTGCATATCAAAAGTGTTATATATACTCGGAAGTTTGCTTCAGAATTTAATTCTACAAAATATAACAAGTTGCTGTTTTATTAAATATATTTTATGTAATTTTTATTCCTTTCAAACATACGTCATACCCATTTTTCTACCGAGGGGAAAGCAGAGATAACGAATCTCAGTCATTTCCCAGCTTGGAAAAATTCTGTTCCATAAAACTTCGTTTACTCTTACACATGTCGGGATAGAAATTTTAGTTATTAATTTACTTATTTCAATTACATACCTAACTGTAGAATAACACTAAAATATTTTCCAAATTTTAACTACACTGTAGATTTAGCGTGCTCTGAATTTAAGAAAATAACCATGTAAGGCTTTGTATGAGATACTATTATACACACTATAAAATATTAACTAGAATAGTTATAAAAACTTTACAAGTGTAGGAAACAATTGCATTACGCAAAATATAAAAACATTGTTGCATATTTGCGACATATGAGGAGCAAGCTTTCAAGACTGCCGCGTGCGCACTCCATATCGCACAAACGAAGCTAAATGTAGCCTTTAGAGATTTCCTCAAAATCCATTTTCTCATTTTCAACTAATCTCTTAACATCATAAATAAATGCTACAATTTGGTTAAGTACAAATGTATTATAAAAGCCTTATAGCATAAAATAAGCCATAGCCAATAACAAACGTAAAGTCATCCTACCGTGACAGATACCTCTGTAGCCTGATCTAGCGTTGAATGACCCTCTTTCGAGCGCTACCGAGGCTTTGTTAACCACGAATGCCGCTCGATTCGAATCAGTCTGTAAGCTCGACTGTACCGGTAAGGACGTGTGATAGGTCCTACTTCGTTCGCAGAGGTATATTTGATTTAAATAGAGTAGAAGCACATCGAGAATGGAGGTGGCCGCCGGACAGTGGCGCCAACATTGGGCCGGCACTGCAGAATTTGGAAACGTGAGTTAAATCTACTTTTAAACTAACTTTCATTTAGTAATTAAGGTATACAGCCATAGGGTTGCAGGCTCTAAAGGTAGGTAGTCTAGGAAACCTAAGCCATATGTTCCGTATTGCCGTAAAGGTTCAATTTAAGGCGAAAAGGTGGGCGCTTACCAAATATACAGAGACGTTATTTATTTAAGTTAATACTGCTTTACAACTTCGATTAGCAACGAGCAAGCGGTCATTGCCAAAAGCATCGAGTTGTTCTCTCCTTTTATGGTGGAAAACTTAAAACGAAGAGTCGGACCCTGACACCCGGTATAGCACACATACTTAAAGCTGTCGGTAAGCCCAATATTTACATGCTTTTAAGTGTAGAGCGTATGTTAAATAAATACGTATAAAATTGAATAGTTTGTACATTTTCAGTTCAATTTTTTAACTTCATAGTATTTTCTTCTCCAAATTTGTCATATTTTGTACTTTCTAGCAATGTTACTCATAAAACAGGATGCTAATAATAGTATTTCTATAAATAATAAATTCAATATAGTTATGATAATAACATAAACACAGGCTTGTTGCGTTGAACTCTTTCATATGTGGAGAACGAGTTAAGCTTGTTTCGCGATCATCCGTGCCATTAAGTTATTAGGCAGATTTATCTTAAAATCTTAAATAACACTTGATATTTTTATTATCAAGGATATGCATATACGTAATTCATTTCAAAATAAGGGTTCATGTAATGTAGTTCTGTTTTATTTAGATTATGCAAAACATTTATGAAATATAAAATTCATGTATGTTCACGCTATATACATAATACCTATGTTTTTATTATATTTGTAATCCCTGAAGAAAACTATAAAACGATGGGTTATACAATATTCATTTTTACACTTCGCTACAATTATCGCTAAGGGTAGTCTGAGGTTCGTATCTCCGTCTCCGCGATAGATATATGGCCTCATTAAACCCTTTCTTCATCATCAAAAGGCAGGTTTCCTCACAATCACAGCAATAAACCTTAGTTTTGATTAGTAGCAATAAATGGGATATAAAACCCCGCAATACGAAGTAAACCTCTTTTCTCTAAGTAGTTTAATGTGTCCTTAAAGTATCGGTGCAATTGGGTAATGTCATTAAAGTTAATAGTTACATATGTATATATATATAACATTCATTCACGTCACATATTCCCTTTCGGTGTTGACAGAATCTTGGAGTTAAAATTCCACCTCATCCACAGATAACAAAATTTAGGGGTCTATATTTATACGCAACAATATGTTTAATTTGAGAACCTGTTGTTCGTCATGGGGGAATATGGACTTGAGTATGTGTATGTATAATGTTGTGTTTTACTACAGGAAGGAAAAGCTTTTATAAATATTATATGACTATATTTTTCGCTTAAATAAAGCTTTTATAAATATTATGATATTCAGTTCATAGTATAGTATGTTGAACGCATTCACATCGCTCTTGTATTTTTAATTGTTTAGGCAGTTTAAAAGTGTTCTAAGTACCTGTTAAGGGTACGCAAGTGTGCCATATCAATTGTGCTTCAGTATTCAGTGCGTGCTGTCGTATTATGAGCTACAGCTGTCAAGTTATTCGTCTTTAAAGTTGTCATAATCAAGGGCAAGAATATCATACTACCCTCACTTTTGGATTGTTCACTTTGTGCACTGAGTTTTTCTTTGTCAGGGGTTGGCAACATTTTCGATATGCAGTGTGCTACTTGTGGTGAAGCAGTCATTGATGTCGTGACGTGTGGCCAATGCCGAAAAAAGTATGGATTCTGTTGTGCGAATATAACTGAAGGGGGTTATCGCAAGCTCGGTGCGCGACAGGCCAACTGGCGTTGCGCTGCGTGCAAAGATTGTGGGCCTTCGTCTCCTCTGCCTGTCTCGCTCGAGAGTATTATGTCACAGCTTATGGCTATGCAAAAGTCATTGGATACCCTTCCACAACTTTTGAGCGAAATTAAGAACATCAAGCAAGATATAAACGATTTGAAGAAAACATGTGAACATGTGTCCGAAGTCGCCTCCAATAATGAAAAACGCATTGCTGTAGTTGAAAAGGAACTGTTAGTCTTTGACAGTTTCAAATCTAGCATAGATTCTTTGAAGCACCAAATGGAGTCATTCGATCAAAGAGCTAGATTGAACAGCGTCGAAATAAAAGGTGTGCCGCATTCCCGATCGGAAAATTTATTCAAGATTCTAAATGATGTTTCCGAAGTAGTAGGTTACCCAATTCAGAAAGCAGCTGTTAACTACATATCTAGAGTTCCGATAAGAAACAGTTCTGAGAAGAATATCATTGTCAACTTCACAAACAGATATGTCAAGGAGGATTTTGTTGCTGCTGCTCGTGGCAGGAAATCGTTGAGCGCCTCTGACATTGGTTTTAATGGATCTCATCGTCTGTTTGTCAATGACCATCTTGCACCTAATCAGAAATTACTTCTTGCAGAAGTAAAAATTGCAGCTAAGGAACGGGGTTTTGCCTACGTATGGGTCAAATATGCAAAAATCCATGCCAGGAAGAATGACGCATCGCCCGTAATTATTATCAACAATAGTGTTGATTTAAACAAGTTGCGCTAAAATGGTTTATATCAGACTTTAGTAACAACATTTTTTTTAGTTTTATTTATGTTTTTCTCATTCTCCCAAACATGTTGTTAACTTCTGCATTTAACCGTATTTTTTTCTTGTGTATTTTTCACTTCTTTTTGTTTCGTCGATTCGCCGATGTATGTGTGGTTTGCGTTGATGGAATGTACCTATTATTTTGGTTGCTGTTAACTATTCGTGTTATTTGTGTTTGTTTTGCATTGTGTTTTTGTCTGTTTTCGCGTAGTTCTACTAATACGAGTATGTCGAATGGGCCTGCGCTTCTTATACTGCGTCACTGTTATTTCAGTGATGCTTACCATGGTGCGCTAACTGACAGCCACAAACAACTCTTTGTTATACTATCATGCCTAATTATTTTACTTAAAAGATACGATAACAGTTTGTCATACCTTTATATTGAGCTACTTTTACGTAATATATTGTTAGTCGTTCTTTTACTCGTGGATAGTGTTTTTGTTTTGTCCCTTTTAGTTGCGTGTACTACATATTCTTGTGAACATGTATACTATTTATCTGCATCTTGTCTTTTACATACAGACTATGTGCTTATATTATTATTTTGTTGCAGTTGTTATATATACCTATTTCTAGGAACTGCCGTTATTCAGTTATGCCCCTTTACCTCAAAAATAAATATTGATCATACCTACTACCTATTTGTGTTCCTTTTAAAATCTTTTATTAGTCCCTGTTCTGCAAATAGTATATCCCTTAACTACGCCTTACACAGTAACTATTATAGCGTTCGCGTGGACGGGGTCATCGCTATACTTGTGTGGCGCGAAGAATACTTAACTAATCTTACTTTGTTACTACTTTTTAATGCAACCCATAGTAAAAGGCCTTGACAAGGATAATATGTTACTTTTATACTATCAGAACGTTAGAAGTCTGCGTGGTAAGACCAATATTTTTTACAGGAATCTCTGTTTGAGTGATAACAAATATGATCTCATAATATTAACTGAGACTTGGTTGGTAGACAGTATTTTGGACACTGAGTTGTTTAATAGTGGTTATGTGGTATGGCGTCGTGATAGGGACTATTCATTGACAAAACAGAAATTCGGTGGGGGGGTTCTTATTGCAGTACGCAGAGATATTAAACTGTTGCCTAATTTTGGAGTTCAATCTAGTGCAGAAGATCTCTGGATTTCTATTTGTTTAAGTGATAACCCTCAAGTGAGGTTACACGTCTGTGTTCTTTATTTAATTGATCAATGCCATGGACTTTCATTCTACGATCAGCTAAGCAATCATTTCTCTAAAGCTGATGATCTGATGGCAGAGGCGCCCTCCGATATGTATCTCATTGTCGGTGATTTTAATATGCGTAATATAGTATGGGTACCTAATCCAGATAATATCTCATTTGATGGCGCTAATCATCGGTCAATGAGCGAGTGCTTACTGATGAATGAAATGGCTTCTTTGGGTCTTAAGCAATATAATTATCTGCTAAATAGTACTGGTGTCATTTTAGATCTAGTCTTATCAAACTTTCATGTTAGTGTCACCCCATGCAATGAAGCACTTGCAACCCCGGTAGACGGGCATCACCCTGTATTAGATATCACATGCAGGTTCAAAGTTTTTGATCGTTTGGAGACACAACCTTTTGTGCGATTTTTGTATGACAAAGCTGACTATGTGGCTATGAATAGGGAATTGTCTTTGGTAGACTGGCAACTAGAACTAACTAAGAGACCTTTTAGTGAAGCCGTAGCTTTTTTCTATTCTACATTTGAAAGGCTTAAAAATGAATTTGTTCCCAGTAAATCAGTAGCTAAAAGTAAATATCCAAAGTGGTTTTCTTCGGCCTTGATCAAAATGATTAGGGAAAAATATAAATTTTACAAAAGATTTAAAAAATATGGCAATAAACATGATGGGCAAACTTATAAATTACTTAGAAACAGAGTGAAAGATTCCGAGAAAAAATGCTATGAAAGTTACTTAGCTTCTGTTGAAAAATCTATTGTGGACAATCCTAGGTACTTCTGGTCATATGTTAAGTCTAAAAATAGAAACTTTGGGGTTCCAGGCTGTATGACATATGCAAGTTTGCCTTTGAACAACGGGCATGATATTTGTGAAGCTTTTTCCGCTTATTTTAAGTCTAACTTTATGGATCCTCTTGCATTACCTGCTCATGACTGGTTTGCTGTTCCCTATAATCAAATAACCGGTATATCAGACATTTCTATTGATGTTCATACAGTTTGTCTTTTACTTAAACATCTAGATGTTTACAAGTCTGCAGGGCCAGATGGTATACCAGCCAAGTTTCTTGTTGAATGTCATCAAACTGTTGCCTTACCTTTATCTATTCTTTTTCGGTTATCACTTGTTTCTGGGGTTGTACCTACTATATGTAAAAGTGCATTCATAACGCCAGTATACAAAAAAGGTTCTAAAACTGATATAGTCAACTATAGGCCCATAAGTAAACTATGCATAGTATCTAAAGTTTTTGAAAAAGTTATATATAAACAGATATATGCTGCAATCAAACACTCATTCAGTGATTCGCAACATGGCTTTCTTAGGGGAAGGTCTACTACTAGCAACTTGGTGCTTTTGAATGAATTCTTAACTTCATCCTTAGATACTGGGAAACAAGTGGATGTCATTTACACTGACTATAGCAAAGCTTTTGACCGTGTCAGCCATAGTTTGCTTATCAAGAAGCTTGAATTGGTGGGTATTAGTGGAGACCTACTTCGCTGGTTTTCTTCTTACATTGAAAACCGTAGCCAGGCTGTTGTCATTAATAACTACATGTCAGGATGGGTGCCTGTGCCAAGTGGAGTGCCACAAGGATCCTTGTTGGGCCCTCTGTTATTCTTGATTTTTATTATTGATATTGAATCTTGCTTGAAATCCTCTAATTTATTATGCTATGCTGATGATATGAAGATCTTTTCCTCCATCACCTGCCACCAAGATGCTGTAAACTTGCAAGAAGACCTCCATAAACTTGAACACTATTGTCAGCAGCACCATCTTGATCTCCATGTTTCCAAATGTTGTGTAATGACATTTAGTCGCAAACATCTGAATATCACATTTGACTATACGATAAAAGATAATATTTTATTAAGAGAATCTTATGTCAGAGATCTAGGCGTTTGGTATGACCCTAAACTTCTATTTGACTCTCACGTAGATAAAATTGTCAATAAAGCACATAAGGCTTTAGGTTTTCTCAAACGTTGTGCCAAGGATTTTAAATGTGTCAAGACCTTGAAGATTCTGTACTGTTCTCTTGTAAGAAGTAATTTAGAATATTGCACACAGGTTTGGAATCCAAAATACAAAATTTACACGGACCGTATAGAAAGGATTCAAATGAAGTTCATGAGGTATATTCGTTTCCGGACCTTTGATTCCTGTACTGACTATGATGCTCTATGTAGGAAACATCATTTATTACCCCTTATTATGAGAAGAGAAATAGCTGATATTGTGTATCTTTTGAAAATAGCCCAAGGCCTTATTGATTGTCCTCTACTACTGTCTTATCTGTCATTAAAAGTACCTTCTGGTCGACAGCTTCGTAATGTTCCACCTTTAAAAGTCCCTTTAGTCCACACCAACTACAGGCAAAATTCATTTTTTGTTAGAGTAAGTAATCAATTCAATCATCTAAGCATTGAATTGTGCAATTTAGATCTTTTCAGTGGTAGCATTCCAGCAACTAGAGCCATATTGAGTCGGCGTTTTTTCGATGATGTTTAATATATGTTTTATATTATGTTTGTGTTACACTTGATTTTTAAGTTATGTTTATGTTAGTATTATTTGTTATTTTGAAATTTCTCATTGCGTAATCATTGGTAAATAATCTTTAATATGAACACCGTGTTACTTTTTATGTACGTATATACCTTTTGTTACTATAAGTTGAGACCTATTATTGGCTTTCAAGGAGTTACTTTGTTATGTATTAATATTAAGAAGCTGTTGGTTTCACTAATAAAATAAAATAAATAAAATAAATAAATAAATAAATGACGCATGGGTTCTGATGTTATACGCATTTGTCAGCCTCATAACTTAGCTTAAACCCATCCTTCTTTTTACATCTGCATTTTCCCTACACAGTCAGCACCCAACGTCAATCAGCCTATGACAGTCCACTGCTGGACGTAGGCCTCCCCAAGGTAACGCCACAAAACACGATCACTCGTGGCCCTCAGCCAACCACTACCAGCGACCTTTTTCAGGTCATCAGTCCATCTGGCAGGGGGGCGTCCTACACTACGTTTACCGAGACGCGGTCGCCATTCGAGAACCGCTTTGCTCCAACGGTCGTCGGTTCTGCGACAGACGTGACCGGCCCACTGCCACTTCAGCTTGCAACATCGATAGACAATGTCTACGACATTGGTTCTCTGCCGGATAATCTCGTTCCGGACTCTGTCCCTTAACGAGATACCCAGCATCGAACGTTCCATTGCCCGCTGAGCGACATGTAATCGGTGAGCCAACCCGACTGTCATGTTCCACGTCTCGGCACCGTATGTCATTACAGACACACAGTCAGCACCCAACGTGTCAAGTGATATACCATATCGCCTTGTACTGATGGTTATGTTATAGAGTATCTTGTACGTATAAGAACTATATAAGAACGTATAAGAACGTATTGATCTAGTCTGTAACAGTAGACAATAAGATAAAAAATAAAACAATGAAGATTGAAAAGAACGAAAAACAAATGACATTGTGTTCGAAAGAAAGATTATGGGTATCCACAGACAGAAAACTAATTAAGTACATAAGACAATAAGTTGAAGATCATAAAAGTACCTTTAATAATATCTAATCAATAGCTATTGCATCTCACACTAGTCTGAGACTGAAAGATAATGTTCGTAATTTATGAGAATATGACATGATAATACACTTTATTCAATTCAATTCAATTAATATTGAATCAACCATTTCTACAATTTATTGAAGCCTTATTGCAGGTGACACTATATTATAAAATCGACAAGTATCTTACATAAAATGTCAGCCTCACCTACTTTTGTTTTGGGTCAGTCAAGCCTTTTCATTTTGACTCTTGTTACGTACGAGAATTACTTGACTTTATGTAATGATCAACTCATGGACAAGTCAAGTCCATGGATCAACTTAAAAAAAGGATGAGAGTTAGGTAAATATGTCACTCACATATACACAGTAGTATTTATTAACCCTTTTGAGACGGTTACAGCGTACATGTTTTGTTTATATGGGTGATCATCTTCGATAATCGTATATCGAAAATAGCGAGGAAACCCGAATATAATGTTCTTTTGGTAATACTATTATAGTAATAAATAAGTTCGTATTAATAAACGACAATGGATATAAGTCATAATCAGAACAGTTTATCTTGTAAAACATGTGCTTAGCAAGATACCTTTGTAATAATCACCTCAAACAAGTCAGACATCCTAAAGTTACGTACTAAACAATATGTGCAAATCTTTAAACACTAATATGTGTTTTACGTAATTCCTAACACGTACAAGTACCATCTAGGTTCCGATAAGGT
Organism: Leucoptera coffeella; assembly: GCA_030578115.1. NCBI lineage: Eukaryota > Metazoa > Arthropoda > Insecta > Lepidoptera > Lyonetiidae > Leucoptera > Leucoptera coffeella. Next base: position 198,483 of record JAMBLF010000556.1, on the reverse strand, counting down.
TGTCTGCGGAAACTGCTATCTGATTTTTAGGTACGTATCTTTTAGTTACATGCGAACTCTTATGCTTTAAAATAACTAGGACAACACTTGTTACCTATTGGTCTAATTACCTAATTAATATCGTTTTGTGTTACATGTTTATGCATGTAAACACATTAATCTATAATTTTATAAATTAATGGGCATACTCTCGCCTCAACGTCCTTAATGAATTGAAATGAAAATCCTTTTATTCAACATAAGGATCATAAAATCACTTATAACTTCAAAAAAAACATTTTTTATAAAAAAATTCATTTACATAAACGAAACTTATTATAATCAACAATTTTATTATTCTATCAAATGAGTTACTTCAAACAAACCTAAAATCGTAATGGTATTGAACATTTTCATTTCAACATAACATCTGTCAACTAAGAATAGAAACAATTAGGATACAGACTTAGAAATCGTGACAAGAGTCAATTAATCAGAAAGAGCTTTAAGCATAACGGATCTAAGTAATAAATCAAGACGAAAAGAGACTAAAGATCATTGTGCACGCTGTACTAGAGTACCCGCCACATACGGTGGCAGTTGGAGGCGTCGCCACAGTCGCGTAATCCAGTGTTGCCAGTAAACACGCCAAAACTAGCACTCACTGTGCCATACGGCTCGATACATTATATTGAGGTTTCATTTGTAACGATCTTTGGTTGCAGAGCTATAAACTCAAATAAAACAAATTAATATACCAAAGTCAAAAGTCAAAATATTTTTATTCAAAATAGGCCCTATCATAAACTCTCTTTGAAAGTTATTTTATGATCTAAGTACAAATTAAAAAAACTATATATTGACAAAAGGAATATATATGAGTGAAGTGGAAGGGCGGTTACGTAGGGGCCGGCCTAATAAGACATATATGTAACAGTCAGATAGACGCTATATTGAAAAAAGGTGACGTTAGGAGTACCTATAACCGCCGAGAGTATATTAGAGAATGTATGAATGTCAATGAAGCGAAAGTGGTCTGTCAGGATCGGGACAAATGGGGATCCGTGATCTCTGCCTACCCCTCTACAGGGAATCAGGCGTGATGTGTATGTATGTATGTAAAAAAACTATTTCAAACATGGCACTGAGCATTGTCTTTACATATTTTTACCGAGGTTAGTTCACCAACCATTTCGGCTGCTCAAGATGCCACGTCATAAAGACCACGACCGCTCTGATAAGAGCGTAACGATTGAGAAGAAGAAGTTCAGCGGAGACCCTTGGAGAAGAACTAACAAGAAACTCCAGAAATCAATTTATTATAATCACCCTTAACAAACATAAAAATTACAAAGAGTGGGCAAAAAACACAACGCTGGTAATACTAAATTTACCTTTCATACAAAATAACACGCAATGGCGGAAACGTCAAATTTAGTTCCAAGTTTGGCTACTGCCACCTTATGTGGCGGGTACTCTAGTACTCTATTACCAGCGTTGTGTTTTTTGCCCACTCTTTGTAATTTTTATGTTTGTTAAGGGTGATTATAATAAATTGATTTCCGGAGTTTCTTGTTAGTTCTTCTCCAAGCTAGGGTCTCCGCTGATCTAACCTCGGTAAAAAATATGTAAAGACAATGCTCAGTGCCATGTTTGAAATAATAGTTTTAAGAGATTCGCGATTTATACTCATGATATAAGATATAAGGGTGTGTATAAGATTGATTGCAGCTGTGGGAAATCCTATGTCGAACAGACTAAACGGTCTATTGCGGACAGAGTGAAGGAACACATAATATATGTAATATATAATAAGAAGGATAAGTCCCGTTAATTATTAATCATGTTTGAAATAGTATAATAAACATATTTTGACTTTGATATATTAATTTGTTTTATTTGAGTTTATAGCTCTGCAACCAAAGATCGTTACAAATGAAACCTATAATGTTTCGAGCCGTATGGCACAGTGAGTGCTAGTTTTGGCGTGTTTACTGGTAACACTGAATTACGCGACTGTGGCGACGCCTCCAACTGCCACCGTATGTGGCGCGATCTCTATATGAGTTAGTGTAGAGATCCCGCCACATACGGTGGCAGTAGCCAAACTTGGAACTAAATTTGACGTTACCGCCATTGCGTGTTATTTTGTATGAAAGGTAAATTTAGTATTACCAGCGTTATGTTTTTTGCCCACTCTTTGTAATTTTTATGTTTGTTAAGGGTGATTATAATAAATTGATTTCCGGAGTTTCTTGTTAGTTCTTCTCCAAGCTAGGGTCTCCGCTGATCTAACCTCGGTAAAAAATATGTAAAGACAATGCTCAGTGCCATGTTTGAAATAATAGTTTTAAGAGATTCGCGATTTATACTCATGATATAAGATATAAGGGTGTGTATAAGATTGATTGCAGCTGTGGGAAATCCTACGTCGAACACACTAAACGGTCTATTGCGGACAGAGTGAAGGAACACATAATATATGTAATATATAATAAGAAGGATAAGTCCCGTTAATTATTAATCATGTTTGAAATAGTTTAATAAACATATTTTGACTTTGATATATTAATTTGTTTTATTTGAGTTTATAGCTCTGCAACCAAAGACCGTTACAAATGAAACCTATAATGTATCGAGCCGTATGGCACAGTGAGTGCTAGTTTTGGCGTGTTTACTGGTAACACTGAATTACGCGACTGTGGCGACGCCTCCAACTGCCACCGTATGTGGCGGGATCTCTAGCGGCCGATGGGTGAAAGTCAGACAGGAAAGACATTCAGAGACAATGTAGATTCGTTGTTGTTATCCGCAGTTCGTTTGCAGTCTGATTCTGGGTTGATACATGATTTTAGGATTAGATGTGGTTAAGCTTTGGTTTAAATGAAATAGGCATTTGGATAAATTTCAAGTACGTAAGAACGTTTGGTGCACGTAGCGTGAAAAACAGAAGAACATGTATGAGAAGGTTAATAGGTGTAAATAAAGCAAGAGAGATTTGTCAGGATGGTTCCAGGTGGCAATTGATAGTCTGGGGCTATCCCGTCAGGGTTGTGGAGGCGTGAATATGTGTATGTATTTATATGTAAAACACGTTGGACTGATGCTAAATTACATAGAAGGCTTACTAACTACTTCATTATCGACTTATCGTGGCTATAAGACTTGGTGGTCAATGTAAGCTATTGCGCAATTACCGAGCAGGCTGGCAATGAAATCCATCTATAATACAAAATGTGGCTTTGGCTTTATGGTGTTAAAAATTATGGGATCGTAAAACATTTAAAGAATTTATCAGTGAATTTAAGTTTTAGCAGTGTATAATTCCAAAATAAAATTCTTTCTTAGTCTGTATTAAATTTGTTATGTTGAGGACAGATATAGTAGCAAAATTATATTCAAATCTCTTTTCGAGGTTTATTGTTTACCCAATAACTAATAATTATAGTTTTAAGAGATTCGCGATTTATACTCCTGATATTAACTAACATTGCCATGGCTGCTGCAACGTAGCCGAAACGTCGGGTTAATAAAGGTAACTTTATTAGTGTGCATCTGGATTGAGGGCCACTTTTTCAAATATTGGACAATCGAAATGAAACTCACAGGGCATTTAGTAAAGAATTAGTAAAAACTATAGCATCTATTCTTAAATTTCTTAAACTTGAAACAAAAAAGTTATTGTCAAAAAACTGTGGCCCTCAATCCTGATGCCAGCATTTTCTAGATCTCGGAAAGTACGAATCCTGGGATAATGCTGTATATTCGAGGATTTAGTAAAGAATTTCTTAAAAAAATTAAGAAAAACACAAATCTCAAAAATGCGTTTAATATAGGTTTAGAGCGATTTTGCTATGGCCCTCAGTTCAGAGGTCGCTGACTTTTGGAATCATCAAAAAATGAACATTTCTTTACAAAAAGACTAATGTAACTTATATTATCTTGAAGCTCCATGGCTCAATGAATTAGTAATGAAGAAATAACGATATAAAAGCGAATAGTTTAAGAGAAAATGAAATTTGAATTTTCATCTGACGTACAAACTGAGAGCCCTAAACTTTCGACGATATTGACTAAACTAAGCCATCTACACTAGCGTACATAAGGATGACTAATTTTACTAATTTTTTACTAAATCCGTGCAATATTTACATGCCTCTAAATATCACACTTTAAGAGGAAAATGATTTTGAATATTTATATAGGAGAAAATTCTGTAGGGTGACTATGTTATGTGTAAATATAAAAAAGTATTCGACGTCCCGAACCAAATACAAAGATACATATGAACCAAAGTAGCTAGGATTGGAGATTAAATTGCCTACGCAAAGTCATCAAACACTTATCTATGGTGGAGATAGTGATCAGTCCGTTTGAAAGTAGAATCAGTGTGACAATCGTCTATTTATTCATGTATTCTTTGAAAGTCAATGTGAAAACTTCAAATATTGTGTTCTGTAATGTGTCAATTACAACCCTAATATTTATGTATGCTAAAAATTGACCTATGAAATATTATCATGTCTTTGAGGGTATGTACAAGGTATATGACGAATATGTTACGGTTTTATTTGTTGCGTAAAAATAAATAGAAATGTTATTAATAAAATATAAACATAGATTATTAGCACTTTATTGACAATAACCACATTCAAAGATATTAGCTACAATACAACACACTATCTGTAACGCCGCATAAACCGGAATCACCAAATAAATTAATAGTAAACTATATAAAAGTATACAGACACTTTCGTGACTTTAATCTTTGCAGGGTTTTCAGGTTCGAGTAATCATCTTTACAATTGCGGAGCACAAGTTATCCAATCACAATACAACACAAACAATCAAATATAAAATTTAATTTCCATAATAGTACATGTTCCAGGCTTTGAAATTCGTACTCATTGATACAGAATCAATCCATCAATGAATGAGCTACGTCGAATTTACAGAAAGGTTGAAATATAAAATACCATATTAAAAAACAAAATTTCTTGTAACTAGTCTGAAGTAATAAAAACAATAATTATTTACAAATTCTATGGCCTGATATTCACACAATATCACACAATGAATAAATGAAAAAGAAAGATATTCACACAATGCAGCGTCAATTTCTAAATGGTTAAAACAATGGGTTAAATAAATTTTTGAGAATATTGTAAACATTTGTTTAGAGCAATATAACGACAATGAACAAAAACAAAACACCCTTGTACTTTGGTATCTATTTTTGGTTTTCTTCCTTTTGTTTTCATATTTATGCAGTATGCAGTTTCTTTATACAGTCCTTAAAAATCAAATGCAATAAAGTTCGTATTTCTAAATAATTATTTTAAAATGTATTTAACACTTTGATCTTAGACAAAAGGCCGAGAAGCGATAAAATGTATTTTAATATATTTGAATAGTCCGTGCTTGACTTGCTGTTTTTATATAATTTTGACATCTGTCAGCTTGATTAGATGAGTGATGTTACATAATTTATTAATCGCCAATAATCGCCAGTTATTTATTCACTATCTCCACCATAGATAAGTGTTTGATGACTTTGCGTAGGCAATTTAACCTCCAATCCTAGCTACTTTGGTTCATATGTATCTTTGTATTTGGTTCGGGACGTCGAATACTTTTTTATATTTACACATAACATAGTCACCCTACAGAATTTTCTCCTATATAAATATTCAAAATCATTTTCCTCTTAAAGTGTGATATTTAGAGGCATGTAAATATTGCACGGATTTAGTAAAAAATTAGTAAAATTAGTCATCCTTATGTACGCTAGTGTAGATGGCTTAGTTTAGTCAATATCGTCGAAAGTTTAGGGCTCTCAGTTTGTACGTCAGATGAAAATTCAAATTTCATTTTCTCTTAAACTATTCGCTTTTGTATCGTTATTTCTTCATTACTAATTCATTGAGCCATGGAGCTTCAAGATAATATAAGTTACATTAGTCTTTTTGTATAGAAATGTTCATTTTTTGATGATTCCAAAAGTCAGCGACCTCTGAACTGAGGGCCATAGCAAAATCGCCCTAAACCTATATTAAACGCATTTTTGAGATTTGAGTTTTTCTTAATTTTTTTAAGAAATTCTTTACTAAATCCTCGAATAAACAGCATTATCCCAGGATTCGTACTTTCCGAGATCTAGAAAATGCTGGCATCAGGATTGAGGGCCACAGTTTTTTGACAATAACTTTTTTGTTTCAAGTTTAAGAAATTTAAGAATAGATGCTATAGTTTTTACTAATTCTTTACTAAATGCCCTGTGAGTTTCATTTCGATTGTCCAATATTTGAAAAAGTGGCCCTCAATCCAGATGCACACACTTTATTATATAAAAATTTACGCGATAAGTCCCGTTAGTTATTAATCATAACTAATAATTAGATTTTTTTTTAAAGTAGTTTTTAAATGAAATACTCTAGGAGACAAATGAAAGAACGTCACCCGAATAGTGCCAGATATTCAGTGCCTATATTGCGAAACAGAAGCATGATCTAATCTTTAAGCGAGTTCTTGTTCGCATTGAGGTTTCGAGATCATTTGCTGATCGTTCACTAAAGGCTAGCTTTAAATACTTTTGGTTTTTATGGTAATCTAGTATTTTTCATCTTCGTTTTAAACTCTTATAGAGTCTTCTATCTCTGTAGATAGACCAATAAATGCCAGATTTTCATTCATTGGGAGATGAACTCGCCATACTTATCATTGAGTCATGAAATTGCTTATCTTTAGGTTGAAGAACAGGCTAAATATGACAAAAAGTTCTTTGGAAACTTTGTTCTGTCCCTTTTGGAAAACAGACACGTGAGTAGGAACGAATATCGGTAAACAAACTTCATTTGTAACTTACATACTAATTAGGTTTGAAGTTTTAGCTCTATTCATATGCAAATGATGTCAAAAGTTTAGCATTAGCATAACAAAAATGTCGAAAGCTACATAATGAATACTTCACAAAACAAAGTAGACAATTTCTATAACTTCACTGAGTAATTAGCCAATACTTATGTTCTTCATTATCAAGTCTTAACACGCTTTTTGTTTATTCTAACTTAAGTTGTTCGTACATTCACGTCCCCCATCAAATCGTTTGTACAATATACATTTTTTACCTAAACAAAGCTAAATCATTTCCTTATACAAATTAAAACCATAAACATATTCATTTTTATTTATTTAGGGACAAAGTACTTCATAATATAATTTTGGAAAAGTAACTAGCCTTTCATCCAAAAATATCTTTAGTACTTATTATTCACCTTATACGAAATGCTAGAAAGAAGGCATTTAGGTACATCCTATTTCAATTTCAGACAACGCTTAATCATATAATTAAAACTTTTATAGAATTCTGTCTCAATTGTGATCGTGTCATAACCACTTAAGAAAATTATAGTAGTGAGGAATAAATTACTCTATTGAATAGGCGCAAAAACTTAGATTTACATTTAGATCAGCAAACTTGTAACGAAATAGGATTTTGAAGGTTGTGCGGCAAAAAATCACAAAGGTTTACTTTACTAGTTCGGTGATAATAGGTTTTGGCGATAACCATCTGTGGCTAGGTACTTGTATCCAATCGAATGTTTGCTAAGTTGTTAATACCAAAGCAAAATCACAGATAAATATAAAGATAAAGTGTTTGTAAAGATTAAAAATTCGTTCAATTATTTTCGGATATAACACAGTATATCCGAAATCATTATACTCATTCTTATATTAAAAGAAAAATAGAATTTCATTTCACGCGCCAATAAGCCTTTAAGTAATTAGTGACTTGAATGAGGATTTAGACTTAAGCCATTCAAAACACACTTGTGACCAAAGGGCAAACACAATATGACGAATGGTGAGTCAAAGCAAAAAAGCGAGCCTAAATTAATAGATGACAATAATTATTGGCTCACTAGTTCCACAAAATTTTATATAGCACACTCAAGATGAATGTGGGTGTTGGTTCCTACGCACTATGATAGACTCATTATATTTTTATGTCTCTACAATCAAATGAGGATTTCCATAACACATATACTCACGTTCATCAAATGAATAGGTGGATAGAACCTCGGAGACGCAACATGTGAATACAACATCTTAACTTATATTTAGCTTCAAATAACAGGGTCGCGAAGAATAATGTATTAGCGACAAGTTTCTAGAGTAAGAGAGTATGAGTTTCTAGAGTATGAGTTTCACCCAATAGATCCTATTAATCCCTAGTCCCTTAGTCTCCTACTAAGACTGTATATTCACTATATATCCCTATACACTGTATATTCCTTCATCACATTTTCGAGTTAAACATAGTTCTCGGTTCGTGAACAGTACGGAAATCCTGTGACCATTTTAAAGGCCGTTGTGCACTAATATTCAACGAAATGAACCTTCGTGCGTAAACGTGATGCGGTGCGGTGGTTTTTTTAATAATAGACGTAAAAGATGAGTCTATGAGATAAAAGGTCCTTCAAACCTTGATAGTTAATTTGGTGCTATGTTGTATGTTATTGAGTTGCCTTGATTATAAACTGTATATATAGATTCACATATTTGTAATGTGTCAAGATGCCATCGTTAATCATAGAAAAGTAAATCAATAAAGAAATACGAAATTTTATTAATTATACATAGTAAATGTTATATGATATTACTTTCGTTACCCTAGCTATTGCAAATCTTTGAAAGGAACGAAAGAATAAGAAGATCTTATGAAGACTTATGACTAACTGTGCTTGAGATCAAACGTCACGTATATTTCGGGGTGGTGAACCCATTAGAGTACTCTGCATGATTGAAACATGAAAAGGTCGCACAGTAAGTACGTATTAATGACGTTATAGAGCAGAGGTCTTTGCCCATGTGGCGGGATCGTATTTGTAATTTACAGAGCGTGACGCAACCTATTCACATGAGTTATCATTTCGCAACCCATCGTTTCATGTTGCAATTTCGATCAAAATAAAAAGTGAGTGCTTTCATCTAATGCCATTTCCCGTCTCTCAGTTATTTTATGACTGCAACATAACGCTTCTGTTCCGCACGAATCGACTGTTAGTGGGAAACATTGATTGTGTTTACGTCATAGAGGAATTAAAACGTTATTGAATCATCTCGTTATAGTTTTCCGCCAAGACGTTACGCGGTGGCGCGCCCGCTGCGTCACCGAGCCAACGACCGGTAACCACTGTTTACATACTTCACACAATTATCATCTGCGTCCATTTTCACAGCAAATGAGAAGTGTAACACGCTGACCGTTAGAAATTACGCTCCAAAGACATCTTTGTTAGCGGTACACCTTTGTTTCGTGATAATAACACACTGATTGGTGACCTTACTTTTAGTTTTCTGTCTAGCATGACGTCACTGATAATCTTACGCTCGCCTTGGTGCCCGAGAAAGGCCGTTAAGTTAGTGCGCACATGATGCGCTTTTTATCCGCTCGTTTTGTTGTATAAACTATAAAATGAATTTATTAACTGGTCGAGACGAGATGTAAGTTCAGCCTACATACAGATCCTTTTACGTTCGCGGAGAACGATAGGACTTTATGGTTGCTCCTCGAACTGGTTTCGTTGCTACGTAAGCCTGCACATCCGATTTTACAACTTGCTAACCGACCAATGCGAACCTTGTAATCACCAGACATGAATGATTTGTCCAGTGACACTTTAGTTAACATGCTCACACGTACGTTATGTAAATAACAGACGAGATGTATTAAGCGCGACGCTACACTAGTCAGAACAGGTTAACCTAGGAAATATACAACGCCAAGCAAATGCGTATTATTAAATACATATATGCAAAATACTGATCTGCAGAGATTGTATTGTCAGTGTCGTCACATTGAAAAGTTTGCCATTGACTCCCCCGGATTGTGAGGTGAAGTGTGTCCTTACTGAGGTTCATATATAACACATTACGTATTTTCTTGTTATTCGTCTCTATTTACGAAACCTACGCTAAGTAAATTTAGCATTGCATATAAAATCAAATAGTAGGATCCACAGAAAAATCGTATCTTATTGAAACCTCATAGATCAATTTATTGCTGTTCAATAAACACGCCTATGACGTATTAGAAACGTAGTTTCCAAAAGAAAGTTTAATATTTGTCAACAGTTTTAATCAGACATATTAAAACTAGCATTAATTTACTGACATAAGATGTTGTTTACAGTCACTTCTGTATTTCCTGTAACGGTCGAAATTGTCTATTTGTACAAAATAAGTTATTGAAGTGCACGTATTCAGAAACAGCTAATATTTACATGTTCGTTCTTAAAAAGAAAAAAAAGTCAAATACCTACCCACGCATAAAAAAGAGGTGTATGTAGATATTGCTCAAGTGTTAAAATAATAAAATACAAAGACGAGTAGAAATGTGAAGGTGTGAAATATGAAGTACAAGTTGTGGAGACTCTTTCATTTTATAGGTTTATAAAATTTGCCTATATTTATAACACCATTTTATTAAAGCTATGAACTAATGATAGCGATCTTGACACTGTGACATGGAACATGACCAGTCATATTTGGCGGTATGATCTGGAAAAACATGGGCATTGAGTGGCCAAAGAAAGTAGAGACCGACGGTACTCTTTGAAGCCTCTGCTACTCCGTAAGGGTTGTGTGAATTAAGTAATAAATTCTAAATCAATGTAACGTGTAAGATAAGAAATATCGTGTAAAGTGTCACCAAGTTAATTTTATCAAATCATCCTAATCTGTATGACTAATTGAATTGTCGTTAACAGTTTTTGCTCGTTCATGCATGAATTCAAGTTACTCAGTTATATTGAACGTAACGTTCATGAATATTTTATGCGGTATCCTCTGAAGATGGTGCCATAATAAAAAATGATGAATCACGCACTTCTTCGACCGCGTCTCGATAGCTTCATATGATTTTGGAGTCGAATTTAGTGTTATAACGACTTAGGTACAGTTGTTTAGCGTTCATTGTCCTACATGTTTTATGGGTTCGATGCATCTTTTATTTCTGCAGCTCTTTGTTTGCGATACACGCCGGTTTTTGTTAAGGAAATTAGTGTGCGATATACATGCTTCGATGACTTGGAGAACCCAGGTGAATGAATGGTAATTGGCACCATATTAACGGAGGGTATGTATAAATAAGGTGCAAGTGTCGTAATTAGGAAAAAATGAGATGTTTGAAGAAGGTACAACTACCGAGTATGTCTTCGCAAGTGTTTTACGTACATACATACACATCACGCCTGATTCCCTGTAGAGAGGTAGGCAGAGATCACAGATCCCCATTTGTCCCGATCCTGACAGACCACTTTCGCTTCATTGACACTCATACATCTTCTCATACATACTCGGCGGTTATAGGTACTCCTAACGTCACCCTTTTTCAATATAGCGTCTATGTAACTGTCTAATCTGACTGTTATATGTCTTATTGGTCTGGCCCCTACGTAACCGCCCTTCCAAAATATAGTTTCAAGTGTAATAAAATCCATAAAATTAAAGTGTTTGTATCCAAATCCAGACAGATTGGGATAAATTGGGATTCTTTACCTCTGCCTTCTTTCTTTATAGGGAAACGGGGGTGTCATGTGTACGTAGATGTAAGTGGATATTATCACTTAGCAATTGGATGTAAGTAAACATACAAACTCTTGTTTGACGATATGATTCCTTGGCAAATATTGAAATACATAATTATGACGGATCAATATCAGTGTCGTCAAGTAGTTTGCCCAAATTGAGAACATTTCGATGTGAACGGAAATATGTAGATAAAGTTTACCAAAGTAGTAAACGAATGATTTATACCGTAAATAAATTATTTTGAATATTACACCTAGTTTTTCTATCCAGTCAGTATGTTCGTATTTATATATGTATGATATGTGTGGGTTATATACAGCTTTGTATTTTATTTAATCTCATCGTTGTTAAATGTTGTTCGTTTACAGCGTAGATAGTTCCGTGAATTTAAATTATCTGGGGCTGAAATGTCTGCACCTTGTTAATTGTAGCCTTTAAAACTATACAAATAAAACTTTAAATGTTTTAATACATTCACAACGAGTAAGTGAAGGAAAAAATCTTGGGAAAACCCACATACTGTTACGCACAATCAATTGGAACCCCACCTGTCACATTGAAATTATAAATACACTTGCAAAATATAAGGTTACTTGTGATAGTGATGGATCTACAACCAGAATACATTTGATTCTTTTTAAAATTACTTATAGCTTACGCCCACTTGTTCTATTGTTATCTGTTCAGTGAATATTGTGAAAGACGATTGAAGGGTAGGAGTAGATAGATCTATTCATTATTAAGCTTCATTTCAAACTTAAAATATGTAGAATGTAACTAAAGGAATGTTTTCAAACATCTGGGAAACTGCAGACAAAAATGAGTCAGGTTTTTATATAAAGTTAAATAGGGAAATGTTTGTATATAGAAGTGAAACAAGGTGTATTTTTTTATTAAGTGAAACAGGGAAAAGTATGTGAGTTTTGCTACTTAAAAATAGATTTCCGGATAGGATGTAGCAACCTTAATTTGATAGTGATTGACCTTGTGGGAAACTAAACTGCAAGTGTACCGCCTACTTTAAATTGCATACATTTTATGTTATGCCAATTAAGTAGGATGCCGTTCGGAGGTAAAATAACATTCAGGTAGAGGTCACAGGAAACTGGAAGTTGCCGCGCTGTTATTTTATTATCATCAAATCCTGTCCGAATAATTTGATGGTACTACGAAAGGTTTTATAATTTAATTGAAGCAATGAGTAGATTTTCTCATGATTACTTCAACTCTCACACTGAAGGAGTGTTAACACTTTTCGCGTATGCCATGTTTAGATTTAAAATAATCTGAAAAATTGCCCTAACAACAACATCAAAACACCGACGATATCCTTTCGTATCTTACTCACCTTTATCATAATCATCATCAGCCTGTATCAATCCACTGTTGGACATAGGCCTCCCCCAAATGACGCCACTTCTCCCTGTCAGTGGCCGTTCGCATCCATTCGATGCCGGCCAACCTGCGCAGGTCGTCTTCCCACCTTGCCGGGGGGCGCCCCACACTACGTTTACTGAGACGCGGTCTCCACTCTAGGACTTTTTTGCTCCAGCGACCATCAGTCCTTCTGCATACGTGACCAGCCCAACTCCACTTCAGCGTGCTAATTCTTTTCATAATGTCGGTAACTTTAGTTCTCTGGCGTATCACCTCATTTCTGATGCGATCTACCAGAGAAACCCCGAGCATCTTCCGCTCCATAGCACGCTGAGCGACCTTGAATTTGTGGGCTAGTCCCGCAGTGAGTGTCCACGTCTCAGATCCGTACGTCATAACGGGGAGCACACACTGGTTGAAAACCTTAGTTTTCAAGCATTGTGGTAAAGACGACGTGAGAACATTCCTTAGCCTTCCAAATGCTGCCCATCCCAGCTGAATTCTTCTGTCAGCCTCCCTCTCGAAGTTGTTTCTGCCAAGCTGTATAATTTGGCCTAAATAAGTGTATTGGGAAACAACTTCTACGGGAGTGCCCCCAAGGGCAACCGGTCTCGGGACCACCAAATCATTAAACATGATTTTGGTTTTTTCTAAATTCATCCCGAGTCCGATGCGTCGAGAAGCAGCATCTAGTTCGGACAGCATTTCCTCCAGATCCTGCAGCGACTCTGCCATCAGGACGATATCGTCAGCAAAGCGGAGGTGCGAGATGTATTCCCCATTTATATTTATTCCCCGTTCAACCCAATCCAACGTTTTGAAAACATCTTCCAGTGCACTCGAGAACAGTTTCGGGGACATAACATCCCCCTGTCTGACACCTCTCTGCAACTGGATAGGTTTCGTGCCGTGGCTTTGGAGTTGAACGGTCATAATGGCGGAATCATAGATATGTCTCAGCACACTCACGTATCGCCAGTCGACCTGAGATCGCTGCAAGGATTCCATGACTGCCCAGGTCTCGACCGAGTCAAAGGCTTTCTCATAGTCCACAAACGCGAGGCAGAGTGGCTGGTTATACTCGTTAGTTTTCTGTATAACTTGCCTCAACGTGTGGATATGGTCTATGGTGCTAAAACCCCGTCGAAACCCGGCCTGCTCTGGAGGCTGAAAGCTATCGAGCCTGGCTGAGAGTCTATTGGAGATGACCCTCGAGAACAGCTTATATATGTGGCTCAGAAGTGTTATCGGCCTGTAGTTCTTCAAGAGGGTTTTATCTCCCTTCTTGAAGAACAGAACAGCCACACCTCTGCCCCAACATTTTGGAGTTCTTCCGGAGAAGATGACACTATTAAAAATTCTCTGGAGCTCCCTCAGAACTGGTCTTCCACCAGATTTCAGGAGCTCAGAGGTGATTCCATCCTCTCCCGGAGCCCTTCCATTTTTAAGCTGTTTTAAGGCCATCTCAATCTCATCCATAGCTATTTCAGGCATGTCCTCAGTAAAGTGGCGTGTCAATGTGGCCCTTGAATCGGAGGGGTCAGGAACCGGATCCCGGCATCGTGAGCGGTATAACTGGCCGTAAAAATCTTCTATCTCAGACAAGATCTCTGGTTTAGAGGTGACCATGTCTCCACGAGCAGTCCTCAACTTCGTCATATGGCTACGTCCCAGTTTTCGGGCGAATACGCGCATCCCACGATTTTGCTCGATCAACTCTTCCTTCCTTTATCATAATACAGTAGAAAAATATCTAAGAAATCATCTATAGAATTAACCGCATTTTCCATGCAAATAAGACCTTAGTCACGGCCAATGAATCCCAGTTCACCGAAAAATGACTGTTTACAAAATAAATATATAAACTAGGGGGGGAAAATATTACTCGTGGTCCCCTGTGGTACAAAAGCTGTGGTACCACGGTTAAAAGATGATATTTTCTTTTAACGAAATCTAAGAAATCATGTAATGAATCCCGGCAGACAAAAAAATGACTGTTTACACACTAACTAATACTAATATTTACATATTTTTTTCTCTAGGTAACAGAGGGTGGAGTGACGCGTAAAGTAGCGAGGGCAATGGAAGTCCTCCAGTCCAGTGGACCAGGGTCCCGGATGAGAGTCATGAGGGCTGCTTACCACTCCACCGCTGGTCCTGGAGCCCCATCAGAGTCCTTCATGATACACTCTTCGAGACGGGTAAGACTAAGCTGTATATACCTAGGTTTTAGAATAAAAATAACCAATATTTGGGAGTTGTCTTTGCGATCAATTGGGTGAAAATTGATGTAAATTGTAACAGAGAAGTAGTTTTGGGAAAAGTGAATTAATAATAGTGTAAGCTTATGATAATGTTGCATAAGTTGTGTGATTCAAATAGTTGAATTTTCTGTCTCATAAGACCGTCATATTTTTCTTCATCCACTACAAGATAATTAAAATTACAATTATAGTCAGGTTACAAATATGTGTGGACATATTTACTTTCACGAATTAACTATTGTTTATTGTTTTCCAGGTTATATCTTCAGGATCCCGATTAGGAAATTTCCTCAAACATGACAATTTTCCATCAGGGCCTCAAGAAATTGCGTCCATGCCTTATGAATCATTAACAGACACATATTCAGAACCAAAAAGTTACACAGTCTTGGAACCAGACGACACGGATGTCCCCGAGTCTTCCCATGAAAAGCATTCAGATATAGCAGATACCAAGATTTCAAATGGTATGACTACCCCCACAGAAACCGGCAGCATAGCAGAACAAGACCCAAAAAAACATACATACTATAATGGGTCGAGAAAATATTCAATCGAGTCTGAAAACAGTTCAATGACATCTTCAAAACGAAGCACCAGATTATCTCCTTTATTAGACGCGCCAACATCTTTAAGCACATTGAAGTACAAATCTCTGCTTAATGGCTCAAACGACTACTGGAACGACAGAAGAAAGAGCTACAGCTTTGAAGACTCATCGACACGCGACACTATAAATGAGAAAGTATTAAACAAAAATGGTTCGAGGCAAGCTATGGATTCTTCGACAGATAGTGGTATCTGCAAATCTAGTGAGATTGTCAATGACAATAATGACACTATGGAAAAAAATGCAGACAAAAAACAACCGATTAACGAATCACACGAAGAAACCTTTAAGGATTGGCTCGCAAAAAACCGAGCCAGCATGCACTACAAAGAAACAAAAAATGTCAAGAAACATCATGACTTCGTTAGCATTGCTGACGGCCAAGCTGAAAATAACATAGCAGTTCAATCACAAGGAAAAATAACAATCACTTTACCAGTCGAAAATCAACGAGAAGACGATGTACAATACATAAGGGACCATCTTCATGAAGAATGTGATAGGAGAGAGAAAAAAGTAGGCTTTAGCAAAACGGAACTTCATTTTGCCGCGGAATCCGGCAGAGTAAACATTATATCGACAGATGACAAACCTCCCCCAACGAACGACTTTAGAAAACGAAGGAGTGCCTTTGTACCGATACAAGGAGCATTTGAGAAGCCCATAGTGACCCTTCTAGGGGAAAGGAAATACGATATCGATAAATACCCCAGTTTCGAGTCTTTCGAGAGTGATGACTTTTCAAGTATGACGAAAAGTATCTTGAAGAACAAAATCCCGAAGCCCAAACCATATCTCCTGGGAGAGAATATGACTTTTGGGCAAAACTATGACGAGAATGACGAAGGCAGCAATGAACCTCTGACTGCAGTGTCATTGATCAATAGGCAATTGCAGCCAGAAGAAAAACTAAATGTGATCAATCACAAAATTGCTTTAACTAACATTAAAGATGAAATGCCATGGACGAAAGAAAAAGGTTTGTATGTCATTTTATGTAAGCAATATAGTCAATTATATTCAGATATGTTCCATGTATATTTACGTTTTTTTACCTCTTTTGAGGTAGACAGAACCCCGGAGACACGAAAATATATCCTAGGTTACTTAACATGAATACTTGGGTAGTGATGCCATTTGGAACATTAATGACAGGTTGCTAGCCCAGAGCCCGATAGATTCAAAAATGATCCGATAGTTAATAGCTTCCTACGACATGGCGGGCGGGAAGAACTATTTGTACATCCCAACTAGCACAAGACCATTCGATTGACAATGTTTCTATTTTGATATTTATTTTAAGAGTACTTTGTACTATCTTGCGTTAATCAGTATGCTATTTCTATTTCAGTTTTAACTGTGGTGGATTTGAAGGAAGAAAAGTATTTGGATCGTTTCAAACAAGGCCGCCACTCATTCAGGGACAAATTCAATAAGTTCCACAATGAGGGTAAATCTAGCGAAGATCTTAATAAAAACCAGCAAACCATAGATAAGTTTAGAGAGCAATTCGACAAATACGAGGAAGACCGAAAAAAATACGAGGAAAAGAGTAACAACGTTCTCAAAATCAAAGAAAAGTTCCAGAGTTTCCAAACCTCTCCCGTAGAACAACCAAAATCTAAATCTAGACCTCTGAGAAGCAGTGACCTAACTTACTTCGGTGTAGTCAGCTCGGATGATAAACCTCACCCAGTCCACACAGCCATCAGTACACCATTAAGAGCACAAATACCTGAATCGCCTACCGATGATATCCTACGAACTGTGCATTTGATTAAGAAAGCATCCAGTAGTGTAGGAAACAGTGAAGTTGATTCAGATGAGGGTCACGAGTACCAAAATGTTATATACCCCTCCAACCCTACACCGAAACCTAGAACAAAAACTGTTGCACCAGTTGAAGAAACAGGTGTAGTGAGAATTTTGAAACCTATATTCGAACAGGAGAAATCAGTGAACGAAATTAATGTAGCTAACGAAGTGAGACGATCTAGAACTAAGAAATATAGAGAGAGTAATACGGTTAAGTCCAGAAGTATATCTGAGCCACCGAAACACAGAAACGTAACGACTGCAATAGATTATGAAGACAACGAGCATCAACCGCGGCAAGAGGATATCAAGTCTAATTTTTCTGACACTAAGTAAGTTATTAGAAATAAGCTAACAAATATTGTTATGATTATAGCTATAAGTTGAAGAGGCACAAAATAACACTTAACATAGTCATTGTTATCCGTAAAAGGGTTAGATATTCATCTAGTAACATTTAATTGCATATTTACTTAATTCCAGTACATAAAATAAGATTCATTTGGGTTTTGACGAAGCTAAGACTTGGTCTATCATATTAGCCATGTTAACCGCAAATGATGAAATTTAATTTCAAACGATGTAACTATACAAGTAATTAATAGGACTAATTAAGATCACATGGTAATACAAGCGTTAATGTTCACTTAATATAATATAATCTAACTGATCATTTTATCTTTATAATTACAGGACGAAAAACAGCACTTCAAACGCCGTTAAGGTTGTGCCGCTACCTCGAGATTTGAGTAAAGCCAAAAAAGATGAAGAACATTTGTATGCAAATGTACACGATATTATTGGAAAGGAAAGCCGACCTCATCCCAGAAGTTCTAGGTCAAGTTCAGCGAGACGAGATAAAACCACACACCCAGATAAAGAGAACAAAAAGGTTGCTGACATTGATACTGTAACTGAAGATAAAGTCTTAATAAGTGAACCTTCGAAAAGGACACACAAAGTGATAGATCATAATGTCAAGGAGAAACATCACACAAAACAATCAACTCCAACATCTTTAAAATCAACAAAAGATAGAGATTCTTTAAGAAAAAGTTCAAATAAAAGTAGATCCTCTGTAAGAGAAGTCAAAAAGCCTACTTCAGAGGTTCCAGAAACAGTAAAACATCATGAAACGATACGTAAACGATCTGCAATCACACCTGAGAAAAATGTTCCTATTAAGATTAACAAAGACGATAACAAAATCAAATCAAACGGTAGACACAGCTCAAGAGAACGTAGTCGTTCTAAAGAGAAATCTGGTGAAATGGTCCTTTTGACTGCAAATAAGCGTAGCGAAAAAGATAGGAAAAGCCATCGTGAAAGAAGCATGGATAAGCACAGAATCGAAAAACCTATCAAAGGTGAATATGTGATAAACTATGACGAGATAGAAGGTCTTCCTGCAAGTGTTCACAAAGTCACAGATCAAGAAAAGAATCACGTCGCCCGCCCAGAGAAAGTTAAGCCAGTAAAGCATAGATCAGCAACTAAAAAAACCTCCCGTAAGTAAGCCTGCATGCCCTAAACCGAAGCTACTAACAATACTGACAACCAGAGTATTAAAAATCAACGTATTTCAGCACATTGCAAGGATGAAGACTGGATTTATATAGCGGGTTCACCTTACTACCACCAGAGACAAAAAAACGTGAGAACGTGCGAAATATTATGATGTAGAACTAAATTGAAGAATTTAAAACTTAAACTAAGATAGCTGTGATCTCACTCGCCTTTTATTGTCCTAATTAATTTAAATGATTGTAATAAACGATATGCCAACTAGTTATTTTCTTTTTATTATCCTAATTGTGAAAATAAAATAAATAAAACATCTTATACATTGAAATGGTAATTAACGTACGTACATACACTTCCTTAAATCCTCTTCGGAGTGGACAGAATCTCGGCAATATAAAAACATCTCCTAGGTCACTTTTTAGCATGAAAATTGGGATTGTGATATAATATGGCACAATGGTAACAGGTTACTAGCCCATCGCCCGATAGATTCCATTTACTCTTGCTTATTACGTTTCAGACGGGCATTGGACTAACTAATGGTAAATATTTATAACCACAACAATCACGACCTTAATCATAATGCCCTTTCAAAATATAGATATATGTTTGACAGAGATAATTTGTCCAAACCAGATAGAGATCCCGCCACATAAGGTGGCAGTAGCCAAACTTGGAACTAAATTTGACGTTACCGCCATTGCGTGTTATTTTGTATGAAAGGTAAATTTAGTATTACCAGCGTTGTGTTTTTTGCCCACTCTTTGTAATTTTTATGTTTGTTAAGGGTGATTATAATAAATTGATTTCCGGAGTTTCTTGTTAGTTCTTCTCCAAGCTAGGGTCTCCGCTGATCTAACCTCGGTAAAAAATATGTAAAGACAATGCTCAGTGCCATGTTTGAAATAATAGTTTTAAGAGATTCGCGATTTATACTCATGATATAAGATATAAGGGTGTGTATAAGATTGATTGCAGCTGTGGGAAATCCTACGTCGAACACACTAAACGGTCTATTGCGGACAGAGTGAAGGAACACATAATATATGTAATATATAATAAGAAGGATAAGTCCCGTTAATTATTAATCATGTTTGAAATAGTTTAATAAACATATTTTGACTTTGATATATTAATTTGTTTTATTTGAGTTTATAGCTCTGCAACCAAAGACCGTTACAAATGAAACCTATAATGTATCGAGCCGTATGGCACAGTGAGTGCTAGTTTTGGCGTGTTTACTGGTAACACTGAATTACGCGACTGTGGCGACGCCTCCAACTGCCACCTTATGTGGCGGGATCTCTAGTCAAGTCTGAAATTTAAATGACGTAGCGAGTGCTCTGTAACTTAACATTATGAGTAGGTCATAATACTGTGAAAGATTCTTTAAACAAAAACCGATTTCCCTACAGTTTCATAACCATTGCCTTACTTTCTAGATCAATCGTAGTTCGATAGCTCACAGTGGGCGCTTGTCACTGCATAGGAAGTGTATTTCAAATTAAGGTAAACAAAATTAAGACAACGATAAATACTTATCTATAACTAATAATTACGCCAGAGTATACCAAACTTTTAACCAAAACCTTAACGTATCTCAGATCGTTTTGGCATGCATATTAGGGTCAAGGTTTGTACACATCCTTGCCATTTCATTTTCATGTATCGTTACGTAAATAATGTAAGGTTATGTGACTGGTTACTTTAAATTAAGAACAAACATAAATAAAACCTCTTTATTAAAGTAACTTTATTATCAGGCTTCAATCCTTAATTTAAATACATACTACAAAGGACACTCAAACAGTTACTAAAGGATCTCTGTCTACAGCACTCACTAACACGTCGACTTTGCCTTCCAACTTTTCCCTTAATATAGGGCTGAAGACCTTTAGAAACCCTCGTTCAGAATCCGAGTGATTGGTAAGTATCACCGAAGTACCTTTCTGGGCGGCGTCCAAGACATCGTGATGGAGCATTTCACCTGAAAATGAACCATATTTATCAAGGGTTGTAGAAGAGTACTATTAGACATAAGTCTAAGGTAAGTAAAATGTTGAAATTAAGGTTGAATGGCCTAGCAAAAACTTCTTATAAATTATAATAATCATTTAATTACAAATCAATTAATATTGATAAAAAATATTACACATATTAAACCTATTGATCTGTACGTAATGTAAATGGTACTGGCTTCTTAATCGATATGTCGCTAAAGACAGTAAAAATATCAGGGTTTTTTAGGCGTTTAGATATAGCGTTTAGGCGGTGACATTTATATACATAATTCCATATTAATGTCATCACAGTTTCGATTCAACTTCCCTTTTTGACCAACTTTTGTTACACTCTTTCAAGGCTGTGCGAACCCTGATATTGTACGTAAGCATATGCACGCAAATCTCCGACTACCTCGTTATGGATAATAGTCGTGCTAATACATTTGTATGTATGTTCTTACCAGTCAAGTACAAATCCGCCTTAACCCCCTTCAACACTGAAGCACCGGATCCCGCACATAAAGCCACCACTTTAACCTCATGATCAAGTGTTTTGCCCCTCGCTAAAGCTATCCTCACATGGTTTAGTCCAGTGAGTTGTTTCACGTTGTCTATGGCTTGGTTGAACGGTATTGAAGAGGTAAGATGGAGTAATCTGTAAGAGTAAAATAAAGTTAGTTGAACGAACGAACGAATTAAATGAATGAATGATGAAAGTTAACATAAAATACGGTTTAGAGATCGCCCCACATAAATTGGCAGTTGGAGGCGTCGCCACAGTCGCGTAATTCAGTGTTACCAGTAAACACGCCAAAACTAGCACTCACTGTGCCATACGGCTCGATACATTATAGGTTTCATTTGTAACGGTCTTTGGTTGCAGAGCTATAAACTCAAATAAAACAAAGTCAAAATATGTTTATTAAACTATTTCTAACATGATTAATAATTAACGGGACTTATCCTTCTTATTATATATTACATAATTATTATGTGTTCCTTCACTCTGTCCGCAATAGACCGTTTAGTCTGTCCAACGTAGGATTTCCCACAGCTGCAATCAATCTTATACACACCCTTATATCTTATATCATGAGTATAAATCGCGAATCTCTTAAAACTATTATTTCAAACATGGCACTGAGCATTGTCTTTACATATTTTTTACCGAGGTTAGATCAGCGGAGACCCTAGCTTGGAGAAGAACTAACAAGAAACTCCGGAAATCAATTTATTATAATCAACCTTAACAAACATAAAAATTACAAAGAGTGAGCAAAAAACACAACGCTGGTAATACTAAATTTACCTTTCATACAAAATAAATAACACGCAATGGCGGAAACGTCAAATTTAGTTTCAAGTTTGGCTACTGCCAATTTATGTGGTTCGATCTCTAGAACAATTTACCTTTAAGGGACTGAGGTTTAAGTGATCGTCGTGGTATATACTAAGATATTTTTTACTAGATTTCAGTTTCTCTAAATAGTCAGCACCTATTAACCAATGGTGTTCTATGTCAATATTATAAAGGCACTGACTAGATCCCATTCCTGACAGTCATCCCGTGTTTTTCTTTTCGTCTATTTCTTTAAGACAACATAAGTGAACAATATTACAAGCATCTCACCTTCCGGACCCATATTGCGGTTCTGTCCCAGGCAAGAGTGGCACAGAGGTGGCAACACTGAAGGCGGAGGCCAACCAGTCGTTCACCCCTCCCGTCACGCAGTCCCAGCTTGTGTGGGGTGAATACATGGCTATCCTGTTCTCTAGCAGATAGGACACTATGCGCTCCTTCCATGAACTGGAATACGAAAGTTTATGATGAAAGAACAACTCAAATAATTCGATTTCAATTCTGATACTGAACTGAACTGGCACTGGGCGAAAAATCCTGAAAGCCGGAGTTTCTTGTTGGTTCTTCTTCGAGCCAGGGCTTCCGAACCAACGGTAGAATTTAAATGCTAAGAGACAACCAGTGTCAGGCAAATGTTTTGACTTTCAATGAATGTACTGTACTTGTACTTATATTGAATAAAAACATTTGACTTTGATACATATACATACATTCACCTCCTTCAAGCCCTTTCAGGGTAGTTTTTAGCATAAATATTGGGGATGTAATGTCATATGGAACGTTGGTGACAGGTGTCTAGCTCATCGCCAAATTGATCCCATTCACAAATTGGGAGTAGCTCAGTTGTTTGGGACTTGGGTGGGGTACAGGGTTCAAATTCCTAAACCTCGGACTATCCCGCAAGGGTTAATCATCGTGAACGCGTTTGTCCTTTATAAACACACTGTATAACAAAGACTTAAGCATTGTATTACCTTACCTTTGCACTACAGACTTGAGTGGAGCGAATATCGGAGGATGGTAGGAGATGATCATCTCACAACTGTGCTCAGTAGCTTCCTTTGCGACATCCTCTGTTAGATCATTCGTAAGCAGAATTTTGGATATGTCCCTGCAAATATTATTTATACATTGAACATATAAATAAGTACTATATTTAGTTATAACATAAATAGCTTGTACATATTATGAATTCTCATGTCTTTCTAAAACTCCACTCGCTAAGCGTGGTATGGGACGCTCCTCCACAAGGTGGGAACATTTGCGCAGAGTCCTTAGTGCACTAATGCCTTTTGCAGAATGACATTTTAATATAAGTTCAGTAATAGTGTAAAGTTGGAAGTGGATTAGCAAAAGTGACAAATTACGCCATTTTTAGGCGAAATTTTACACTTTTGCTAATCCTCTACCAACTACGTTTGTGTTAAAACGCATTAGTGTACTATGGCCCAAGGTGTTCTACCATCGACTGCACGCGTATAATAGAAGTGACGTGTTATGGGGAAACCCACGTCCAATAGTAGACTGAGATAAACTAATGCCCTTTCATCCCTTTTGTAGCACCCCAGAGAAATAATATATCTTTGGTCACTTGAAGAATAAGTATAGGGCTTGTAATGATAATAGCATAGAATATTGGAGACAGGCTAGGCTATAAGTATATCACTTAAAAGATTCCATCCATTCACTTGTCAAATACGCTGAGAAGACAGCTAGTGAACATTTTATTTACTTCCTAACTAGTACTGGATAAATTTATAGTAAAGGTGAGTTACTTAAAGGTGTAATATACCTACCTGTGCGTATAAGGTTCAACAAGTAAACCAGTATTATCCCAGCTTTCTGACAACTTCTTTGGTGCAAAACTTTCCAAGGCATCTAACACCCTCTTTAAAGGCACCCCCACTTTCTCACCAGACATTTCTGAAGCCTTAATAGTGCTATACAACCTCCTTGATAAGTTTTGGAGTAATTGACTCGTTTTCAGTAACATGAAAACTAAAAAAATGTTTGTTTATTTTTTAAGGAATGTATAAATTTAAGTGTTATTGTCTTATTATCAGCATGCCACATACCTTTATATCAAACTCTAAACTCGTAAATGATTAAATATATTACAAATAAAATCTCTTTTAACTTAAACATAACTTTATTTACAAATCTACATTATATTTGTTTTACAATAACAATATTGTTTTCCAAAAATTACTAACAATATGGAACATTATTAATCTACTAGTTTAACATTACATCACCTTCTACCTACCAAATTAACATACAAAACATGACACCAGTTATTTATTCATATCTTATTAATATAAAATATACATCAATAACATTACTCAATGAATTTCCACACTTTGATCCCCCCATCATCACAACACGACAACAACTCCATATTTCCCGTTGGATTCCACTTCACACAGTTCACATCTTCGGGATGCGCATTCAATTTCGTGCAAATCAATTCAAACGTCGGTGCGTTCGGATCCGAATCTTCAGCTTCTTTAAAAATCCTTATAATATCGTCTCCACAAGCCGTTGCTATTAGCCCTGTCTTATGACACCAACTTATATCATAAATACACCTAGAATGGTATCCTGATAACGTACAAATACACTTCCAAACAGTATCTCTATCTCCTGATATCCCTTCCTGATTATCTTGCTTGTATTCCTTCCAAATCTTTACCGTTTTATCATCACTGCAAGTAGCTATTCTCTCGCCAGTCTTATCGAAGGCTAAGCTCCAAACTGTAGACTCGTGGGACTGTAGTGTCGCAAAGCAGGTCCAGTCGTTGTCTACTGGGTCTTCTTTGTACAGTTTCACTGTGTTGTCGTAGGAGGCTGAAGCTAGGATGTCTATTTCGGGATGCCATACTACCTGGAAATTGAGAAAAAAAAAGATGCAGTTGGAGATAATCCTTACAGTTTCATAAAATTAATGTTTGTAGTCATAGACAACCCAAGTTTCATAGATACTAAAATTCTGATGGTAGTTAATATCTTATAATCAGGTCAATGCTAGAAACTTAACTCAGTAATCCAATATAAGTTACTCTACAAATCTAACTTTACATATTTACAAAATTATTAAGATTAACTCTAAAATAAACTACTAGTTGTACTGTTAAAGTGTTTTATTTAATTGT
Source organism: Leucoptera coffeella (assembly GCA_030578115.1). Lineage (NCBI taxonomy): Eukaryota > Metazoa > Arthropoda > Insecta > Lepidoptera > Lyonetiidae > Leucoptera > Leucoptera coffeella. Next base: position 172,804 of record JAMBLF010000556.1, on the reverse strand, counting down.
CGTTAATTCCCTTGCAGAGTTTCTGACCCAACTTATATTAATTCTAAATCCTATATTGTGATTTGAATTCTTTCATCAATGCATTCATCAATCATTCAATGCTAAGTATAACTATTTAAAAATAAAGAAATAAATAATGTTCTTACCTTCTTAACATCCTGGTTATGAGCATTAAGAACAGCTGCACACTCATATTCGTCTCCAGTCGTCTCCCACACCCAAACCGACTTGTCTCTTCCACAGGTAGCCAAAAGCTGTCCAGACGGCGAATAAGCCACACTCTTCACTTCATTTTCATGGCCTTCCAATGTGCCAAAACATTCAAATTGACCTAGAAAGACAAATATATAAATAAGCAAAGTTTCGAATAGAAATAAAATATGAAAGCTTCATTATTCTACTTACCACTCTTCTTGTCCCATAGTGAAACAGTGGCATCAAAACTAGCTGAAGCAAGAAAGTTGCCGCAGGGTGACCAAGCTACTTCGCGAATGGTTCGCTGATGACCTTCAGCGAGTATGGCCTTAGTAATCCATTTGTCACCTTCTTTACTCCATATCTTTATGGTTTTGTCTTCACCGCAAGATGTGAACATTTTTCCCGTATAGTGCCATGACACATTCCAAACAATGCCTTTATGGCCTGAGAGAGTTTGTATCAATTCCAAATTAGCCATATTGTGAACCCTGTGCGATATGTTAGATTTAAAAAATTATTGTTATTAGCTTATATTTTGGAAGTAAATTATCAAATTTGTTTATTGCCCTTGCCTCGCAAGATAGCTTAATTGAGAATTTGGGTATAGTGGCATAAGCTGATAATAAGACCTTTTAATGTTAGATAAATAAGATACTTATGGTAAGTAAAATACCTACACGAAAAACGTATGTAAGTTATATACAATAAATAAATTTATATTGCAACTGCAGCAACAGTAATTAGAATACTGAACTTTAAAATAAGAAGATAAATAATAAATCCAATTTTGTTACAAGTAACAATACTGTTTGTTGATAAGATTATAAATGAATAATGAATAATATTCTAACCTCAACACCAATAATAACCAATCCAACCAGTCAGATATTGTTCTTCTGTCAGTTTATTGTTTGAACAATTATGTTAGGCATTAAATTTGAAAAAAATTTGGTAATGTCAAGAACAAAATCATAATGGTGGAAAATTCAACAATATGAATTTTAAATCTACAAAAATACTTATTCATTGAATCATAAAATTCTTATTTTATTTTGATAACTTTGATTAAAATACAAAATATGTGATAATTTATGGTACTGTTTCATAAAAATTGTACAAAGTAAAGAAATAAATTATTTGTAACGAAGTATGTTTACATATGAAAAACAAAATTGTATTTAGTCTACTTTTAATTTTATAGAGTAAACTACTTCGAGTGTGCTTAATACTTAGAGTGTGAATTACATTTTAGGTTGAAATAGCATGGAGTTGTACTTTAATGTAAAATTTATTATGAAAAACGTTTACGTTTGTAAAAAAGAGTAGAAAATGATGGGGGCGCCACTAAGTTTTTTCATAGCAACCCTTAAAGTGGACAACCTAGTCTTGGTACTTAGTACATAGAAGTATTATTTGTGTAACATTATGGGCATTTGCTAATACCATCTGTATGTAATGTATTGTTAATCTTCAGGCTTTGATTAATATATGTACCAAACTTATCAAAAATTTTCATATTTTATTCAAATAAATTTTCTTCCAAAAATAATTAAAAATACTCAAAAGTATCAACTTCATTAATGCGCGCCACAGTACTGAACAAAGATGTAAACATAACCCTCGTGTTCAAAGTTTATTGTATAATATTACACTTATCTCGTATGCAAGCAATTCACAATGGTTTATAGTTCATCAAGTAATGCATTTACCAACTATATACAACAAAATAAACGTTATGATACCGGTCATTTTAGCAGTTCTTTGATAAACATCGTCCACATCCAAAAGAATAGATTTGTCCCTTTTTCCGCCAGACATTTATTATAAACTTTGTAAATCACACTCCTGACATCACTTCGGATAGTCATATTCATTTTAATTAACTTTCTACGTATTTAAATAACCGTTTTATGTTAGAGTTCATTTGAAATAAATATTTGGAAATTTGACATCACTTTGTTTACATAATTATTTTTTATTTTTTAAGGTTGCAAGATCACAAATAAAAGTTTACGTTTCTAGACTTTTTTGCCAAGCTGTATTTAATTCTAAAGAATAATATGTTTTATATAAATTACCTGTCAAAGTCAAAAGCTTACCAGAGTCATACAAAAGTTACTCTGAATTGAAAATATTGAAATCAAGGTTGCATTGAAAAACATGTTAGAGATCCCGCCCCATAAGGTGGCAGTTGGAGGCGTCGCCACAGTCGCGTAATCCAGTGTTACCAGTAAACACGCCAAAACTAGCACTCACTGTGCCATACGGCTCGATACATTATAGGTTTCATTTGTAACGGTCTTTGGTTGCAGAGCTATAAACTTAAATAAAACAAATTAATATATCAAAGTCAAAATATGTTTATTAAACTATTTCAAACATGATTAATAATTAACGGGACTTATCCTTCTTATTATATATTACATATATTATGTGTTCCTTCACTCTGTCCGCAATAGACCGTTTAGTGTGTTCGACGTAGGATTTCCCACAGCTGCAATCAATCTTATACACACCCTTATATCTTATATCATGAGTATAAATCGCGAATCTCTTAAAACTATTATTTCAAACATGGCACTGAGCATTGTCTTTACATATTTTTTACCGAGGTTAGATCAGCGGAGACCCTAGCTTGGAGAAGAACTAACAAGAAACTCCGGAAATCAATTTATTATAATCACCCTTAACAAACATAAAAATTACAAAGAGTGGGCAAAAAACACAACGCTGGTAATACTAAATTTACCTTTCATACAAAATAATAGGCAATGGCGGTAACGTCAAATTTAGTTCCAAGTTTGGCTACTGCCACCTTATGTGGCGGGATCTCTATATCAGACAACCATAGATTATTAAGGGTATTGTTCGCGGAAATGAGCGAAACGAGTGTTTTCATTTTTCAGTTTAAACCTCAGAAACCTATTTAGAACTTACTGACACCTGTCATACTTTCAAGGTAGCATAATGAAATATATCAACTTCTAACCTAAACGTTTTCGTACGCATTGGCTTGTTGTTAATTCATAATTTTGAATTAAATGGTATCTGTAAATCGAACACCAACAAATTCTTAACATTAGAGAAGATTTCCTTTTGCCAATAATAATTATATCATGGAAGATTCAAATGAATTAGTTGCACCTCATCTCAACGCCGATGCTTACCGTAAAACAAATCCTAATAGCAACCTTTACCACTGGGACTATTTACAAATTCACAAAGGTATTTACCCGAATTTTTGATTTACTCAAATTATATTATGGGGGTCAATATTTATACATTATCAAAACTAACATAGAGATGCTAAACTAAACCATTACTCTAGACAGAAGCTCATCTCTAATTAATTCTTGATGCAGCCCTGAAACTTTGAGATCATTCCACCAATCTATTCTGTCAATAAATCTTTGTCATATTATATGTAATTATTCTTGTTAACCATTATTTCATTTTATGTATAATGTTTCAGATGGTAACATATTACTTGGAGCTTCTGAGTTGACAGGTAGATATTGGTCAGGAGGTGTGAAGATTTTCAAATCTGTATCAGAAGTGGACAAGTTTGATAGTTGCAAATATGATATCCTATTAAATAGTGGCACAGCAGATGGATGTTTCGTTCAGAAAAGTGACAAGGTAAGTAAATTATAAACAAGTTGCGTTAAACACAATTAAAGTTGGGTATCTCATAAACTTTTGAATACTCTGTATATTATTGATTTGTCCCATACTTGTCTGTAAAATTAATGCTGCCATTCTTTCTGGCATGTTGTAACAGGTGATGAAGGCACTAGGGGTAATGAAATCTATTGGGCGATGGGCTAGCGAACTGTGACCAATGTTCCATATGACATTACAACCATATTATGTAACTTAGGAGATATTGTTATATCTCCAAGAATTTATACACCCTGCTCATAACTTGGCAATCACTCGGATCCAAGGATGGTAATTTAAGTGTTTGCCACTGCTGCATCTGCCATTACACTAATTATGTGAGACTAAATGAGATCATCTTATAAAAGCTTTATTTTAAAAAATTTAAGAGATTAGCAATTTATACTCAGGATTAATAACTAACGGGACTTATCACGTAAGCTTTCTGCCGGTGACCATGGCTGCTGCAACGTAGCCGAAATGTCGGGTTAATAAAGGTTTATTATATAAAAACTTACGCCATAAGTCCCTTTAGTTATTAATCATGAGCTTTATTTTTATTAATATCTGCACTTCTTTATACTAAAACTTACCTTTGATCTTATATAGGTTCTCATAGGTGAAGATTCAGGTGCATTGAGTGTGTGGAGCTTCACTGACAAGGCGTGGCAGCCCTGGGAAGAGATCTACATGGTGCAGGAGCATGACGATGGTGTCAGGTCTGTGTGCTGCCTAGAAGAAGGAAGTGAATACTTAAGTGCAGGAGAAGACGGGAATGTTAAGGTAAGTTCAGTAAAAATATATTTCATAAATTGAAAACATTGCAGATAGACCTAGACAATTAATTAGATATGTATTGTACCTATGTTATATTTGATGCCTCATTTGATTGGTGGATGTAACTAATTGTTAATATCTATGCAGAGCTGTGGATTCAATATCTGTAGCTTTAGGATAAAACACATGCAGTGGTAACATGAAGTTCTTTTATTACTATAAAAAGGATTATTATCATATTATGAATGTACAATATTCAAAGATCTTTCTCAAATAAAAATAATGAATATAAATCAATATTTCAGATTTGGGATATCAACAACATGGTTTGTGTGACCAACTATGCCAAAGCGCATAGCCAAGCAATATCGCAAGTGCTAGTGAAACCAGAGTCTAACACACAGTTTGTCACTTGTTCCATAGATCAATATGTGTCATTGTGGGATAAAACATTGAATTATAAAGTCAGTGGTGAGTGTTTAATAATTTTTTTAATTTTGAGACCCATGTTTAAACCATTAAAACTCAGATAATCTAATTAAAATAAATAGATATTATGTATGCAAGGTGTTGTCCACCCCAGAAGGGATTAAGATATGCATATGGTAGGCTTAAGGCACCAAAAACAGGGTACTCTTAGGTTTTATGTATAAACAAGTTTTTGATAGCATTAGTCAGTGAACATAATTATACAGTACAACAATAAATTTGGCTCAGTGATTCTTCATGGCAACATTTCATGACGACCATAAAATTCCTACATCCGCATTTGCGGAGATGGACTTTCCAATCTTTGCTTACAATGTAAGGGTTAATTATCATTAATGTGTTTACATACACATCACGCCTGATTCCCTGTAGAGGGGTAGGCACAGATCACAGATCCCCATATGTCCTGATCCTGACTGACCAATTTCTCTTCATTGACACTCATACATCTTCTCATACACACTCGGTGGTTATAGGTACTCCTAACGTCATCTTCTTTCAATATAGAGTGTATCTGACTGTTATATGTCTTATTAGGCCGGCCCCTACATAACCGCCCTTCCACTTCACTCATATATATTCCTCTTGTCAATCTGCTATCATTAATGTGTTATTTTTGTCTTATTATTATATTTTATTTTCTATCCTCAACAGATTTGATAGAACTGGACTGCGGTGTAAGATCAGTGGCATGGCTGGATGAGAACCACTTATTAATTGGCGACGAGGCAGGAGTTATTACTATGCTAGACATGCGAAACACTAATGATAGTAAAACAATGGCGCAGCTGCCAGCTTCAATACATAGGATAAGCGTCATACCTGGGTGAGCAGGAAAGATTTTTACTAGCCTATATATTCATAATTAAGTCCCTCAATAATATAGATTCATATAAAAAGGTTGGTAGATATCATAAATCCCCATTTTGCGGCACCCTGGCTTACCTTATCAAATAAGATGAAATGTTAATCTTAGAAATTACATTACATGTTTTCCACCATTATTTTTATTTTACATACATACATATCACGCCCGTCCTACAGAGACTAGGCAGAGAACACATCCCTGTTCGGTCACAAATCACTTTTGCATTCTCATTCATTCTTAATTATGCTATATAGTTAATAATTCAGATTCGACGTGGCTCAGTTGTTTAGGGCTTGGCTCTATATCAGTGGGTACAGGGTGCAAAACCCGCTTGAGCATGTACAAATGGAAATGAAGTTTAATCAATTTCTATGTACATTTTCGTAATAAAAACACATTTATGAAATGCATCAAATTATACGGTGAGGGAAAATATGGTAAGGAAACCTACCTGTTCGTGGAACAGGTAATAGTGCTTCTAAATGGCGACATGGCTTACCACCTGTCACATTGAGTACTGGCTATCTGGTCAGCACGTGAGTTCGAAGTGTCCATAGAATTACTACCTTCGCAATTGCCGAGATGGAAACCTGAACCTCTGACTACCCCGCAAGGGTTAATGGTCGTGAATGCTTTTGTCTTTTGTGTTTATAATTATGTTTATTCTCCCACCAATACCTTGAATTTTTAATAAATATCACCTTTTTATTTCCAGAACGAAAACCATTGTCGTAATCTGTGATAATAGGATAGTTTACGCATACGATTCGACCGACATGAAGTTAATATACAAAGAGGCAAAACACGATAATTACGTAAGAGGCTTAGCTTGGGACGAAAGACAAAATTGCTTGCATACCGTGGGATGGGATGGTAAAATGTACTCGCATTTTATAGGTACCAAGTAAAACAAAACAAAAACAAACAAACGCATTCATGACCATTAATCCTTGCGGGGTAGTCAGAGGTTCAGGTATTCATCTCCGAAATTGCGAAGGTAGTAATTCTATGGACACCTCGAACCCACGTGTTAACCAGATAGTCAGTACTCAATGTGACAGGTGGTCAGCCATGTCGCCATTAACAAGCACTAACTATTACCTGTTCGATGAACAGGTAGGTTTCCTCACGATGTTTACCCTCACCGTATAATTGGATGCATTTCGTAAATGAATAAACCAAGTAATGGATGAAATAATGCTATCTGGTGTATTTATGGTCATAGTTTACGGATGCTGCAAAATGTGAGATGGATTCTGGTTGCTCTTACCGTGGAGATAGGGAAAATTGTCTTGAAGTGTGTGGTTTAAAATAAAACACTAAACTTCATAGCTTAGAAGTGACGGAATCTAATTCGATCACCGAAATGTAGATATATCTAGTTCGGTATACTACATAAACATATATTTGTTTCGATAATGAATCCTATTTTTCTCTATGTATTAGTAATACTTGACAAAAAACAAAGCCTTGTATGTCCATTAACTTTGACGTAGTAGTCGGAGGCGTGACTATTTCCGCAATCGCGGAGATAGTAATTCTATGGCTACTATACATGCATATTGACAGGTGATAAGCTGTGTCGCCATTTACAAGCACTGACTTACCTGTTCTTGAGCTGTTCAGGGAACAAGTAGGTTTCTTTACGATGTTATCCCTCGCCGTACTACTTACTATACTACTTGAATATCGATGAAATTACTTTAAAGTGAGCTTCCAGTGGCAAAGGTATTCGTGTTGTATCGTTGGTCACTTAAACCTCTGATTACTTCTAAAGGAATTGCAGTTGTGACATTATATGTGTACTTATGCTAATATTTTATATTAGGTACTGCTCTGATAAGGAATACGCATTATTTTTTTATACTTTTACCACAAGTATGATATATTTTTGGCCAGTTTTCAAACTAAACTTTAGTGAATATAATTTTATATTTCAGTATTTTTGATGTACATTTGATAATTTTCCTATATTTTTTCAATGATACCAGGTAGGTTTTTGTGATTCTAAATACAGTAAGAAATAAGTGTCATACATAAAATAGTACAAACAGAATAAGATGATTACAGTGGAACTGTGAATTAATTAATTAATACTATTTGTACTTAGATATTAAGTTTGTAATTAAAGACTAAATACAATTTATATTTTTTATTTCATGCCTCCTTTTTTCATAACTTTTTAGTGTATGCACCTTAAAAAAATTATTTCTTTATTATATTATTTACTCTATAAATAATATTAAATATTTATTCAGTGTAATTCATATATAACATGTACAGAATCACGGAAACATTATTGCCATGGTAACCAAGGTTTTAATGGCACACAGAAAACTTGTGACATGTTGCAACGCCTAACAGATTGCATTTATCCCTAAACGGTTTGACCTATGACACACCGGGAAGAACAGCAGCTAGTTACCGTTGTTTTTACGTCTATACGGTATAGAAAGATAATATGCATAATGGGGTATATAAATAAATAGTCGTCAACAGCAAAAGGATATAATTTATTTTCACAATGTATTATCATACTATAACATATTTTGGAACAAGTAAATTACTTAGATTTTCACGTTGAATTAAGTATGACCCATTAATGCTTACGGAGATTTGGAATGCTGATAAAGGACTAGTAAGTACATAACCCTATTCATACATGATGACGACAATTGATCCTTGCATGGAAGTCAGAGGTTTAAGTATCCTTGAAGGAAAACCCAAGTTTGATACCATATTATAGTCAGCATTCATCGTGATAGGTGGTCAGCCTATTAATATTTTGTTTTGGGACCATACTTAAAACAATCGAGTTTAATTTTGACAGAATAAGTGCTTTCTCATCGACAATCGTCTTGAAGTCAGAGTTATTATTCTTTGGTTTTTATCCGACTTGGCAGTGATAGAACGTATAACTAATCATGATTAGTACCTATACATAGTGTTTTGAGTAATATTTTTGTTGTCATGAAAAAGCACTCTTAAGATAAACTAGATGTTAACTGACTAGTATGACAGCACACGACCAACTATTAGTAGACGATTTTTTTGCCGGCTCTTATTTTATTAATTATATGAACATACTTAGGTCCTTATTGCAGATTATTTTAGATTAACATATATTAACACGTGAATCTAGTTGTAGATGGAATATTTTCGAATAAAGACACGTGTCAGTCAGTCAATTAATATATATAAGTCCACTGCTGGACGTAGACCCAAGGGTACGCCACAAAACAGGATCGCTCGTGGCCCTCAACCAGCCACCACCCTTTTTCAGGTCATCGGCTCACCTAACAGAGGGTGACCTACACTCCATTTACCGAGATGCAACCTCCAAAACCAGTGTATATTGATGTAATTAATAAAAAAAGTCAGCGGTAAAATGCGGCCTACAAAAAGTCGACGTGTGCAAGAACTCTTATTTGAATGAAAAGTTAATGAGCAGACGGTGAAGGGATGCGTCTTTCTGGTGACGCGCAGGGTGATGAGCCTCGCCGCCTGTGGGGTCCTGGGCTCTTGAGACGAACCATCGTGTCTAAGTGACGGAATCTGGGGAAATATCAAAACGTCAATCGAGAGTTTAGGGTGGGTGACCAACTTTCGAATGAGCTAAACATTCTAGGTAGTCTGGGAAATAAATAGAATTCGCCCTAGTTGCATTATATAGCAGCATTTGGCGACGACTAAGGAAACACGAAGTGTCAAAGGAATTGAACTAGTTTACGTTTACTAGTTACGAGTATAAACATGTTTCTATTATTCCGAATTTCACCACGACGCGGTAGCACTGATATGTATTATATCACTCAGGTTCTATTAACCCCGAAATGGATTAAGGGACGTGTTCGTATATACGTAAGTATGGAATGGTATGTACTTACCGTAATGGCAGATCATTCCCATCATGATCTACACTTCGAAAGAAAAATCCAAGGGGCCAACTTATCCACGATTGTTTACTGCAAGCGGAAAAAATATGTAATTAAACCTGCAGGTTAACTTTTGCCAGTAATAGTTATATATTTACTGTATAGTATTATCACAGATAATAAAATACTACAGGTAAGTATTATATTTATTACCTATGCCTATTTGTTAAGAATAAGCACATTTTTTATTTATAGAGTTTACTCAATTTCGTTTCAATCATCCAAATTTGTTTCATAATTGAATTGCTATAAAAGCTGGCAGTACCCTTTACTACACGGTACTGATTACATGTTTTGTAACTTTTATCGTATACGTTTTGTCCTATTTTCTTTTTCTTTCTTTGCATCAACTGGCTAAAAAAACGTAATAACTAAAACTAAAAGTACTCTATCTAACCTATCATTTCCTGCCTCGCCAGGTTCCGGGAACTCCTGGTTGATGGGCATCGGGGCTGATGGTGGAGAGCCAGGGGGCGTGGGCGGCAGTGGCGGCGGACTCTTGTTGATGGCTGGGTTGTAGATCTTGGGGTCGCTGACCATCCGTACGAAGAATGAGCGCTTGTGAGCCAAGGCGGCTTTGTGCCGACGGGCTGTCTCTTCGTTGAGGTCCTGTGACATGGAATATTTGTATAACTAATGTTTAAATATATGAACGGTGGGCAGAAGTTTGGCAACATATCGTTGAGTTTGAGAATAGAATTCATAATTATGGAATGTAATAATAATAATAAAGCATTATTAAGATACCCACATTGACTTAAGAATATGAAATTACTATTAATGCATAGAATAAAACTATATTTAAGAATAATATCATATCCAGATTGAATAAAAAAAAACATTTTTTATGTTAAGTTAGTGTTCGGCTTCTATTCTGTTGACTACTATAACGACATGCTAGAATGAATAGCAACTACTTATATAGTAGTTAGTTCAGAAACTTACGATTAACATTCAAGTAGTTAACCGTTAACGCCACACAGAGAAAACAGAGAAGAGAGAAGCACGTCATACATATGTATATACATATATGGATAAAATATGGTATTTCTTACCCTTTCTTTGTCGGGTCCTTCTATAAGTTCGGTAGCGAAGTCAGTTATTATTTCCCATGCAATATCTGCAATCAAAACTCTTAGTATTTAAAAGGACATGAAAAATTGCCAACTTGCGTATCGAAAATACTAGATAACCGAAAAATTTTTTTTTGCCTTTGCCTGTGAAACACATTTTGATGGCTCTTTAGTAGACCGATGACCTTATGGAGGTTGCATGAGTAACTGGGTGATAGCGACCAGTAATCGTATTTTCACCTGCTGTGGACTACTATAGGCTGATTGACTATGTCCTCGTAAATGTAATTTATAAGTAATCTGTAACATATATATACCCTTGGGGAGGCCTACGTCCAGCCGTGGACTGATGTAGGCAGACGTATTATGTACACTTCACACTCACCCATATCCTCCTTCGTAGCATGTTGAGACACGACACAGAACCGTATGATGTATCTGTCGTTGAAACACGCGGGCACCATATGCAGTTTGCCAGAGGCATTGATGTTCGTGAGCAGCTTCTTGTTCATTTCGTCAACGTGCTTCGGACTGTCGTTTTTGTTGCCTACCAGACGGAAGCAAACTAAGCCGAGCTGTAATCGAAGAAAAACGAAAGGAAATATCAAAGAAAAACATGCGTTATTCTCTGTATTGTAATGATATTTTATTCTTCTACGTTCAGTGAATAAATATACATTAACATTTCTTTCTTTATTACATATTCATTACGTCAGTCTGGGGAGGAAAATGAAGCGAGATTATGGATTCCGATATTATTCATGACAAACCCTAGCGGTCATGCGATTGAGTACTTCTAGTGTCACCGTTCTTTCGTTAATCACCTATATCACCAGTTCCTACTATGGAACACAGAAAACCCAATGTGTTCAAGATGACTAACGAAATAATAACATTCTTTTATAAATTAACTTATGACAACCATTGAGAGTAATATGTTTTATCACAGGCCAACGTCTATGGTTGGGTTGCGGTAGGCTGAAAATTACTTACCATGACTTGATTGGACACTTCGAAACGTTTATCCGTCCTCACGAGCTTCTCAAAGTACTTCGCCAGTTCACAGTGCAACCTTATGTACTTCTGCAGCCCACTTATCCCGTAACTACGTAACATAAACCACAGTTTCAGCGACCTGAACTTTCTGCTCAACGGCGTACCCCAATGGCGATAATCCAAGATTTCATGATCATGAATATGCTGCAGATACAACGGATCAACAACCAATGCTGACGTCAGAAGATACTTATCCCTCACCCATAATAAAGAACAATCGAAGTTGGTTAGTAAAAACTTGTTAGGATTCGTATTAATCGAATCGGCGTATTCGATTCCCTTTAAATGGTGTTGGTGCTCTGGACATATGAATGAACAGCCAGCGTAAGCCGCGTCTACATGTAACCAGACGCAAGGAAAGTTTTCTAGTACGGGCCCGATTTCGGAGAGCTGGTCGAAGGAGCAGACGCCGGTAGTGCCAAGGGTTGTGGCCACGTAGAAAGGCACGAAGCCTTGGGCCACGTCTTCTTGCATGGCCTGTGAATAAAAAATAAGTTGAGTATGTACATGATTAAAATTATAAATAACAACTCAAATGTTTTAATAAGTACAAATGCCTACGTCTCTACATTCATTGAAAGTCAAAAGCATATGGAATAATGAATTCGGATTACAGCTATTAATTAATCTTTAATGGTTATAAACTGTTGTATAATTTTAGTAAAAAATCCATTGACCTTTAATAGTTCAAGCTATTATATCTTCTAATCATTACTTTCAATATACTGAAATATTTACGAAATAATACAAACAGTATGCAAATAATTTAATTTGAAATATACATGCTACGTGATTGTTAATATTGATCACTACCCTGCAGGCTATAGAGTAAGTATATAGTATATGGTGGTGTATTCTTCTTATAGGGAAGAATCCCGGATGCTTAGAGCATGGGGTCCCATCCCATACTATTTTTTTCGACCAAAACTTGAAGCATCAATAGGTGGCGCTATAAGTCATCAAACACCGATAAAAAAATAATTATTGAAAAATTTTGCGATTTTTAGCTATATTCATACATAATTCATCATGATATGTGATAATATGAATTTATGTACTTACTAGTGAGTAATGGAAAGTGTGGATATCAATTTTATAAATAATAAAGTAAGTAAAATTTATTTAATCCTGCCATCTAGTCAATACTTGTAGAAGCAACATTTTTCTATTCGAAAGCAGATGTCGCTGTGTATTGGCGGTTAGTATAACTACCTATAAATAAATGTATTCAGTACATATTACATAGTTATGATTTCAAAAACATCTCAAATACAAACGGAATACAAGGTCACAGACTTTTATAGGCAGGCAGTCGTACGAAAAATGTAAATGTCTCGATTCCCATACAGATTTCTTTTGAACCTGATAAACTTCTATTATACGGTCAATTATTAGTTTATGTGTTATGTAATGTCAATAATGTTTTTGCTATAATATTGGGTAGGTATATTTGAATCGCGCTTATGAAAAATTATGATGTGTAGTTGTGATCATAAATATAGGATAGATATAGTTCTATCACCGAAGTTAAGCAACGCGGGCGTGGGAAGTAATTGGATGGGTGACCATTTAAACTCCTCACGTGCTGTTGTTTTGGTGAAATAACCTGGTTTGGTTATGTAAGGACTTAGTTAATCACCTATTACATTGGTTATCAGGTAACGATTGGGTTTCGATTGACTTAGATTGCAAAAAACTTAGTTGCCACTCAACATCTGACTACCCCGAAAGGGATGTGAATGCATATTTTGCACATAGGTTTTTTGTGTTCGTCTGTCGGGTAACGACGGGGATCGGGGATCAATCGGGGTCGGCGGCGGCGGCGACATAATGTGAACACAGTATTCTGTACCTATTCAGGATTATAATACTATAAACAGAGATCCCGCGCACTCGTAGATTGGGTAGGCATAGTTTACGCGAGAGCATTGAACGAAGCGGCGCACGCGGCAGCCCCCGCCACCCTCGCCGAGAGCGCTGCAAGTCGCTCTCTGCTCTACGGGCACTAATAAATGTAAATAATAGGTATCGCTGAGAATCAGCGTTCCATCCAAAATAGACTTTATTACGAATGCAGAAAAAATATTTTCCATTTGTACATTTCAATAAAATGCAATAGGTATGCATTTTGTATTTCATTTTGGCATGTTTTTGTACTGTTAACAGCTGTCAATATCTAATCATATTATGATGATGCAAAATTAGACTTTATTGCATTAGAATTTTAAATCTAATTTTCAATTTTATGCATTTGCAATATTTAAAATGCAATAGGTATTAATTTTATATTTCTTTTCATTTGCGTGGCGTGGTCACTATGTATGTAGGTATATAGCGTTAAAACTAATCGACTTATTTAATCGAATAAAAAGAGAATGATTAAAATGTGCATTGCTAGATCTATATAAGTATACAAGTACATATATAAAACATTAATATAAAATTAACTACTGAAATATAATGATAATATATTTTTATATAGGTTGCGAAGGTAATTTATAGTGGCAAAGTGGAAGGAAGATTATTATTGAGTCAATCCTTTCTAGGCAGGTGTAGTAGGTAGCGTGAAGAACAGAAGAGCATGTATGAAAATGTTTATGAGTGTAAGTGAAGCAAGAGCAAACAGGCGTAAATATACGTATGTACCTATGTAACGAATAATAATAATAGTCTAAGTAATAATAGTTTTTTATTTAATCTAAACATTTTTTTCTAAATTAGAAGCGCTGAAAAGCGGCTGTAACCCAGTGGGTAAGACCTCGGACTTCGTATGAGAAAGGTCCTAGGTTCGAATCCCAACTCCGGCATGTACCAATGAATGAAATTTAAATATGTGTTTTTCATTTACGTACAAATTTACAGACGCTAACGGTGAGGGAAAACATCGTGAGGAAACCTGCCTATTTCTCAGGATAGGTAATAGTCAGTGCCTATATACGGCGATACGGTTCACTACCTATCACGTTGGGTGCTGTCTATCTAGTGATACGCGGGATTCGAATGACCCATACCTAACATGCCTTCGAAATTTCGGAGAAGGGCATTCAAGCCTCTGATGATATATATATATATATATATATATATATATATATATATCACTAGCATACACTTCACAGTGAACCTTTACAATCTTCCTCAAAATGTGAATATAACAAGTTCGGATTTTATCTTTTAGTTTCTACCTAGCTAGGTACTACGCACCTAAACACAAGTCACGCACACTCGCGCGATAAGGCGCGGCGTCTGTCTGTGGTCGAGGTAGTCGCGCGCGTCGCTTGATTTCGATTTATAAATGAATAGGTAGGTATTACTTACATTCATGGGAGGAATGGGGCTACGTGATTTCTGCCACCCCTCTAGGGAGAAGCGGGCGTGACGCGTATGTACGTAATTCTATTTCATAAATATGTATACCTACGTACGTGTATGCGCTCACTGCTAAGACAGTACCTACTTTTGCCGGTCTGCATCCCTCAGTCGCCTTTTACGACACCTACACGAAGGCTATCAAACTGTATTGGTGAAACACGGATTAATTATCCATTTAAATTCTATAATATATTGTAGGTATTCCAGAATACTCATGAGGATTAGGTATTTATTTAGGTGAACTCTTTGACCAAATGTAACTGCCTATAGTAATCTAATAATCTCAATCTAATAATATAATGCAAAGCAAATTAAACGGGCTTACTATTTATTTTGGGCGATGGGTTGGCAACCCCTCACACGTGACAGAATTATATTATCTGTGCCCGTGACTTGATTGATATTGATGTTGGCATACTTTATTAAATTTACATACCTACTTAATTTTATAGAAACACCTTAGTATTTTATTATCTGTGACCTTATGAATCGAAAATAAACCATAAAATGAGCAAACAGACATGCTGTATTTGTAATTTTATATATTAGTTAAAAGTACTGAGAAAAGGGGATGTAAGGAGTACCTGTAATTGGCAACCATGTATGCAAAGGTGTTAAAGAGGCGAACGTGGCATGCCAGGATCAGGAGAAATGGGGCTACGTAATCTCTGTCACCCCTCTAAGGGGAAGCGGGCGTGACGCGTATGTATACATATGTAATTCTAATTCATGACATAATATTATGTATGCGTACTTATATGCGTTCATGACCATTATTAACATAGTCCCTAGTCTCCTTGTCGCCTCTTACAGCTTAATGGAAAAAACCGGTATATACAATAATATCTGTGAGACCTGTGACCAAGCACAGGAGGCTGAATTGTGAGTACCTATTAAAGAGTCCGTGAATCGTGATCGAGCCACATCGAGGTAAAATCGTCTGACGACGCGACGAATACTTGTACGCTAGAAATAGACTCTGCGGTGAATTTTACATACCTACTTTATTTTATAGAAACACCTTATGAATCTAAACACCTTATAAAATAAACCATAAATTAAGCAAACAGTATTGGACATGCCCTGCCTATCAGATCCTTTATACCTACTCGTATGTCATTCAAGTTTTTTAAGGAAGGCACCTTGAAGGTACCTATACATAGGTGGCGGGGTAGCCGAGTGGATTAGCGCCTTAACTCTCTGGGTGATCCAGGTTCGAATCCCGGCGGCACCAATGTTTATTTCTAATTTCTAATAAATATGTGCCTTGCGTCCACACTCTGGTCCATTCTAGCCGTAAAACGTGTTAGGTGGGACCAATTAAAATAGAGATAAAAAATAATTAAAAAATTATCGGCGAGTATCATATACCCTACTCAAATTTAGATGGAGCTATTTCACTTAATTTAGCTAGCTAATCGCTCTAGTATGGACAAAGAAAAAAGTGACCTCTATTATTGAGAAGATGCACGATTTATGCACGATTTCATGCATTCGATGTCACGCCATCTGTTTGTCCAATTTCGCTTCAAAAATAAGCGGAGTAGAGATCGCGCCACATACGGTGGCAGTTGGAGGCGTCGCCACAGTCGCGTAATTCAGTGTTACCAGTAAACACGCCAAAACTAGCACTCACTGTGCCATACGGCTCGAAACATTATAGGTTTCATTTGTAACGATCTTTGGTTGCAGAGCTATAAACTCAAATAAAACAAATTAATATATCAAAGTCAAAATATGTTTATTATACTATTTCAAACATGATTAATAATTAACGGGACTTATCCTTCTTATTATATATTACATATATTATGTGTTCCTTCACTCTGTCCGCAATAGACCGTTTAGTCTGTTCGACATAGGATTTCCCACAGCTGCAATCAATCTTATACACACCCTTATATCTTATATCATGAGTATAAATCGCGAATCTCTTAAAACTATTATTTCAAACATGGCACTGAGCATTGTCTTTACATATTTTTTACCGAGGTTAGATCAGCGGAGACCCTAGCTTGGAGAAGAACTAACAAGAAACTCCGGAAATCAATTTATTATAATCACCCTTAACAAACATAAAAATTACAAAGAGTGGGCAAAAAACACAACGCTGGTAATACTAAATTTACTTTTCATACAAAATAACACGCAATGGCGGAAACGTCAAATTTAGTTCCAAGTTTGGCTACTGCCACCGTATGTGGCGGGTACTCTAAAATAAGAAGTTAGAGTACCCGCCACATACGGTGGCAGTAGCCAAACTTGGAACTAAATTTGACGTTTCCGCCATTGCGTGTTATTTTGTATGAAAAGTAAATTTAGTATTACCAGCGTTGTGTTTTTTGCCCACTCTTTGTAATTTTTATGTTTGTTAAGGGTGATTATAATAAATTGATTTCCGGAGTTTCTTGTTAGTTCTTCTCCAAGCTAGGGTCTCCGCTGATCTAACCTCGGTAAAAAATATGTAAAGACAATGCTCAGTGCCATGTTTGAAATAATAGTTTTAAGAGATTCGCGATTTATACTCATGATATAAGATATAAGGGTGTGTATAAGATTGATTGCAGCTGTGGGAAATCCTATGTCGAACAGACTAAACGGTCTATTGCGGACAGAGTGAAGGAACACATAATATATGTAATATATAATAAGAAGGATAAGTCCCGTTAATTATTAATCATGTTTGAAATAGTATAATAAACATATTTTGACTTTGATATATTAATTTGTTTTATTTGAGTTTATAGCTCTGCAACCAAAGATCGTTACAAATGAAACCTATAATGTTTCGAGCCGTATGGCACAGTGAGTGCTAGTTTTGGCGTGTTTACTGGTAACACTGAATTACGCGACTGTGGCGACGCCTCCAACTGCCACCGTATGTGGCGCGATCTCTAGCACTTACCAAAAAATTTGTATGGGATGGGGTATCTGTACTGTATAGTATTATATTATCTGTGCTTAGAGGTTTCCGCTACAACGCTAAACTAGTAGGAATAAAATTCTTTTTATCTTGTTGTGCAGCTTTTTACTTAGATTATTTGTTTTAAAGTTTCTAAGTTTTCTAAGTAAGTTATAATGCTAATTAGATTAATTTCACTAAAATATTTTGTTGTATTTTGTAAATGGGGTAGCGTTCATATATTCGTATCCTTTGTATATATGTTATCTAAGTGTTTTCGTCCTTGTTCCTTTATAAGCAAATAAATAACTTATACTATTCATAAACTAATCTATACTACGAAATACTCGTAGTTGCTGCAAATTGATGAGCGTTGAGGTGCCGTCATAATCATCTAGGAGGCCGCATTAATTGAAAGCCTACGGGTCTATCCCAGTTTTAAATGAAGCCTCCCGGATACCGGAAATACCTCGGTTGGCACGCCGTAATGACCGAGCATTGTCATTTGCTCTCATATTGAAATCGTATTAAGCAACTTACGAGTTTATAGCGTCTTTGTTTGTGAATTTATTCAATGGAACAAATTCCATTTTGTTTAAATATGTTTTGTGTCAACATTAATTTAAAATTATTTAAGTTAAGATCCGAAACTGAAAGATCAAAGTTTAATCGCCGCCAGTAAAATATATCTACCAATGGAATAGCTTGTATTACAAAAACTATATGTACTTACATCTAAATAAATTTACATAGTATATCTACAAAAGCAGAAAAACTTAGAATTAATGCTACCCATCATTCAGAAAACAATATTTCACTTCCTACCTAATTGTCCTTCACACATGCACAGATAATATAATACTACAACACAAGAGTAAAATTAACATTTATTCAGTAACACTAGATGGCGTTATTATCTACGCACAATAGCTAGTGGCTACCACTCACCGCTTTCAAAGTATCGCCTCTCAAGGACCCGTGTACATCTGTAGGCAGAATCCTCAACTTGAAGAAGGTTATCATAGCACCTTTCTCCACACAAGAATGTGCCTCTTTAGAACAGTAGCCAATGAGTCTGGAGAGAAGAACGCCTTCGTTTTCCCTTGGAAAGTGCTTTTTCAATCGCTTTATGGCGGCTGCTCGGGCGGCTATCATTGTGCTTAGGACACAGTCGCTGGCGGAACTCTGAAAAATTGTACTTTTAGTAATATATTTACATACAGACGTATATTACACATTGACGTACCTTATCCCTTTCGTAGTGAACAGAACCTCGTCGTAAGTATAACATTTATTTGCTCATTTTAGAACAGTCAGGATCGTGATCGCATTTATAAAATATTGTTGACAGATTGCTAGCCCGTGGTCCAATATATTTCCTAAGCTTCTTGAGTGGCTTACATTTACATACATACATTCACATTCACGTCGTTTATTAACTTTCGGGGTGGTCAGCACTAGCGAGATATGATATCAGCTAGGTAACTTTTTAGCATTAGTATTGAAGTTTTGATGTCATTTTGGAATATTAGTGATGAGTTGCTGGCCCATCGCGTAATGAATTTAATTTAACCGTAGTACTCGCCTCCAATTTCGCCTCCTACGACATATTAAGAACGGCAGATATTTAACATTCTTTTCACGCCCCAGACTAGCGTGGAACATCCAAACTAACAAGGGACATTACATGTCGGAATGAAATGCGATAGAGATAGTATTCCATTAACGTCGTAAACTACGGACATGAATGTTCATACAACTTAACTCACTTGCATAACGCCTCCTCCTTTACTTCCCTTTTCTGCTAGGAACTCCTTGGGCAACCCCATGGCTTTGGCTGGAAATAGTCAGACTATTAGACTATATAACATATTGTAGGACCAGTGATGGAGCGTAAGTACATCGAATCTTGAGACCGCACTTTTTCACTGTATCAGGGTACAAGGTGAATGTTAAGAAAGTAGTTAATAAATATTATTATTTTTTCTTTTTCGGCACCTTAACGATAAATCAAAAGTAATTTAACGGCAATGGGCTACCAACCTAAAGTGGTATTATTATCTCTTATAATAAGGGATTTTTTATCGCTTGAAAATAGGTTAATAACGATATGACCGCTCTACTAAGCTTCGGAAAAACTTCAGAAAGTCTTTTAGTATTAATGTTAATAAAACATACAAAGTAAGACTTACCCATCCAATCCATCATTATTATTTCCAACTCCGTACACGCAGGGCTGGCTGCCTTTTAGAAGAAATAAGGTTAGTCAATATATTAAATACATATTTTGTGTAATGTACCAACTACGACAAGGGAAAGCATTGTGAGGAAACCTAGCTATTCTTCAGAACAGGCAATAGTCTCAGAAATAGAGAATACCTATCGCATCGCCCGCCATAAGACTGACAAACTCATTATTATTACATGTGAATCCTAGTAAAACCGGTAATCGCAAACGCATCGTATAATAAATTCACAACCTTTAATCCTTGTCGGAGTGGACAGAACCTTGGAGACACGAAAACATCTTCTTGGTCACTTATATTAGCATGTACGTAAATAATGTAAAGATATATGATATATTCTTTAATATAAAAAATGTGTAAAGTATTTAAAGTAACTAAGGAATATGTATATTACTACCCCAATATTTAGGCTAAAAAGGGACATAGGAAATATTAGCATGTCATTAAAGAACGTGATTATATATGGATGTACGTTAAAGGTTACCAGGGAGATGGTATGTCTTTATATTTAAATTCACTCCGAAAGCGAAGAAATTATATGAGATCGTAACGTGAATAACAGAGAAGGTTTAATGGCTTTTTATAATGGAAGAAAATTTCCCAGGATCGTTCATATAGTGAACGATAGTCTGTCTATTACATTGGGGAAGCAGAGGCGTGAATGTAAGCATGTACATATCTATGAGATTTAGATTGTTTCCCTTTAGGGCATCCATTCGTATAAGAAATTCTGTAATGGCAGCTTTTTATTGGTTCAATAGCCTACTGGTAATATAGACTTGCTGACACGTCTATCTTAGATTTAAACATTCTATGCGAGTATGTTTCAGTTCATGTTAAACATTTACGTCCGCGTCTATCTTCTCCTTCTTTCTTGAATTTCTTTTTGATTATATACTATTACCTCGGTCAGTTTTAGCAATGCCATCACGAATATTGCTGATGCTAAGGTGCTGATAGCCCGATGTAAATCCTAGTCAATCTTAAAACGATTAGTCGCCTTATATGAAGAGGTGAAGGCAGGTGGATAGTATTCTATCTACATAGCACACTGGCTAACTTCATAGTCTCATATACTTAAGTTATTGTTTTTGTTTTACACACACATACTAACTTTCTTCACATTTTAAATAAATTAAAGTATTGAGAACAAGCAATCATGGTAGCAATCAGAAGTTGATGACCAAGTTTTAAAGAAATTAAAGTTTATATTTCAAACTATTTATAGACAAAGGGTTTATGACGGCAATATGCCCAATGATTTCAAATTGTTCACAGACATTCATAGACGAAAAATTTTTTGAAACTATACAAAATAAGATTAGGCTATTATAAATGATACTTATACAGATTACTATTGGTGGTCTTCATATTTTATTAACAAAGCGATATTTACTCCTACCCTTCCCATATACATATTACAAGATACCCTTTATGAGTTTAGCAGATGCACTTATGACTAGCCGTCATATAAAAAGGGCATAAGTCAGGTTGTCTTTGGAAATTGTAAAATCAATATCTTACATTGATTATTTCTTAGAAGGTCAATCGAGTTGCATTCAATGAAAATATTGGTTATGAGTAAGTTTATCGGGAAGACGTAGATTTATTAATCTTATCTGAATATCACTTAGGTCCTTGGTCAATTTAAGCCCAATTTTTACTAAACAGTCAGCTCTTATTGTTACAGGTAGTAAGCTATGTAGCCGATTACTCATATTGACCTACCTCACGATGTTTTTCCTCATCGTAATTAATAATATACAAGAGCGTTCTATCCTTGATAAGAAAGGAATTAGAATGATAACTAAACTTTATATTTTAATACCATTTATTGCCATTAAGAAACGTTAGCAAATGTAATATCCAGGCTAAGTTAGGTGTAGGTCGGATACAATGAATGGCTAAGTTAATTCAAAAGATATTAATTCTCTTTTATTACCAAGATGTCTCCAATTCAATCACAAAAGAATGTTCTGTATTCAATAAAAATTAACTTTTCAATGCGGAGTGTCATCTATTGAGATTGATGTGCTCGTAAAATGTTGATGCGGTTGTTAAATAAGGGGACTCATAAAATTTTCATTTCATTCCAACTTGTCGTGCAAGTATACCAGTAAATATAAAATACATTAAATATAAGTAAAATACAGGACTCTTTAAACCATATAATATGATATACATAAGGCCATAGTTAAAAAAGTTAGACTTTATCCTCATTTAAAAGTAATTTATAACTTTCTTTTTCAAGCTAAACATTTTTGAAAGAAATAACACAATAGAAAAGATATTTTTATTAATTTTTTCAATTATATTATCCTCAAAACTTGACAAATAATTTCTACATCAACTCTTAATCTACATAATCACATTACTCCCGCTTCATAACCACTTACCCATGAGAATCCAATACAGGCGATTCCTGAAGACAGCATATCCCCCAAAATGGAGGGATACCCATTACCCGAGGGAAAATAGGCATTGAACCTCGGATGCTGCCAATGGGTCACTCCTGGCATGATCTTCGTCTCAATATCTTTGATAACATCATCCCAAGGCTCCGGATTTTGTGGTGGATCATCCGGCAACTCAGTCCTCAAATAGCCTGGCTCAACAGATGGCGTGACACGTCTCTTATCAAGCGTGGTCATGTACTCGCATATATAGTCAACCATCTCCTTGCCTCGGACACGGAATTCTTCGACGTCCATGGTGGGACCGTGTGCTCACGGCGGAGGCTTCGACAAGACTTGGCGAGGGCGGGCGGCCATGCGCTGCCAATGCCTTATCACTTGACGCCCTCGAGAACCTTAGATAAGGCTGTGTGCGCATTCGAAAGTGTGTTGAGAAATTATAGTCCTTGCAAACATCGTCTTAGGAGTAGTTTTATCTCATTTTATTGCTTTTCATATGAGGTGAAAAGTTTTATGATACTTAATATTCATGTTATACTCAAAAATAGTACTGGTAACAAATAACTAAATAAACGCTTCAGGATCTCTGTGGATGACTTAGAACGTTGTTATATATAAGAAACTCTTTGACAACACAATGTTTATATTATTACAACAGATACCCAGCATTCAACGTGACAGGTGAAGCTCCAATTCGAAATGTAAATGACTGTTAGTTACTAAGAAGAATAAGTAGTTTTTCTCGCGTATACTCGTATATGTATTTTCGCATTAACGTTGAATAAGGTACATTAATGTGGTACCTTGTTCTTCTGAAACCTAAATAGAATGCTACCTAGCTACCTTCTATCGCGGCATGTCGTATGAGCGACTGAGGGACCAGGGGTTAAAGGATCCTCTTAACGATAAGTTAACAACCTATCATAAAGTAATATTCTTTAGGTAAGCTAACAACTTATCAATATAATATAATATTCATCAATACCATAACAACGCCCATAGTTTTGCTAAAAGAAGCTAAGGAGATAATATAATGTTGCGATGCTATGGTCCACACCTTAACGGATTGATTAACGTTAAAGAGTATTGCAGTAAGTATGGATAGTTGTTATGCTTGTTGGATACTGCTGACGAACTGGATAAAGGTCCGATACCAAGCTGAACATTTATCTGTTTATGAAACAACCTTTGTTTTTAACATCTGATTCTATACATATACTTATCTGCATAAAATCAATTCTTAAAATATTGGTTAACTCGCAGTCCTATAATTTCTAGTAACTAATTTCTTATTTTTTGTTTTTTTTTTAATTTTTGTTGTTCCGTAAACCATAAAGGCTATCTAGCAATGTTAATAGTTAAATGCTTTTTATAATATCATGGTACATGGACACCGCTTTACTCGATATGCGGCCCGCCTCTCAACGACTCTTGATGTCATTGAGTCAGCGAAAGTCTCGATACCCATTCATTCGCCATCTTGGATGTAACACGCTGTTTAATTACTGTGTAAATATGTGCTTGTAACGAGGGGACATAGAGTAAAAACTATCTGCCTTTCTTTCGCATCTTAAGAGGTGACTGAAAAGCAATGCCTCCTTAGCGATACACATATGTACAAACATATATATTGGCGTCCTATAATATATAAAAATATCGCCGAGGTCAATTTTTGGATAAATAATGCTGATGTGATGTCACGTGCAACATTAACGAAAGTTGCTAGCCCATCGCACAATAGATCCCACTTGCCTCTGGTCCCCTAGTAAGTAAGAACGGCAGCCAGTTTGCATTCTTTTATGTCGCAGACTAGTATGGGACTATTTACATATACAATATAATATATGAATATTTTTCATGTATTTATTATACGTACTAACTTCAGAGATTTTGTACTTTTTCTATAAAGTTTATGTTTATGTGTATAAAAGTAGCAAGCATAAAATTGGTCAATCAAAGCCTCAATTTCACCACAAAGGTACCCAAAGTAATCCTTATGAAACGTACTAGACAAAAACACATCACGCCCTTCGCTCTATAGAAGAGTAGGCAGAGTGCGTGGATAATGAAGAATTAAGAAATGTATGACAAATTTTATACATGCACTTTATACGTCATTTTTTCCAATATGTCCTCTGTTTAATCGTCATACTTGCATATTATTAATAAACATAACGTAAGGCCAACCACTACGTGACCGCCGTTCCACTCCACAGATATTTGGAATGTCATTTAAAAAGCAAAGTAACAATCTATAGTGACAATTAGATGTAATAAAATCTGTGTAGGTACTCAACTACAGTTAGAGTACCCGCCACATACGGTGGCAGTAGCCAAACTTGGAACTAAATTTGACGTTTCCGCCATTGCGTGTTATTTTGTATGAAAAGTAAATTTAGTATTACCAGCGTTGTGTTTTTTGCCCACTCTTTGTAATTTTTATGTTTGTTAAGGGTGATTATAATAAATTGATTTCCGGAGTTTCTTGTTAGTTCTTCTCCAAGCTAGGGTCTCCGCTGATCTAACCTCGGTAAAAAATATGTAAAGACAATGCTCAGTGCCATGTTTGAAATAATAGTTTTAAGAGATTCGCGATTTATACTCATGATATAAGATATAAGGGTGTGTATAAGATTGATTGCAGCTGTGGGAAATCCTATGTCGAACAGACTAAACGGTCTATTGCGGACAGAGTGAAGGAACACATAATATATGTAATATATAATAAGAAGGATAAGTCCCGTTAATTATTAATCATGTTTGAAATAGTATAATAAACATATTTTGACTTTGATATATTAATTTGTTTTATTTGAGTTTATAGCTCTGCAACCAAAGATCGTTACAAATGAAACCTATAATGTTTCGAGCCGTATGGCACAGTGAGTGCTAGTTTTGGCGTGTTTACTGGTAACACTGAATTACGCGACTGTGGCGACGCCTCCAACTGCCACCGTATGTGGCGCGATCTCTAGGGAGATTAACGAATTCACAGATCACTTCACGATTTTAATTATGTTCTGTTTAACGTTCAATTTTAAATTATTCATGAATCTTCTATAGGTTACGCAGCGAATGTTATTAAGAGATAATAATGAGACGTTATTTGCTTTTGTAGGTAATATGTTACTTCTGTATAATAAATTTTGCAAAAAGTACAGTAGTAATAACAAAAGCCTTGAAGTTCCCATAGTAAGTAGTCATATTTGATAAAGGTTTTTTTTTTACTTTACTTAGTACTATTGCTCATATTGTCAGTCCTTTTAAACAATAAACTAATAAAATTTTAATTTACATTAAGGGTATTCATGAGATTAGGTTATAATACAGAATTACTGTTAAGCATCACAATTAAAGTACTATTTCATAGGTACTATAAATAAATGCTATCACCTCACCTCTCGCTGCGTGATCTATGCTAAGCATTTTGGTCAACTCAAGCCTCTAGCCCACTCTGCTTTGAAAAGGTCCTTGTGAATATAAATGAGATTACTTCCTCTTAAATACGCCATCTTACGGAATATCTATGATAAAAGCATACCGCCGAAACACACCGAATTACTACGACCGAGTTCTATTGTAGCCTTTTACGATATGATCGTAAGAATACGTCAGGTTATATTCTATGACTAGTACTTCCTAATTTGATGAAAAGTGCTATGCCGTAACATACATATATAATAAACTAGTGACCCGCTCCGGTTTCGCACGGGTATAAAATATATAGACTACTCCACTATTTAATGGATATTATTATACATATAAACCTTCCTCTTGAATCACTCTATCTATTAAAAAAACCGCATCAAAATCCGTTGCGTAGTTTCAAAGTTTTAAGCATACAAAGGGACATAGGGACAAAGAAAGCGACTTTGTTTTATACCATATAGTGATATATACGCATTTTCCATAGCTGCTCGATATTGTGAAAGCTCGATTGGAGAACCGTGAACGATCGTGATATAAATACCGAAGTCCGTCCCAATAGCCATCGGGAAGCTCATAAATATTTCCATTTGCAAAGAATGCGTCAGACATCTTGGCTTCCGAACGTTTTCCTTTAATATCTGATTTCAAATGGAGAAGTGCAGGCTGTTTACAATGATAATAATAATGTACAACGGCTTACTTTCATTGTGTACATAGTAATCGCCTTGTCAATAGTAATGCTATTAATATGTTTCAAGTTTTTTTATATGATGAGCTGCATAAATGTGCTAAGTAAATAATTAGAAGCAGGGGTATTAAGTGGGTAATGATCAGGTTGTGTAATGAAGGATTCTTAAAACGTAAGTTTATATGATGATGATGAAATTATTAGGATTACGTAGATCTTGTAGATTTTCTATATTTATTAAACAGATGTCTTGAAACACCTTACTTGACTAAAAGAAATTTGACGATAGCTCTTCAATTTTCTAACTACCGTGAAAGGAATTGAACATAAACATCACTCTCGGTTGCCTTAATAGGCGTATCAGTTAATTATAAATTTAGACAACTATCTCTAATCTATATCCGTAACGTATCTCTAATATTCTATAGTCACACCAAAGCATCACGCATTCACACTCAAAAGTTATTTAGTTTACATACGAGTATCTGAGATTTGTTAGGATTTGATTCCCCGATCCTGTTATGAATATCATCCAAAATACATCACACATTGACTGCTGCTAGTATATGTATGGCAGCCATTATAATTTTGCCATTTTAGCGTCCGCCCTTACCCATTCATAACCTTTGAATGGAGAGTTAACCTGTGGGTGTTTTATTGGAATAAATGGAGGTCATGGCGTCTTAAAGGCACGCCAAGCAGTCGCCCGGCGCTGCGTCGGCATTCGGAATCCGCCCTGGATGCCGAGGCGATTATTATGTGTGAACTCTCGATATAGCGTAATGCATAGAGTACGGGACCCGGATAGATGGGTGGTGTTGCTATGGGACTAGGGTGGTTGAAATGAATGAAATGAAAATGAATGAATGTTGAATGTTGCTATGGGACTATGGTGGTTGTGAATAGGTTACATACAGCGATCTGTAACCCCTGCAAGGTAGTAAGAGGTTTGTAGTGGTTGGCGGGGTAGTCACGTGTAGTTTCTTTAAAGCCACGTTCAACTCTGGCTAAGTCGGTGAGAAAGTGAATGTTATTCTCTATTCGGAAGATATTTATAAAACAATTGACAGATTTTCCTTTGATGGTTTCTCTCTCTATAGAAATGCAGAATTAAAAGATATAGTAAAAAATTCTATGTAAGTACCTAAAACTTAAAGTGTCGCCTTGGACGTGCACAACTAAGTAGCACCTTTTCTATCGGTGACGAATGGTTAATGGAACCTATTAGATATAGTAAATCATGACAAAATATTATTATGCTACTACTAAAATCACAGTATTAACGCAAAATGATGAAAAAGATTTGAGACCAAAAGAAAAGAGAGATACTCGTAAATATAAAACTCTATGAAAACAACCATGTAACTTCTGGTACAACATTAAATCTAGTCTAAAACCTACCGGCTCTACACCAAATATATTCTTGAGGAAACTTTATTTCCATCTCAATTACTGTTTGCTGGAACGCTCAGCACGTATCAATGCGGCACTCAGGGTGCGTTCCTGTGCCATATTTGCATGACGTTTTAAATACCATTTGTGGCAAAGGGAGTACTTTCAAGAGCTAGAATGCTTGCTAATCACTTTTGTGTTACACAGTACCCGTGAACGAATAACCTATAAGTCGCAATGTGCTCGGATTATAACAGTTTTTGCACTTCCCTAGTTATGTCATATTATGACATTCACGTTATATGATTATATAATTGAGGTAAACACGAATAATTTTGTATTATGAGATATCAAATTGATTACAAGTTCAAATATATGAAACAAATTGGTTAACAAAAGAAAAATCCAGTCATTCGCTAAATTATAGTATTTATTATAATTATAGTAACTTAATCAGACATTATATTATTAACAAATACCTGTAACTACAAACTGTTTACCTGTTACGAAACTGTATATAAGCCCGGAAAAACAGTTCATATATTCGAGAATTATAATCTTTGCTAAAAACGGAGGAGCGAAATCCCGATTCAGGCATACATTTTAAATTCAAACCTTACAAGGGCTACCAGTATAAAACCAACATCCTTTTAGACAATTACAAGACTCTACTATGTTTGTAGGTCATACAAGTCTGTCTCACTCCGTTAGCAACATCCCCTTTGGTGGAAATTCACCCGGGTAAAACAATTTGCGCCCTCGTCACGTATAATCTAATTCGGCGCGGCACCCAGCTACCATCCGCTTTCCGACTGATTGACTAATCCTAAATGTCTTATCTCCTACTACACTTGAATAAATGACGATGCTATTATTTAATTTAGCAGTGTATTGGTGGCGGAAAACGTGTAAGAATAGGCTTTAGTGTCTGTGTATGTGGTTGCATACTTTGTGAAATAGTAAAAAGCTTCATTGGTCGCACATAATACACCTTTTATCAAATATAGATGTTGGTGAGTCTGTTGAGATAATAGATAGTTGAATATACTATTCAGAAGCATTGACAGGTGTCGTTAGAAGGTTTGTACGTCGTGGTTGTGACGTGGATGATTGACCATTCTGATTAGGTCATTCATTCATCAAATTCAAATGATATCCAACGTGTTCTAGAAACTAGCTACTGTAACCCATGCAAAACAACACTTATAAGACAAATTTATTGTTGTAAAAATGTACCTCAAAATGCAAGATCATATAATCTGAACGATTATATTTCTACTATTCTCTAAATAATAGGATTACGCTTAAACTTTGTTTATATAATAAGCAGTTATTTCAAGTCCTAGGTAATTAAAGTTTCGCGCCATCTCCCACGCAGTTCAATGGGAATCTCATAAAATATTGTGGGCAAGAAAATGGAATTGAAATCTAATTTCGCGTGAGCATAAGGAACAGGCTCTTCAGCCAATGAGCCTTCCGCGGCAGACGTTCGCATCTCGTCATTCCGCTAATTGAAGCCGCTGCTATATAAAAGTTCTCGCCCCAGCAAGTTATTCATCTGCCATCGCCACTTATTGCTATCGGTACGTTTTTATAACCCTTCAATGGGCGCAATTAACCAATCAATCAAAGTTTATTCGACAAATCAGCTAATTATAGAAAAATATAGCAGTACTTATAAAAACTTTTCTTCAAATCAGCTTGAATTATATTGTCCCAATTTCGAGCATAGTATGTATACTGCTTAAAAAACCATGGGGTTTGATAGCTTTTCTATGTCATTTGGGGTTATTCGTTTGGTCGTAACTTTTAAATGGTTAGCCATAAGGAATGTGAGGGATATTAGAAACCAAAGGTTTGGGTTCGATCTCTGACTGATGCTAAAAATAGGTCAGTTAAACGGTCATAAGTATAATACCAGTAACAGGAAATATGTAGGTCCGAACTATCTATAATATTTAATATCGGCGAAATATTAAGCAGATGCTATAATAAGTTTACAAGTATATATAATTCCAGAAGAGAGCAATGTATGGTACTGTCTTTTGTTTCATGTTTCATTTGTCAAATGATTCTTTTTTATCAGATCTATTCTTTTTTTAACCAGCATATAATATAGATGAAGGAATATCCATTTTTTCTTTTTAAAGGCATATAATTATACTAATTCCCTGACGATACAACTTATACAAAATAGCTATCGCTTTTTATACTCAAATTATGTGAGTGTTTCATCTTCGTTTTCCTCAGGTGCTGTAAGTAGATAAGGCCCCTCATCACAGTCGGGGCCATCGCAAGAGAAATTGTCGAATTCACAATACTCTCCTATTATCACCTGAAACAATATGAAATAGAATGAAATTTGTATCTTTCGTTCATACGTTACTTGTCGAAAATTCCAGAAAAGTAGTGTCTACTCGCTGTTTGTTATTTTTGTTTTGGGCGAAATTGGATAATAAATAGTTAAGGCGTATTATTTTTACCAAAGCGTTTGAAGATCAGACATGATTTTGTAAACAGAAGTACAAGTTTTTTTTTTAAATCTCGTTTGTCGATGGCTTTACATTTAAAGCTTCTTGAATTAGTATTGCCAGAAATCGGTACGTTTAGTATCTGTATGAGTTGCCATTCGGTGATATTATTATGCTGTGGTTCCGGTGGAGGAAAACATCGTAAGGAGACTTAGTAATAGTTTCGTTTCCATGAAGGGGGCTCATCATCATAGATACGAGCTATCTGAACTTCCTCTGTTATTACGTAGGTAATTGAACATTTTCATAAAAGGTGTCACGTGTGCATTTCTAGTACCTAGTTTGGCAACTGATTATCCAGATCATTACCCCTAGATAAGAGGCCAAACGCGTAGTTAAAAGAAAACAAAATGTATGAGATTGACGTAGGAATTAAGTAAGCCACGTAAAATTTACACAATCGTAGAAAAGGAAAATACCTAACACGTAATATGTATATGTAATATGTCATTTGGGGGATGCCTATGTCGAACAGTGGATTGATACAGGCTGATGATGATGATGATGATGAATATGTAAGTACAGTTTTTTTTCGTCGTTACCATACCATCAAAGTCTCACCTTACTAGGATAATCCTCATCAGGCTGGTTACATATACATTTGCCACACTGACAGACGCCTCTGCCAGAGCATTCCTCAGCCGTGGGCGAGTCCGGTGGAGTGCAGTGGTGCTCCAGCTCAGTGCCAGAACAGGCACATCTGGCGTTCAGGTCTATGCTCCCTATTGAGGAGAAAAGGCGTGAAGAAGATCTATATATATATATATGGGAGTTAAAGCATACGTACATACACAATACATTTCTCTAAGAGGTGTAGAGTACCCGCCACATAAGGTGGCAGTAGCCAAACTTGGAACTAAATTTGACGTTTCCGCCATTGCGTGTTATTTTGTATGAAAGGTAAATTTAGTATTACCAGCGTTGTGTTTTTTGCCCACTCTTTGTAATTTTTATGTTTGTTAAGGGTGATTATAATAAATTGATTTCCGGAGTTTCTTGTTAGTTCTTCTCCAAGCTAGGGTCTCCGCTGAACTTCTTCTTCTCAATCGTTACGCTCTTATCAGAGCGGTCGTGGTCTTCATGACGTGGCATCTTGAGCAGCCGAAATGGTTGGTGAACTAACCTCGGTAAAAATATGTAAAGACAATGCTCAGTGCCATGTTTGAAATAGTTTTTTTACATACATACATACACATCACGCCTGATTCCCTGTAGAGGGGTAGGCAGAGATCACGGATCCCCATTTGTCCCGATCCTGACAGACCACTTTCGCTTCATTGACATTCATACATTCTTTAATACACTCTCGGCGGTTATAGGTACTCCTAACGTCACCTTTTTTCAATATAGCGTCTATCTGACTGTTACATATATGTCTTATTAGGCCGGCCCCTACGTAACCGCCCTTACACTTCACTCATATATATTCCTTTTGTCAATATATAGTTTTTTTAATTTGTACTTAGATCATAAAATAACTTTCAAAGAGAGCTTATGATAGGGCCTATTTTGAATAAAAATATTTTGACTTTTGACTTTGGTATATTAATTTGTTTTATTTGAGTTTATAGCTCTGCAACCAAAGATCGTTACAAATGAAACCTCAATATAATGTATCGAGCCGTATGGCACAGTGAGTGCTAGTTTTGGCGTGTTTACTGGCAACACTGGATTACGCGACTGTGGCGACGCCTCCAACTGCCACCTTATGTGGCGGGTACTCTAGTGAAAGATTACGGATCCCCATTTGTCTATATCCTGATAAACAACTTTTGCTTCGTTGACACTCATACATACCTACTCGGCTGTTATTGGTAGTTCCCACATCACCCTTTTTAATATTTTGTTTATCTGACTGTCATTTGTCGTATTACCTTACGCCATGTTATGGTTACTTTACGTAATTAAAATAAAGATAGATATATCGCCTGTGCTAGCTGTTACGTAAATAGCTGGCTAACTAACTGCCTGTTTTCCTGGGATCATAGGAGGTGACTAAGGTGCGGAATGTCAAAATTCCTAGGGCGATGGGCAAGCGAGATTATACCAATAAGCAATTGATTATGGATATATTATATCGACGAGCTTCTATCCACAAGGCATAATAGAACGTAAATATTAATCTACTTGAACGTTTATACATTTTTTTATATCATGCCTAACATCGAATATGCATTTCATCTTCTATAAGGACTTGCTTGAGATGGGCTAGCAACCTAACCAATGTTACATGCTCCGGTACAAAAGGTAAACCCAACTTAAAAGATATTATATCTCCGACCTCTTATAGGACTAAAGGACGTTCATGTATATACCTTTGAAATTAATATATGATATGAATGCCGTCACAAATCAGATACAAAAAGGGACCGAGGCGATACTATATCAGCAAAGTTTCATTCACCCCTTATGAGATCCATAGAGATACATACATATACCTATGTAGGTACATTTACGGCCTTTAATCCCTTTCGAGCCGGAACCTTGGAGACATGAAAACATCTCCTTGGTCACTTATTAGCATGAATGTTTGGAATATTGTCAGTTATTATGATTCACGAATTAAAATATATACATATCTTGGGGTACCTATATAAATAGTAACTTATTATTATTACAAAATAATTGTATGTTGGTGTTTATAAATAATAACTTAAACTTACACCCATAATCCTTGTATTCAATAGTTGCATTTCCATCATCGGCTTGCTCCTGCAATTTAGGCGAAAAACAGGAATCATGCGCAGAATTCCACGTACAATGTGTCAAGAGAAGACAATCGAAACACGATGTTTTCACTCTGCATACCCGCTCTTCGCTTATAGCTACAGTTTTACTTTCAACGTTGAAAATAATGGCACTAATAATAAAGAGGATTTTAAACATTTTTGTAGTACTAAGAGACTTGTGCATAAACTGATAGTGTTGTAGCCAAATGAGTATAAAATAGTGATAACCTACGGTTCAATTCACTAATTGCGCAAATCCTAGTCAGTGGCACACTTACGCACGGTTACGACATGGATGTCAAAGGGGCTGGACAGTTGTAAACTATCTTGGAAGGCTTGTGTTGGGTATCAACCTCTATGTCTGAGTTTGTGATTAAGCGCATCGCAAATTACTCGTACATGCCAACTAATGTGATTAAAAATTTTGTATAGTCGTATCGTATCTCGTTAGTTATTTATCACTATTTCTACATAGGTTAGTATTTTATCATATTTTAATAATTACGAGGATCGCCATTTAACTCGATCAGGGCTCAAAATAAAACTCGTTTCTAGTTTGCGGAGTTTTTCTATACATGTTAGGTTCCATAGTTATAAATGCCAATACCAGTTTTCTTGAAAGCTATTAAGAATAAATTAAGGGATTGGGGGAAATGGAGAATTTGGGTAATGGCAAAGAAAACAGGAAACAATTACTTCAATACATTCACACCTTATCCTTGCAGGGTATTGAAAAGTTTGCATGTCGATTTTCACAATTAGTTAATAATATAATTGCCACTGTCTGTAAAATAAATTATTAGAGAATTAATGTAAATACTGCTATGAAGCAATAACTTATACTATGGGTGATAAAGAAGATGTTGAATCTCCGGTTTTATCATATTCGTGTAAATTTGTTTTCCTACTTTGTAATATTCAAAGCACATTTCCAATATACAAACTCCACATACATTTACCACTTTTACCTTCTATTGCAATCTTTCAATCAAGTCTTCTTCGTACTAGTATACTTCGGAGGTTTCGTTTTATAATATAAATAAGTTATAATACAAAATTAGCAGTCATAATACTTTTCTTGACATAGTTAAAATAATCGGAACCCGTTAGTCATTGAATTAACAATTCATCATCAATTCAGTGTGTTGTTATTTTTCTTTTGAGGTTAGAAAAAGTTTAAAAATACGGCAATATTAAATTCATAAGCACATTTACGTTTGCTAAAGTAAATGTTATCAAGAAATATACACGATGGATAATTATACAAAAGGGAAAAATGTTGAAGAACAGATTGAGCGATGTAATATTCCTATAAATAATATCCCTGATAATTTCTTGTGGATGCAAGTAAGTACAGTTAAAACTGGAACTATAAAAATTACAGGATTTCCTCTACTTAGATCTTTATAGCATAAACAGCGTGATAGTCCTGTATACAAAACAGCTTCTCTACTATATAGCATTAGGATTTGAAAACATGGTTTGCTTTCCCCTAAATCTTAGTCTGGTGATCTTTGATAGTACATTCATTCTTTAGTAATCGATATTATACATACGTTTTTAATATCCTTTTGAGGATATACGTCACTTAAAATATAACGTTTTTGTAATTAATACTGTTGTTAATATAAGACATTAGACTTGATCAAAATTTCTTTTACAGGTAAAAGGTGGTAGTAAAATGGTGAACTTACTATCCCATGCATCAGGGATCCTCGAAGATAAGGCTGCTACTGCCGTTGTGTGGACAGGTTCAGGTGCCGGAATCCCCAAGGCGATATCTTGTGCAGAGATACTGAAAAGGCAGTTCTCTATTGACCATCAAGTCACTAAGTTAACTTACAAGAAGTAAGTGTACAAAAGCAAATAACCATATGTGACAAAAGTTGTAATGTTTCGTCTTGAAACAGCTATTTAGTAGATGAAAGAAAGAAAGAAAATATTTAAGTTTGACAGTGAGCCATAGCTCCTCATGTAAATAATATTGCTAATGTGTTTCAATGCTGCTAATATGTCTAAAATTCATTTCATTTTTTGCAGGGTTGAAGAATATTGGGAACCTAAAGTTGAAGGCTTAGAAACTATTATTGTTAAGAGACAAATTCCAGTAATACACATTCTATTATCATTAGCACCCATAGATACAACTCAAATAGGGTAAGTTTGCACTTTTTGAAGCACACATAGTTTTTCATACATACACATCACTCCTGATTCCCTGTAGAGGGGTAAGCAGAGATCATGGATCCCCATTTGTCCCGATCCTGACGACACTTTCGCTTCACTGACACTCATACATACTCGGCGGTTATAGGTACTCCTGACATGCTTCTCAGTGACTGCATTTAGATGGGATTGATTGATCCCTGTCATTGACAGAACCTGTAAGGCAATATCTCCTTGATGACCTTTAGCAAACTGTGAGATATTTTTACAGGTTGTTAGTCTATAGTATACATAGATATATTCACTCCTCTAAGTCCTTAAGGGAATAGGCAGAGACTCAATCGTCACTTGGGATGGTCCTGACAAATCTCTCTTACTTCACTCAGATCCCCCTCATACATGCTCGTCTATTCTTCATGCTATGTAACTCCGCCTTGAGAAGAATTTCTATGATATACATTTTCACATAAGCATAGTTTATTTCTACATTGTGATCACATAACATTATTCACACTCAAATATCTATAAAACATAACTCAGCCTTATGTGTCAATGTTTGTGATTATAAAACACTTTACAAACTATTAATGTGTACAGTACAGTACTTAAACTTTTATATGTCTATGTTGCAGGTACCAATCTAGGGAAGGAAAGAAATTTTGGCTAAGTCAAAACAATAGCAAGTCATTGAAACAGCAACAAAACTACAAGTCTAAGAAACCTTACAAACAGAAGAATAAAAACCAGAATAATTCTGAAAGTGTTGTGAAAAGTTGAGTCATGTTTTAATTATAAGTTATCTTCATTTATATGAGGCATATAATATCAAAAGTGGCAGTGTCGCTTTATGCAATTTTGTACCAGCAACAAAAGTAGATTATTGATCTTAACATATTAACTAAAATATTTTTATCTTCACTGCCTGTCTTAGAACAAGCTTGGAAGTAGTTTTCCTTCAAAGAACTAAGCATATTATTTTCTTGAAATTTTAACATAAGATTGCTGACTTTGATATGGGCATTGTCATAATTGATCCGTACTTTGATGTCATGTCTCTATATTA
Organism: Leucoptera coffeella; assembly: GCA_030578115.1. Taxonomy (NCBI): domain Eukaryota; kingdom Metazoa; phylum Arthropoda; class Insecta; order Lepidoptera; family Lyonetiidae; genus Leucoptera; species Leucoptera coffeella. Next base: position 135,819 of record JAMBLF010000556.1, on the reverse strand, counting down.
TGGTAGCCAACTTGTTACATCACTGTTAGATATAACATTATGGTTATGTTATATGGGTGGAAATGGGAAAGAGTGCAAACAATGATTTGGTTTGCTACACAGAATTCAGATACTTGGAGTGTCATATGCGACCGATGCCTATAAACAATGATTAAAACTGGCTTTTCTATATTGTTTGTTCTTAGCCACATGTCAAAAATATTAACGATGTATTCATAATAAGTTGGGTCCGTCATCCAGCCCTTTTTAGACCTTCCGATGCCCCAATCGCTTGGCACATTGTTAGATATTTCCTTGGAAATTCTAGCCAAAGGATAAACCACCATGGGTGCAACCACTTCACCAGCTGCATTTATCGCTACCATGACTGTCAACTGCTCTTTCTCTTTGCCAGTTTTTATTTCATAGAAGTTTTTCATTCCCACTGGCCCTAAAACTTATCCACATTCAGGGCACGTCTGAAATCCCGATTCGTCTGCATTAGAAATTCTGCTGAGATCTTCTAATATCTCAAGCAGGCCCTCTTTATTCAAATGTTTTCGGACAGACTCAAACCAATTGCGTAAATCTGCTTCTGACACACGTGCCCGCGCTGTCGAACGATTTTGAAACCTTGTTGCGCGGTTACCTCTATAATGACCGTTGTACCTGGGAGTTCTCGAAAATTCACCTCGACCTCGGAAAATACTGTTTTGGTTCCCATTCGTAAAAAATCTTGACCTACCTGGGACTCCTCTATGCACTCGACCTGCAAACACGTTGTGCTGCGGTGTCCCTGATGTACTGGTTTCCGTGTCCTTCGCTGCACGTATCACATCTTTCAATGCAGAGTAGTTGCGGGCCGCTAAGATGACTCCTAGCTCTCGGCTCCGTAATCCATCTGTAAACCTGTTTATCGCAAAATTTTAGTTCAAAGGTTTTAGCGTCTTGTATGCATCTGAGTCTCCCTTGGCCTGTGAAATCGTAAGGTTGATAAATAAGTCTTCTATTTTCTTACCATATTCCTCTAATGTATAGGCATTTTGTCGAATTTTCATAAGTTCCAGTTGGATAGCGTTACTGGACCTCTGTGTCAAAAGATGGGTTTTCATGTCACGAATTAATTCTACACAGGAAGAATAGTTTTCGGAAAGCCTCATTTTAGCGCTTTCTGACAACCTAGAAGTGAGAACAAATTTGATAAGCATGGGTTCCGTCGTTTTGTCAATCATTCCACTATACATTTCGAGTGTATTAATTAGCTTTTTAGTTATATTTTCGTCTCCATTCATCTCCGGTAACAGCATAATAGCCGTTTTTAAATCAAATTTCTCCATTTTAACAGTAGGTGTTTCAACTAAATATTTGTTACAAAAGTCTAAAATTTTCTTATGATATAATTCTATCGAGTCACAGCATATCTTTACTTTTTCTATGTCAGTTCCCTTAACTTCTCCGTCCTTAACTTGTTGGTTTAACACTGGATATATTTTATTATATTCATTATAAAGATCATTCGCATCCTTTAACTTCTCATTTAGTACCACAGCAGTTCTTTTACCTTGATTTAATTTAACTAAGGTGTCATAAAGATGTCTTATTTTTCCTACTATTACATCGACAAATTCCATTAGTAATATTTAAAACCTGAAAACGGACGTTTACTCTATACCTCACACACAAAGATAATATGTAAAAAAAAAAGTAGATATAAAATATACGCATGAACATAAAATCATTTCGTAAAATAAAAAATAAAATATTGATAAACATTGAACCACAGAACCCTAAAAATGTTTTGTCCACGCGTATCATGTTCACCCGAGCTCCGTGCACTTTTAATCACTGTTTTAAATGTACTTATAACACCTTCAAATAATTGTTATTTTAAAGTACTTACACTTTTAAAGAAAATCCATTTCCATTTAAAAACCTAAACTTTCAATGTAGCGCCGCGTATTTCTGGGTTACCGTCCTGTTCTCGCCTGTATCGGACCATGTAGCCGCTGTTGATCTCCCGTCGAATCATCTGTTGGTGGCAATTCTTATAGCACTTGATGATCACGATAATTATATGCCGCGATGCACATGATGATCACGATAATTATGAGCAGAATGTTGATGGTCAGGTGTACCTGTAGGTAGTTGCTCTACTCCAGCTGAATTACCATTGCCATTCTGGGCTATAATCAGTGGGTTTCGTGTTGGTGCTCCCCATTTTCAATTTTAATAATTCATTTGTCAGCGCCGTGATGATGATGCATACGAGAGCCATTCACATGTTAGGGCATTATGTTTCTAAAAATGTTGATCTCCACGCCCGAAAATATGTGCACAAACCACAAATACAGGATAACGTACGCCACAATCGAGAGAACTACTAAAAATGTTAGGCACCACATTTTTCAATCGTTTTCTTTATCAGTAAGTAGGTATTACTTCAACATTATTTAATTTTAATTTCGCGCCGTCGTTGTTGCCATGTCTGTCTATATTTGGCAGGGTCGCCATGTATGGTTGGGTCCAAATGTGCGTATGAATCAAACGAGATCTGACTGTTGACTGATCTTTTATTAAAGGCTTTACACAACGGATTACATAATTACATACTTATATACTTACTACTACTACAATACTGATTCGGCGTATCTTTCTGAGATTTCGGGATGCCGTTTTAAAAACAAGTCAACGCATTTTCCTCGAGGCCGATTATCTGGAAAAAAAATATTGCACTTTAACACGCTGTCATATATACCTATAGAAATACGCTAGGTGAACCCTGCAGCGTTGTTTGTCTACAAATATACTTCATGTTACTCTCTACGTCAACCTGTGCATCTACGCCTGCCTCTATTTCTGCTTTTCCATCTACATTTTTGTCACCCTTACTTCAACACCTTCGTCAAACCCTTTTTTAAATACTTACTTTTAAACGGTGTTTTGCGTCCGTCTTCACCAATATCTTCTTCACTGTGTTCATTAAACTCTCCCTTTTTATTGGGATGCCTTGTTTGGCATTTGCCAAAATATAATTTTTAACACGTTCATCGCGGAAGCCCATTTATGCATCTAGTTAATATGACGAAATGAGATCTAAAAGTTCTCGTTGTGATCCACAAGGAATGACGCAACGAGATCCAATAGATCGCGTACGACTTGGTCTCTTCAAACCTCTATATTTCATTGAAATTTGGATAATTTTTTTTTGTATGTGCGGGTAGGAGATGAACAGACCTTTCAGGAAATTTTCACCGCCTCAAGTTATCCAAAAAAATAACTGGAAATTTTTCAAAACAAATAAAACGAGAACTTTTGGATCTCGTTCCGCACTAGGTAGCAAAAAAATGCGAGTACTCTTAGATCTCCTTTCGTCGATATTGCATAGTATCGATGAAAAAATAGTGATGGGAAACAATAATAAAAACAACATTATCGATATTGAATCATTTATTATAATAAAACAGTAAGTAAGGCATTAGAAACTTAGGCAATGACTATTTAGTAAAAAAAATGCTAATGTTTTTCATTAAAACACGGAAGACACATAGTTTTTTTACACTTTACACAGAAACCTTTAACCTGTTTTGTCTTTTTATCCGCTTCTTTGCTAGTCATTGTTCTTCTTGCCTTTTCGTAGCAACTCACACAACGTCTCTTCTTGGTATTCACTATATATTTGTGTTCAATGGTCACCTCCGGATTATCTTTATCCGGGTAAAAAGGAACTCCTGTGAATTTTGTTATGGTGCTTTCAATAATTTTTTTCTTTGGTATCTTTTGTCTTTTCTTATTGTTATACACCACCCATGCATTTACTACAGCTGTTCCAAAAATTAGTTCCATCATCAGTTTACGAAACCACTTCTTTCCCCTCTTCAAGGTGCTGTAATAAGATGACATTTGGTCACTGTAATAAGATGACATTTGGTCACTGTAATCAATTCCCTTTTTGCCATCATTATAAAAAAATATACATTCTGGCTTCCTTATATGTTCCTCCCTCCCTCGCCTTGATCTTGTTTTCGTTACAAGTTTTGCATCATGGTTTTTGCAGGAAGTAATCATTAAGACTTTTCTTTTGTCCACCCACTTTATAACTTTTACACCTGTTGTTCTCATCTTTCCAATCACTTCTCCCTTTTTTATCTTTTTTGCCACAACAGACTTTGGCAAACCCCTTCTGTTTGCTCTGAGAGTACCACATAAAAAAGTTTTTCTCTTTAATAGTTCTTCAGCAAGTTCTACGCTGTTGTAAAAGTTATCTGTTATAACAATCCTACCGTTCTTGTCCAAATTTTGTATTAATTTCAAAACAGTTTTCATTCCATGATCCTTTTCCCGGCCATCTTGTCCTTTACCTGTATACACTATCATATTACAAGTATATCCATCAACAGTACACAGTTTGTAAAGCTTTACTCCATATTTATGTGATTTATTTTTTATATATTGCCGGAATTGTAGTCGTCCGCGCCATGGCACCATGGTCTCATCAATCACTAGGAGTTTACCTGGGACAATAACTTTCTTGAAATTAGCAAGAAGCATTTCATACACATCACGTATTTTATTTAGTTTATCGGTTGTCCTGTCAATACTGTTATCACTAAAATGCCAAAATTTTAAAATTACAGTGAATCGATCTCTACTAATAACTTTTATGATATATTCGTTTCGATACATAATATTTTTGGACCAGTAGTCATTAACGTGTGGAACTTTATTCAAACCCATAACTAGGGCAACACCTAAAAACTTCAGCATTTCTTCTCGACCAATCGGCTTCCAATAGTGGAACCGAGATTTTCTCTTCAAGTTTGGATTAGTAAGAAAATTTTCCGCGTACAAATTAGTCTCAAGAACCATCTTGTCAACTATTTCATCTGTTAGAAACAGTCTATATAACTCATCTGGTGTCTTAACATTTTCAGGTATATTGTATTGACATTCATGCGGGTATTCTTCAAATTCCGGAGTAGTCTGCAACATTTTCTCGTAATGTTTGGAGGTGTTCCGTTAATCAACTGACTGTTACTATCTCCATCACATTCATCTTCGGTTGTTACCACAGTGATATCAGTTTCACTTTCTGAAGAACTGCTAGGAGCATAACTGCTGTCATCATCTGTGTCAATGACTGGATCATTTTCATGGGTGCTGTTAATACTCGTACTAGTAATTGTCTCGTTATCTTTAATAACAACGTTAGAAGTAGATGCACACTGTTCTTTTTTTTCTTTATTCATGTTAGGAGGTAATCGACTGGGACCTGGCGCAGACAAATCTGATTGAGGTCCTTCTGGTGTTTTATCAAAATTTAAATATGAACTTAGTTTTTTTTTAATAGTACGTTTATTGCTTTTTGGTGTATTAAGTAGGTCAGATATATTTTGCTCATCGAAAGACTCTTCAAGGGTAAGCATATCAGACACCGAAATATGGCTGAGGGAACCATAAGTAGAATTATCCCCACACAACCCTTTTTTGCCCTTAGTGCCAACTAAGGGCAAAATATCATTATTGCCCATTGCTGTATCTGTAAAAACAGGCGCATTTTTTGGTGCTGGAATTATTATTTCCTCTATTATTTTTATCTTCTTAGTTCGTAAATCCATGCCAGCATAATCCGTATCTGGTGTGCTAGGCGGTATAAACTGCGAAGACCCTTGTTTGTTGGTACTTGGCAAGTTAGATATATGTAAGTTACAATTACCCTCATTTTGATCGTTGCTGCGCGATGTATCATGTTGGACGCGTGGTGATGGTGACACATTGGTAAGTTCTTGGTAAGAATGTCCAGTACTCGGGCTAATACAAATATATTTACTACGCACTCCAGGAATACGTTTGAACACTTTCCGGAACAGAGATGAAGATTTTGGAGATTGATTACTTTCATTCACCACGTTAGGTTCTTCGGAAGAACTAAAGGAAAGTTCCAAAATTTTTCGACAGCGTTTGCGATTTGTCATATTATCTAGGTATCCGGGTATTAGCGTAATTGACGTGCACTTATCGAAAGTTGACACAGCACTAATTAGTTTCTTATCAAGCTTCGCACGAGATCGCCACGAGATCCTTTAGTTCTCGTTTCGCACTAGATGGAAAATTTTACTATTTGGTCGCAACGAGAACTATCAGATCTCGTTCGTTTTCATTCATAAAAATACTACCCCCGATGTACCTAACATCAGAAAATATATTGATCTCACTCTATCAGTAAAAAAACATACAGAAATATCATTTGCCGAAACGGGATGGACATAGGATTTCACTTGCGCGATACTGAAATGTCCAAAACGAGAACTAAAAGATCTCGTTCCGCGTTGAACGTGAACAATTTCTCTTAATTTTCACTGAGGAAAGAATCCCTCCCCATCTTTCTTTTTTCAGGAACTCGACCTTTTAATTTGTTTATGAGGTAGGAATGTGCAACACCGAAATGCCTTGCAGCCGCTCTTAATTTAAACCGTCCTTCACGGACCGCCGCAATAGGGAATATGCATGTTTTTTTTTTATATCTTCAATTAATCATTTACACCTTTATTACTTAGAAAAATATAAATAGTCTTGGAAACATTCAAATTATTTGTCAAAATACAATTTAAAACTTTGAATAAATTTGAGCCGCTCAAATGCCGCCATTTTGCGCTAACTTTGGCTTACGTCACATGACACGTCCCATGTTTGTTTACTATAAGCATATAAGTTATTTCATACATATTATTAGTTTTAATTAATATACAGATCATGGAAGAAGCTAAAAAAGCTTCCTACAAGTATTGTATCGTACCGAAGTGCAAAAACACTATTAAAAGTACACCAGATAAAGTGTTTTTCCCTATTCCAAGAGATGCGAAAGGAAGAAAACAATGGTGTAATATTATGTTATGGACTCAAATATATCATGTAACATAATAATTACCTTGCAGCTTTCACTCCTTTGACCTCAGTGGATGTAAACTCGGGATTTAAAGCAAAATATGCTGTCATCATAAATGCATCTATTTTCGGTAGATTGTTCGATTGTGCTTTGACAAAACCAGTTTCAGTTTGTCCTAGATTCATTAAAAATCTAGATTCACTAGAAATCACCACAGGAATACAGCTTCAAACTATTTTACTCACAAACACTATCAACACAGTATGAATACCGACGCCCGATAAATCTAATGTTGTGTCATATGACGTCACATCGTTTCGACCAATGGTGGCGTTTTGTAAGTTTGAATTTCCCTCTCTTATTTCAAATCAAATCAAACTTTATTTGCAAACACACGTATTCAATGTTGTTACAAATTGGTATAAGGTACAGTGTGTTCGACCGTATCAGGCATGCAAAATAACAAAATTAATAATAATAATAATAATAAAAAGTGTTTATTTACGGCCACAAAAACATACACAATACAAATCGTTTACAATAAAAAGAACTTACAAACTAAGGGGTATGACTTGTGCATGCTATTGTCGCAGCAAAAGGGTTCTAACTCAGCTGGGTATGTTGCGTCTGGTGACAAACGCAACGCTGGTTTTATGTCAGAACCACTGGAGAGCAACGTTTATATTTTAAAGGAAAATGGTTAAATAGCGTGCTACGTAAATAAACAGTATAAATATATACATAGATATAAGATATGATAACGTGTGTGAATAGCAAATGCAAAGATTTAAAAACGGAATTTATTCTAAAATAAGGTTTAGTATAAGTAATATAGATCTATTTATATAATATTAAAATTGATATATTATAAATTAAATGTCCGAGGGGCAATAGAAGGAGCACCCGCCTCCAACTGCTTATAATTATGTATATAATTATGTTGAATACTTTTCACCTAATTGACAATGTATGTGACAATAAACATGCAATACATATTATTAAATTGATTATGGAATTATAATTATAGTAAAGTCAAAAATTACATGTCTAAGTAAGTATATATTTATTAATAATGCATTATTATTTAATTTAGAATGTCAATATTAAAATAGTAATAAAATAATATCTAATTATTGATAAATTTACGAATTAGTACAACATTCTTAAGGGAAATACAATGAGTCCTCTAATTGATCCTTCAAATACTCAGACACCGTATAGTAAGCCTTATCCAGAAGGAATTTCGACAGCCTAAATTTAAAAGCGTATAATGTGTCCGCATTTCTAATGGCACCTGGTAGCTTATTATATATGACAGGTATCATAGCGACAATACTTTTTTTGCTCTTGGCATAATTGAACCGTGTATATTCTAATATATTCCTACGGCGTTGACTCTGTAGAGTGTTAAATAAGTGAGGGTTTCTTCGTACGAAGAGACCCACCTCCATTATATAAATGCATGGCAAAGTCATTAATCGCAATGCTATAAATTTGGGCCTACAACTGTCAGGGGGATAAATGCCACAAATTGTTCGAACACACTTCTTCTGAAATTTAATTTCCCACTTTTTATATAATATTTTATGGGTGTAACTAATAACTAAATAAAATAAATACCTATTAGTTATAATGTGAAGATAATAAAGATTCGAGAAAAAAATATTTGAGACATATTAAAATTTTATGCATATTCCCTATTGCAGATTGCATTGCTGAATCGGGGTACTTCAATATTTTTTGGTTTTTCTTAGTAACTGCAAAAATATTTAATTACTTATAAATTAAATTAAAAAAAAAATATTTTAAGAGCGAACTCACTTAGTTGGTCGGCGAGTGCACCCGTTTTTTGCCTGCTCTAGGGTCAACTGACTGGGGAGGTTCCTCTCCACTGGATGGAGTGTTCTGCGTTTCCATTGGCTCCTTCTGGTTTTTCGGTTCTGGTTGAGTGGACTTAGTGGGACAATTATTTGCTATATGCCACCTCGAGGTGATGTGAAATATTTTAGCGATTCTTTTGAGACATAGATCCAATAATGAGTGTCTTCCTACATGACTTGGAAAGAGTCTGGTAATTGTTCGTCGTTAGGTGACACGTAAAATTGGCGTCTGAAACTCATTACGTGGGAGAAGTTTGGGCTAGCTGCCCCGACTTTCATGAAGGTAATAGACGACATTAACTTGACGTTGTATGAGAGTAGCTTCTGTTCCAGTGTGTAGTGGGGAATGACTGGGCATACGTTGGATAATACTATCCGAGTGTTGCGTGTCAGCAAAGGTCTTATAATTAGATCTTTTCCGTTAACTTCAATAGTCTTGTTGTTCTCAACTAGGGATTCTACTGTATTCTTTGAATTTAAGTATATACATACTCTTCCATTGCTTATTCTTGACATAAACCTGATGGATTCTGCGGGAGTCACCTTGGAGAGTGCATTCAAGTACTCACTTACCGTTGACATCGATCGAGTCGACCACTATCGCTTGGTCTTTGCGTGGGAATTGGCCGTTAGATGTTACTTTTGCTGCAAAAGTAACATCTAACGGCCAATTCCCACGCAAAGACCAAGTTTTGCATACCTGGTAGATTGGTTTACGTTTACTGTTTCGTTATTTGTACGTTCCATTGTTGCTTTGTTTGAATTTACTGGGATAGGGGAGGACATAATTGAAAAGTTCTAGGGACTCCTATGCGCAAGAGTAGCCCTCACAACCGGTTTTCACCGAACACAAACTGCGAATAATCTAGTACGATCCATTAATAAACACGCTGCACAATTAAGTAAACACGTGGCGCGCGTCCTTATCAATCGCTGGTACAGCGCAGACTTGTACCGGAATCTTAACAGGTCGCAAATAGTTATTGAAACTCTTCTTGCGCGTAAATCTTCTTTTTGGCCTTGGTTTATAACCAGATTTAGCCCCATTTTGACGAGGCATGGCGCTTCCAATCAAGTCACTAGCCAATTCCAGTTGCGATGAAACGTCACCAGAAGCTGCAGAGTAAAGAACACCAGCTTTTCTAATGTGTCCAATTTTTCTTCTAACGTTCTCAAACATTAGGCAATACGCTCAAGCGGTATTGCAGTGTAGCGGTTAAAGCGATAGTAAATTAGGTAAATCAAAACTGCTATTGCTGCGGTTAATATCAGAAAGAAGATTATCAATATGACATCGGGTGTTGAAGAAGTTAAAGAAGGTGGAGACGTTGAATTCAGTTTGCTCCATATAGCAAACAAACATTTAATTTCTGAATCGCAGATAGTTGGAACCATTATAAATATAAATTGTGCACATTGTATGCACAAACGACACTACTGTTGAATAAAATTCGGTAAGATTAAAAAGATATCATTTCTGAATCTTTTCAGGCGGAAATCCAAACCTGATAAATCGTATAGGTACACCTAACCTCACCTTTTTAAAAAATTTTTTTAAACAAATATAGATTTGAGAGCCGCGTATTTCACATGTTTCTGGCGAGCTGCCGCCTCAGCAGCCGAAGCAGCAGAACCAATCGTAGATGGTAAGTGAGACGTCGCATACGTGTCTACATACGTTGCGTCCCACAAAAGGCACCGACCCTTCTCCCAGGGCACCAACGTCAAGCCATCAGGCCGCTTACCATCGGTCCGACTAAGGCAAGGCGGCTCTAACACACACGGCACATTTGCCGAAACAAATGCCCTCTGGATAATGTCATTTAACGCATGATGGCGAGAAAAACGACCGACACACCTAGAACATTTTAGAGGATGAAGCCCTCTCACATCCACCTGCACACCACAAATGCAAGGATGTGGCGCACACACCGCCGAGCCCAACATCAGAGCCACCGCCACCCTGAGAGAACGTCGTCAAACAGCGTCCCATGTGTGGTGACGGCAGCGTGCAACCACGTCCCCGACTCTGGTCTTGTAACTGCCCTTAAACGTGCTAGATCCACACCCTCGCTGGCCTCAATCAAACAAGCAACCTTCTTCCTACAAAGCACATCATCCCAACTGCGCTGAAGCTCAGGATGTTTCGGCAAATCCAAAGAGCCACTGGACCTCGTCCACTCCTCCAATGCCTCCCCCACAAAGGGCACGCGGCACTCGTTACCATAACTAGGTAAAATACGAGCAACAAGTTCCACAACCCCGTAGGCAGAAGACAAAAAAGCCGGCAATCCAATGTCCAACATCCTGCGCACCCCAAGACCTCCATAACGGACCGGCAAAGAGGCCTGTGTCCACTGAACATCGCCGAGGTCCACATTCAAAACTTCTTCCAATATTCCACGAAGCGATTCGTCATACTGACCCATTTCCACCATTAGTTTCCACCCCGGACATGTCCTCAAAAAGAGCGATTCACGTAGATGCCGCCGCCGCTACTTCTGACTTGCACTCTTGCACCGCTGCCATCACCGTCACTGCGCCGGATCCTCGTGAGAATGCTTGGTGGCGACAGAGTCCGACGGCTTCCTCTCTGTGCCAGCGTCAGCATTCTAACGCTGTAGCCAAGAGCGCTGACCTCAGCCTGCGCGGTATGTCCACGTGATTGTGGACACCTTTGAAACATTCCTTTCTTACATATTCCTTTTTATAGACTCCGCTGCCAAGAAGGCCTTGTTATCTATCTCTTTGGCTAATGGCAAATCGAGACTTTCCGTTTTGGTTTTGCATATCGTCCAAATAGTGTAGACATCTCCTAGAGTTAGTTGTTCAGCCTGGAATCGTAGAGTGGCTTCTGCAGATGGTTGTAAACATTTTAATATATTTTCTATTTCTAGCCAGTAGTTTTCGCTACACAATTGGGAAATCTCTTCCGTATCAATACATCGCTGCTTTAAAACTAAACTGAAGAAACTCAAAAAACACTATTTTGCAAAAAACGTTGTTTTATAATATAGTTGATATATTTTTGACATTAAAATACATATAATTTAAAAAAATGAATTATAATATAAATATTTTTTTTATCTTTTTATTAACTTCAATATGTTTTATGTACTTATTATTTAATCTTTTTGTGATAAAATGTTTTTCGAGTTTCTTCAGTTTAGTTTTAAAGCAGCGACATATGTTTTTCAATTCTATCACCCTCTCTAACATTTTGTAAGTCGTTGCCCAGCGTGTGTTACAGTCTATGACTGGTTTTCGTAATTTATTTGCATTTATTCTAATTTTCATAAGTGGTCGCCGTAATATCTTAACTATTTCACGGCTCTTTTCAATTATCGACTCCACCTGGGATTTTTTTCTTAGCGCGTCTTTTATACAAAGTTGTAAAGTATGCGATATTTGCTCTTGATTACAGCTACGGCTGAAAATCCAGCTTCACATAAATAAGAAGTTGCAAAAGGAATAAAAATTCTTAAAGCCTTTGCACTTAAATTTTGATATTCATTTTGAATCGATATCCAAAACTCCACCAAAACGGAACTAGTGAATCTGGTTTTAAGGCTGCTGTCACAAGAGAGTTCTATGAGACTCTCTTCGTCTTGTGATGTGAATCCTGGTGGAGCTTGTGCATGGAAAGGATTTTGGATCCACGCAAATCTTTCGACATCATCTTCTGGAAAGTACTTCGAAAACCATTCGGTAAGCTTCGATAGGTGTTCCGTGAAAAGGGCCATCAGGTCTTGAGAGACAACCAGTTCATTAGAAGCCGCATATTTATACAATTGCGGAAAGCAATCTTGACCGCTGCCTTCATTCATTTTTTTATTCCACAACTGCAGTTTCTTTCTAAATACCGTAATCCTCTCGGATAGTTTCAGAATGTGCGTGTTGTTACCTTGCAAAGACATTCAAATTATTTAGTTTCTCAAATATATCGCACCAATATGCTAGTTTGAGCAGAAAATCTGGTTCATTAAGAAATTTGGCAATTTCGTGACGTTCTTGCTGTAAAAAAGTATAATAATAATAATAATAATAATATTTATTTACATTAGGACATTACACCGACGAACACAAAAACCTAAACAATAATACAAAACTTAGAAACTAACAAAGAAAAAAACAAACTTAAAACTAAATAGGCCTGTGCAAGCCGGTGCAAAGCCAAATGTAAAAGGACCTGCCTCAGCTAAAATGCTAGTAACATGGCACAGTTGTCCATGTAACCAGCGCTGTGTTTCAGTCAGGTCCAAAAAACATGTTGGCAACCCAAACGCCCACACGAACATAACCACTTACATAGATACAATCATAACTCACCTACAAAACAACACTAACCTTAACCTACAATATCTAATATTATGCCTAATAAATATGAACCATATATGAGTAAAATTATCGCAGAAATCAATGTATTGTACCCTTCATGGAAATTAATTATAGATTGGAATTGTATTGTGGATTATAGGATGGGAATGTTTTCCTCTACTCTGAGGCTATTACACTGTTTAGAAGACCAAATATGAATCTATCTGTATCCTCGGATCTGAAGTGCCAGCAGATGCTCGTAAAGACGATAGCGAAACTCAGACTTATTGCCAATATTCCTGATCGGCGGCGGGATGTTATTATATATGTGACAAGCCATAACCCTAAAGGCACTCGACCCAGCAGTAGTTCTATGGACCGGCACAGTCAAAGGTGGACAAATACTCCGAATACCTTCACCACGTCGCGCCTGACGCCAGACAAGCTTCTCAATAAGGTATGTCGGCCTACCACACTTGATTACACCAAATAACATTGTGGCAACATGTAACTTATGTCTGGCCTCCATCCTCAACAGGTTTGCCCGATCAATGAAAGGTGTCACATGAGTTCTAGGTGGGATATGAAAGCAATATCTGGCACATGCATTTTGAATCCTTTGAAGCAACCGAAACGACCTGCGCAGCAAGCATGATCCATAGACGGTGAGACAGTAATCTACTCTGGACAGTATCAAGGCTTCACACAATCGAATACGTAAATTCACATTCACAAACTGCCGAATTCCATATAATAGCTTCAAACGATAGAAGCAACCACGGGCTAAGGTTGATATGTGCTCCTCAAAGTTTAGTGAAGGATCCATTAGTAACCCCAAGTTACGAACCAAGAACTCCCTACGCATCTGCACACCATGAAGTATTATTCTATCAGAAATAGCTTCTAAACGCTGGACCTGCGCCCTAGTACCTACCAGCATGTACACACTCTTTGAAGGGTTAAGCACCAAAGAATTAACAAGCGCCCAGTCATCAATTCTTGCAAGATCTTCGTTAAGCCTATCAACCGCTTCACATTCATGAGAACCTTTGCTGCTTATATAAATTTGCAGATCATCAGCGTAAATGTGATACTGCGAGTGTTTCATGCAGCTCACTATGTCAGCAGAGTATATTAGAAACAGCAAAGGGCCCAATATCGATCCCTGAGGAACACCCCTAGTCACAGCCTTAACCTCTGATCGATGCAATCCATCTGCTCCAGCAACCACTGTCACCTGAGACCTACCCTTCAGGTAGCTAGAGAACCATTTAACTGTATTATTACTAAAACCATATACACTCAGTTTCTGCAACAAGAGATCTATATTAAGTGAATCGAACGCCCTTGAAAAATCCAGTAGTACTAGAAATGATCCAAACCCTTGATCTCGACTAGTGAGGAGACCATCCACTACATCCATTAAGGCGGTGGCTGTACTATGGCCCCTACGGAACCCCGACTGATGAGAGGGCAGCAAACCACTCCTCTCGCAGAAACCTAGAGTCTGCCCATACACTACCTTTTCCAGCAACTTGGACAGGTAGGGGAGGATGCTAATAGGCCTCAAGTCACCGAATGAGCCCACACTGCTCTTTTTGGGTATGGGGTGGACAACAGCACACTTCCACTGTTCAGGAAAGACTGAGCTGGTGATAGAGCCGTTAATAATAGCACGTACCACATCCAATGTCATTGGCATTGTGTATCAATTTCTTTGTGCAATTCGAACACACGCGATAAGACATTTCCACATGAAAGCCATCTTGAATTGCAGTAATACAGCAGGGCCGTATGTTCAGCTCCCATATCCATGCATAGCTTTTTAAAAATTCTGGCCTTGAGAGGCCTAGTTTTTATGTAATTTACTGCACTTATTACACATTCTTATACTTGGTTCAGTTCAGAGCTCATTGATTTGCAAGAGCTTCTCTATGAATGATGCAATGTTTCCACATAGCATTCGGTGCTTTCTTACGAATGAGCGCTTGTATCCCCCCATACTTGCCAGACATGGTTCGAGCACCATCAGTACATACACCGATACACTTTTTCCAATCCAAACCATTTTCTGATATAAACTTGTCAAGAATTTCAAACAAGTCTTGGACCTTCGCGCTTTCGTTTAAAGTTTTGCAGAATAAAAGGTCTTCGACGATTATATTGTCAGCTAAAAAGCGTACATAGCAAATTAGATGTGCATCATTTTTACTGTCAGTAGCCTCATCAAGTTGCAAACCAAAGTCATTGCCTTTCATTTTTCTGTTAATTGGTTGATTTGGATTCACAGCTATGTCTTGAACAGAACATACATTCTGCATCAGCAGAGTCAGGAGGTACTTGGTCCATCAACTCATCATGTTCACTACCTTCATCAAACTGGATAACGTCTAGTTCCTCAGAGTCTTCTCCTTCACTATCATCCTTATTTTTCTTCGTTTGTTTGTTTCTCTTCGCAGTTTTCTTCTTATTCTTTGTCTTGACTAGTTTACTTTCTTTTTCTTGTCTCTTCATATTTTTATTTTCTAAATCATTTTTGTAG
The DNA here is from genome assembly GCA_030578115.1 of Leucoptera coffeella. Classification (NCBI taxonomy): domain Eukaryota; kingdom Metazoa; phylum Arthropoda; class Insecta; order Lepidoptera; family Lyonetiidae; genus Leucoptera; species Leucoptera coffeella. The sequence continues at coordinate 120,218 of JAMBLF010000556.1, read as the reverse complement.
GGAGAAGATGTTATGACTGCTGCTACAGCAGCTTTTCTTCCTCTGCTAGATACTTTTCTTCGTTTCTCTGGCACTGGACTTAAGGCATGCGGAGACGCCAGACCCAAACTGCTGCGATTAAGTCCAGAAGTCGAAGGTGCAGGTTCAGGTTGTAAATTAGCAGTTGTTTGTGGTATTTCTACCAGAACTTGACCAGTTTCAGATCTTGATTCTAGCGGAGGGATATTGGTTGTACAACCGTCTATTACAGCATTTTGTTGCGCAGCAATGAAGTCCACATCACTGAAGACATTTTTATTTAAAGGCCACAATCCAGTGACTTTGAACCCGTTGGCTGCAATTTCGCCTGTTTGTACTTTCAAATAGGATTTGCCAAACAGCTCCACAATATCATATGGACTTAGAGGTCTGTTGTTGTCTCTAATCCACATGCGTATTTCCTCACTATAGTATGTTTTTAAAGGCCCCATGAAAGTTTTATCTAACGGCTGCAATTTATGAGTCGTATGAGGAGGTAACGAAACTATGTCCACGTTATTTTCCCTAGCAATATCTATTATATCGATATTGTGAGTATGACTATAGTGTCCATCTAGTATCAGTAAAACCCTCGATTCAGGTGTCGGGTTGGTGTGTTGAATAAAGTGCTTGAACCAGTTTGTAAAGATGTTCATTTGTATCCACCCTGATGGATGTGCAACTCCGACTGATCCTGGAGGACAGCCTCTCATTAGCTGAGCACTCATATTTTTTCTTGGAAAAATAATGAACGGTGGCACAAAATGACCACTATTGTCATTACTACCACCAAACAACTATTGTCATCAGAGATCCTCTTTCTGCTGAAGTCAGTGCAGCTACCTGGCGTTTACCTTTGTGGCCGATGATTTGTGGTATCTTACTTTGTACTATTGTGAGGCCTGATTCATCCACGTTGTAAATACGATTTGGTGGATAGTTATTTTTAATGTAAAGCTCTTCAAGGAGGTTGAAAAAGGTTTCCACTTTTTCTTTATCAAAGCCAAATCCTCTGGCAAATGATGTACCAGTTGGTCTTCTTATCGAAAGTTTATCTTTATGACGATTTAAAAATAACTTTAACCACTTTTTTCCAGCCATACCTGATTCACCGAAGGGATTCTGCAAATTGTTTCGCTAGCATGAACGCCATACGGCGGAGATCATTTCTTGTTAAACCGCAAAACTTGGTCTCCATTATTAGTATGTATTCTACTAGCTGACGTTCAAGTTCGGTGCCCAAGATAGTTTTTCGTGCCTCTTCTTGAGACTGTTCATCTTTTTGGCAGAGACGAAATAAAGTTGTCCTAGGCACTTGAAAATGCTTTGCCGCTTTCAAATACCCCATTTTCTTTTCCCGGACGAATTTTATAGCTTGTGCAATTTTTTCTTCATCCCAGGTTTTACGTTTGGTTGATTGTGAACCGGACATTCTAAAAACAAACATCACATATATTTTTTAAAGCGTAATAGCAAGTATCTATCATATGAAATAATGAGACCTAATTATGGGATATTCCATAATTAGACACCGACGACTGTCCATATTTGGATTTTTATACTAGTTCAAACTCTTAATAATATTAATGACAAAAGATCACAAATGGTGAAATAAACATAATACCGATATACTAAATAGTATAACACTTATGTATAAAAACATAATAGCTAGTAATACTCATTTATTACTTACCAAATTTTCAGCACGACAATAAAACAAAACACGTCTGCCACACGTGAAGCGTTCGCGCAACTGACTCGATCGTGTGAGTGCGATAGTTAGTAGACCGAATGAAACAGAAGATGGTTGCGTTTCATACTTATAGTCAGAGAAATGAAGGTATTCCATATTAGGATACTATTTCATATTTGGTGACTTTCCTCTAATATTCACCATGTCGAGAGCAGCCGGTAGAATAAGCTCTTCTGCAATAGTATGCGGCTTTTTGCATTTTACCACCCTGTATGCAACCTTGAATGATGCTAACAGTGCGTTATTAGGTACTGATGCTTGCTGAGTGAATATGTTTTTTGTTTTTATAAGGGTTTGGAATTTCCGTTGAAAAAAATCACGCGATTTTTCAGTCATACTTGGATGAGTTGTCTCGAGATGTCGCTTTAATTTCCTTGGAAGCATACTTTCGGATGATAGTATTTTCAAACAAAGCACACACTGCGGTTTTTCTTCATTGTTTACTTGTATTGAAGTAAAACAAAAGTTCAAATAGCTATCATCGTATTTACGATATTTTCGTTTCTTTGCTTCGCTGCCGCCGCTACTAGTAGATGCATCATCATTTGAACCACCACCTTGTTTATTTAATAAAAATCTGTCCATTTTACGTGAGATTATGAGTATTTGACAAAACAAAAAAGGAAATGAATTCAGGGTTACCATAAAAAAAAATGTATCTTTTCTTTTTCTCTTAAGAATATATTATGCAAAAAGTTATTGCGATTGTTATTAGTTAACTTATTTTTTTTTTAAAATAACATAACAATTAAGTGTTTCAAATAAAGTTTTGAGTAGTCAAAAATGTTGATCTTATGTAATATTTAATAATGCTGGCAAGATGTAAGAACAAGACACTCAGCCTCTGTTATTTCTATCCCTCTCGGCTCGGATTTGCTCTGTGTATGATGTGTTCAATTTAATAGCTTATTGTGTTGAAATAGTGTTCATTTTCGTAAATATGTACTTTGATAGTTATCAGTCCTGTTTGAATATAAAGTCTTAGCGTCCACACGACAGAAGCGCCATTTTGCAAACTAAGCTTTATCCGTCAAAAAAATAACAGAACTTTGGACTTCTGGTTTATTTTCGATAATTGAGTTCAAAGTCCGCTAAAACAACTTTAGTAAAAATGGAGGAAACATGAAAAATATACACGGCGCATAGGATGGATCTACATATTTTAACATGTAGTTATCATCTCATACGCATCACAATATTAATAATGTATTTTATTTTAACATAAGAGCACTAAAATAAAAGAAAAATTCTATTCAATTTATTTTTTAGCGGATTTTGGTGCAAACATTTTATTATAGACGGTTTTGAAACTCATCTATTCGCTTATGGCGGCTTTTGATACTAACATTTTTTCTATGCGGTCCGAATAATTGTCCTCAAAACCATGTTCACAGAAATCTTCATTAAAAATATTACAGGCTTCAGCAGCTGATAAGCTATCAGAATCAGCAATTTCTAGTCTTTGTTTTAAGTGAACGTAATATTCCAAAAAAGGAAGATTAACCCAATTAGCTCCGAAATGTTTTTGCAAAAGGTTTGTGACATCGTCTATTTTTTGCTTTTTCGGGATAATATTGTGAGTTGAAATCACAGTAGGATTGATCATAGTATTTTTTTATGATTTTTGGTTATTACACTCTTTGAATTAAGCTCGCTTTTGTAATTTACCTCGCCTTGTACGGAAACATTTTCGTTCTTAGACCGGGTCAGAAAAAAACGCTTAGCCTTCATAAATGGGAAATTCCATGAAGTAGTTGGCTTCAAAATGCTTGCATAACTGTGCCTCCAGTCATAAATAGTTACATCTGCTAGGTTTATGGCTTTGCCATAACTCTTACATATTCATCAGGAGATGTCACTACTTCCTTTGTTCGCAATTCTTTTTCGATCCGAGCAAAAACGCGGTCGGGTGTTCGGGGTAAAATTCAAAATCCTGTAATTGAGGATAAAAAATCCTGATTTTCGAGAAAAAGGCCGGTCTTGCGAAAATTTTACGCCTTTACCCGTAGAATAAAATAAAAAATCTATTTTCAACTAAGTGTTTATTCAGTGAAAGATAGAAAAGTCATAAAACAATTAAACTTATTATAAAAAAAATGCAAACTTAATTGTATTTTTTATTGCCAGAAACAGCTTTCAAAATTTGTTGTTGCCCGCAAATATGATTAAAAAACTCTTCACAAGAATAATCTTTCCAATTATATTTTGTAAGGAGTCAGATGGTAACCCTAGGTGGGATGAAAGAGTGACCTACAATAGGGTAAATTATTTAAACTTTTTTAGGAGCTTTAGAATAAAGCCATTTACTCAACATAGCTACCATGCTTGTATTTTTATTTTGTCCCGAACAACCGTCACACACAACGCGGAGAACTTTAATATCATCATTAAAACTTGTCTTTTTCAGGTAATCGTACCTACGTCTCGTTGTTTCAAAGTTATTCACCTCTTTTTTGGTTTTCATATTATTACTCTTAAACTATGAAAACGAAGGAAAAAACATCACAATGTATCAGTTAATAAAAAAATATGAAACATTTTCGATATCGGAAGTAAATGAAAAGATTTTTATTCATGATTAATAATTAACGGGACTTATCGCGTAAGTTTCTATATAATAAAATTACCCATGATTAATAACAAACGGGACTTATCGCGTATGTTTTTATATTATAAAATTACCTTTTATTAACCCGACGTTTCGATCCATGGCTACTGCAACGTAGCCGAAACGTCGGGTTAATAAAAGGTAATTTTATTATGTATAAACTAACGCGATAAGTCCCGTTAATTATTAATCATGAGTATAAATCGCGAATCTCTTAAAACTATAAGATTTTTATTGTTTAAGAAAAAAGATTTTTTAATTTTCGTGATAACTTTTTTTAGCAAATACAAGCAAATGTAATGTTATAGATTTTATTACACTGTCTTCTATTTTTTGCTTATTATCATCGTAGCATTTGAAATTACCAGAAATGAATATGTGACATTTGTAATGGCCAATACCATCAGGGACCAATTTGGATTGCTCCTAGGAGTTCGTACACCTTTGATTTTATTCTTAGAGTTTGCGGCATATCCTGATTATCGGTACAATTTAAATCAAATGCAATGACAAAATGCAATTCCTAGTTGACTGCAACGTTAGAGCCACCAGCAAGGCAAGATTGAAATTCTTCGTCAAAACAAATTGCTTCTTCCAATGACTCGATTCCAAACATGGCTTACTTGTCCAATTTAAACGGCCACAAAGCAAGCGAACTTTCTTTTAATTGGTATCGATAGGCAGGAACCGTTAATGCATCGTTTAAGTTTTAGTTAAAAATGTTTCAAAAGAACTGTTTCAAGATAGCTACAGACATTGCATCGACAGTCTATAATGAGAGGATTATTTGATTCTAGTTCAGACATTTTTATAAAATATTGGAACAGATGTAGACTGCTTGAATTTGTACGGATCATACGAGTAAGTTATTAGTTCACCTGCCAATTTAAGATAGTTTGTTATTGATTCAGAGCTTAACACATTAATCTCATCTTTCATGTGTTGGTTTTCAATATATCCATAGCTAAAAAGAAAAAAACTGAATTCAGTCCACAGGTATTTTTAAGTTTTAATTGTGTTCTCAATTTCAACCCTGGAACATAAGATACAGCGTTTTTCATGCATTTCATTTGTTTCTTCCCAGGTTTTTCGTTTCGTGGTTGATTACGAACCGGGCATTAATAACAAACATTACTCCTAACCGTACTTAATATTATCCTAAAAATCTTAAAGATATTGAATACAACTAGGATTAATGAAGAAAATGTCAAAGAGTGAAATAACCGTTATTTTAAAATATATGATATTTAAAAATATTGCCACGTGACTGACATCATTAAATCACTATGATGATGACGACGAAAATACAACCACTGATGCAAATGCTTATATGTGGCAATACTGTATTGATCATATATTTTTCAAACACTTTAGTCTCTATCCAACCGCGTTTTGTAGCTGCGTATTGAGTGTTATCGTATGCTTTCTGAGACATCCATTGATCCCATATATATTCACCACGATAAATAATTTACGGTGCCAATTTCTCACCACCAGCACTTACCGTGAATAATACAGTTACGTTATCTTTGCCACTGGTAGCAGTTGTACGAGTGCTGGCATAACCCCTGGCACCAATCACTTTAGTTTTTTCAGGGTCTTTACTGAAGCTTGATTCATCTAAGTTCCATATATTTTCTGGCTTATACTCTAAATTAAGATTACTTATACATGAACCAAGTACTTCAAAATAATTGTCGATTATGAAAGGATCACAGGCAATTTTTCTCGACATCTCTACCTGTTGAGGTTTTTTTCTAGAAAGTTTGTGTCTTTTCATAAATCCAGTGAACCAGTCGTATCCTGGCAAATTGTTTTTGAAATTATTTTTGATTTTGTTTTGTATGACAAAATGCAATTCGTAGTTGATTGCAACGTTAGAGCCATCTGCAAGGCAAGACTGAAATGCTTCTTCCAATGACTCGATTCCAAACATGGCTTACATGTCCAATTTAAACGGCCACAAAGCAAACTTTCTTTTAATTGGTATCGATAGGCAGGAACCGTTAATGTATCGTTTTGTAAAGATGGTTCTGTAAAAATGGTTCAATTATAGTGTTTCAAGAGAACTACCGATATTGCATCGACAGTCTATAATGAGAGGGTTATTTGATTCTAGTTCAGACATTAGAAAATACTTAAGGACTACATCTGCTCGAATTTGTACGGATCATAAGTTATTAGTTCACCTGCCAAACATTTAAGATATTGTGTTATTAATTCTGAGCTAAACACATTAATCTCATCTTTCTTGTGTTGGTTTTCAATACATCCATAGCTAAAAAGGAAAAAAACTGAATTCAGTCCACAGGTATTTTTAAGTTTTAATTGTGTGTTCTCAATTTCCAGTCGAACATAAGATACAGCGTTTTTCATGCATTTCATTTGTTTCTTCCCAGGTTTTTCGTTTCTTGGTTGAAAACGAACCAGGCATTAATAACAAACATTACTCCTAACCGTACTTAATATTATCCTGGAAATCTTAAAGATATTAAATACAACTAGGATTAAAGAAGAAAATGTCAAACAGCGAAATAACCGTTAGTTTAAAATATATGATATATAAAAATATTGCCACAGTGACTGACATCATTAAATCACTATGATGATGACGACGAAAATACAACCGCTGATGCCATGGCGTTTGTACTCATTATGAACCTGTCGCTATGGTTACGCGAATGCATCCAGCCGCTGCAAACGAAATTTAAGCACCAATATTTTCTTTTCGTTTTTCTTCTTCTTTACAGCACTAACTATTTCGCCCACCGTAGGGCATATGCCTCTCCAATCTTCCTCCACTGTGCACGATTTTCTGTTTTTCTAGTCCAGAGGGAGCCAGCTACCTTCGACAGATCATCAGACCATCGGGCAGGTGGTCTGCCGACACTTCTTTTTAGATGTCTAGGTCTCCATTCCAGGACGCGCTTACTCCATCGTCCATCATCTCTACGACACACATGTCCGGCCCAAGCCCACTTCAGCTTAGCAACTCGTTGTCCTATGTCCACAACTTTGGTGCGCTGTCTTATGGTCTCATTCCGGACCCTATCCCGTAAAATGATGCCGAGCATGGCGCGTTCCATGTGTCTTTGTGTGACCTTTAATCTTTGCATCATTTTGTCTGTCAAAGTCTATGTCTCAAGTGCGTATGTCATAGTTGGTAGAACACATTGGTCAAACACCCTCGTCTTGAGGGACTGTGGCAGCTTAGACTGAAGTACATGTCTCATCTTCCCAAAAGCTGCCCAGCCCAGCTGTACTCTCCGTTTTTCTTCAGTTCGTTCCAATTGAAGATCAAAAAGAATCCCAAAGCGTACATACTCGTATGTAGCTAGTTTGGCATCACAAATGACTAAATATTTCACCGACAATAGATTTTATTCATTTACTAAACCTTTCGGTGACGTACTAGTTGCAAGGCAAACCATAGACAATGCTGATTTTGCATCATAAACAACCAGACTACATTTCGGTATAATAAGTTTTTTTGTTAAAAATTGGAGACTGCCGCTTTTGATATTATATGACTCATATGTTAAGATTATAGATTTATTAAGTGTAATGCGGGAAAAGTTCTACGCATTTGTTGTAATAATGCCACTATAATATTGTAAATATTTTACTTCTTTTTGTAATTAAAATGGAAATAATAATTGCTTTTTTTTATATGATTAACCCATAAATATACTGTTACATGCATCGTATAGTTACATACACTTGAGTCACCGAATAACCAGACAGAACCTCGGAGAAAAATAACTACAGTGTTTGCATGGCAGTTACAGACAAGAACAAATCTCAAAACAAAAATATATATACTTATTCAATTGGTACCCATACAGATTATTAAGTTATAAAAAAAACACAAAAATATCTTTACACTTTTAATCACTTAGAGGATTAAACATAAGATTAGTTATTTTAACCTAGCTATAGTATTTAAAAGTTCTTAATTCTTGACAAGCATTAGTTGATTGATATTCATATATTCTTGTGCTTGTAACACAAACATAATCAAAGTATGTCTTGAAAAAGGATATCTACTTTGAAAACTCATTTTGTTTGTTAACTTAATAAATACACATAAACTTTTGATAAGATCAAATACTACTGCTTTTTGTTCACTAAATAAATAAATATTGATTTGGTGAATATAGTTTTTGTGTTTAATTATTTTGGAAACACTACAAGAAAGGGATGGTAATAAATATCAGCATAATTATGTTTTATTTATTATAAATACTACAATAAGCCTGGGTACATTAAACGAAATATATCTTTTCACTGATAAATAAACATAGATGCTTAATATTTCCTCATCTTACTAAACATTATTTCAACTGAAAACAATAGTCTTAAATTACATTAATTAATGAAGCATGATTTTACACGAAAATGCTAAATGACTTACTGATACATTCTTCAAGATTACAAATTAAGTTATTCCACTTGATACTCATAATTAAAATTATAGAAACACGGTTTTAACTCACCATTATGATATAGCTTACTTTGAGAAAGATAATTCCTATAAGCTTGAAACCATTAGGTAACCCTTTCTATATCATTGAGCTAAAACCATCTATAATTATAAAGAACTCATGGACTCACGTAATACTCCTTACAACTAAACAATCATACACAGAGATAAATAATTCCATAATCAGATCATTGCTTAGGCTTCAGACTCGCCGGACGCCTCTAAAGGATTGCTTTCATCATCCAGCATTGGTACTATCAACACGTCTTTCGCAATAATAGAGTATTTCATTACAAAATGAGTGAACCGTTTGCAAAGGTGTGTCTCTTTCTCAAACGCGTCGAAAATAGCACGGTGATGGAAATAGGCGTGGGAAAAGATACGGTAGACTCGCCTGCATACCGATCCCAGCTTTGCTACGGACGATTCTTTGATGCTCACTCTGTGAAAGTAAAATCAAGGTATTTAATAAAATTATTTATTTTATATGGGATATATAGAAAGAGTGTGTTGTGTGTCCCATATTAATGTGTGCCTGAACAGATAATAGTCAGTGCTTGTAAATGGCAACATGGCTTACCACCTGTCATATTGAGTACTGACTATCTGGTTAACACATGGGATCAAGGTAGCCATAGAATTACTACCGCCATGAAGGCGGAGATGGAAACCTGAACCTTTGACTACCCTGCAAGATTAAATGGTTGGGAATGCGTTTGACTTTTTCTGTGAGTAGCATAACTAGCTAAGACATTAGAAGAATGTTAACTAGCTGCCTTTCTTCCCATTGGTTTACAACCAGTCTCATTAAGTGCTGACTATCTGCTTAAGATGTGAGTTTGAGATAAAATCACAAACAGAACACTGCAGTTTCTGAGATGCAAACTTGAATTTTTGACAACCTCACAAGGGTTATGATTTTAAATCTCTATGTTAGTGTTATTTACCTGCTTGGAAAGTATTTGTAGCTGTTTAGCAAACAGGCGGCCCCATCTAGTGTGTGACGAGTGTAATCAATTGCAGGACACTCCTTGGGCGTCTTGTGAGCAGCGCACAGGAAAATCCACTGCTCCGTAGCAGTCATCTGAGTGCATGTCTCCGGTTTACATTCTCGCTGTAAACGGACAGCTAAGCCGTTTAACTCCATGCAGAGTTGTCTGAAAGTATAACACCAGTTCTTTTTAGTACTAAATATAGAAAATAATTAAATTAGGAAACAATGGAAGTGAGATTCCTCTGGCAATGCTTCTAGTGGGTGACCACCGTATGCTTGATTCGTAGGGCTTACAAATCACTATGTAAAGTATTTTTTTTTTTTTTTTTTACTTCTTTATTAAGCCATTCACCGCTAAGGTTATGTCGGCTGAAGTACAAACACTGATGCCACGGCGTTTAGACTTCTTGTTATTCAGTCGCCATGTTTACATCAACGCCGCCAGCCGCTACAACCGAAGAAAAATGCATAGAATATTTATAAATGTTAACTAGTACCTCAAGTGTTCATATTTCCAAACGCCCTCATCCTGTGCTTCTGGCATTTTAAAGATTGCTTCAAGATTGGCTGGGTCTCTTCGAATCGTTTGTTGTATGTATTGTTGAACAGCCAATGTACTGTCCATTTCTTCAAAAGGTTCGTCGGGCCAGCGACAAAAATCCTAATAATGAAAGTAACAATTACATATCATACTTAGGTTTCCGTAAATTGTATTGGAATTACAAAACCGAATAATTTAACTGAAAAACTTACTTTAGCTTTGGTTCCAGGTAGATTACGTCTAAGAATTTGTACGCTTTCTGCCATTGTCATTCTGTTTTCTCAATGATACTCTACTCAGAGAAAAAGTTATAATTTGGTTAAGTTAGATGTGGATTCTATTTATGCGAAAAGAATGAGAAATCTATAGAAACTACTACAGTAACAATCGAGAGAAAACACTTTAAGATAATCAATTCAATTCAATATGAGAAGTCGATTCGATTAATGGTATTCTACATTCAAGAATAATAATAATTTTTGTTTATGTGCAAATAAACTATTTAGGAAATAAAAGAAAAATATTGCTAAAAATTATACTATTGTAAAAATTTGGGCCTAAGCCTTGAGCTAACGTTAAGTTAAAATATGGATTTATTAGTCAACTTGGTAGCGATACCTATAACATTTATAAAAGTGATTATGTTAGTCACTTAGTTATCAATCAGACGATGTGTACATATTATCGTGAACTTTTCCCAGCATATTAGGTGTTATTGTTAATGTATCCTCAAACTATATAGAATATAGACGTTACATGTTATTGCTACTATTATTTCAAAATAAGTTACACAGTGATCTAAATTGTTTTGTTGACATTATACTGTGAATCCAAAACATTGTTTTGTTTCCTTTTGTTTGTTGTGAGTGAGCTATTTGAGCTAGCGTACATAGGTACCTCATTATTCTCTTTAAACTAAGTTTAGTGGAAAGCCTTATATAGGAGAATGTGCATTTATCTGTTTAGTGGTATACTGAAATCGTCATCCTGGATGCACTAAATAATAATTAGAATATTAATGCAGTAGTGCCCTCGTGCACATTTGATTAGTTATCATGTGCTCTAAATGGATATTAATTACATTTGTAAGTATTTTAAGTTACGCCAATTCCAAGGAACCAAGCGCAGATATAAGTGAGAATTCATTTGGATCTCACAACAATGGCGTAATTGCTGCGTTCGGAGATTTTAATTCTGACGAATTGACTGATGTGTTCATTATAGTCAACAATTCAGTAATAGAGGTTCTTCTAGCTCATGAAAATGAACCTCTGTTTAGACCGTCACCTTACAGATGTGTGTTAGATGGCTTGAATATAACAAGTGTGGTCCCTGGTGACTTTGATGGTGATGCTTACATGGACATTTTGATCACAACCCACAATCCTAAAGGCAAGGATACTCATGATGTGAGAATTTTCTGGGGTAGTGAACCCACTCTCAACTGTACCAATGCAAAGGAAATCAAAGCGACAACAATAGGCCATCCTTTAGCCATGCATAACAATAAAGACATGATATTGAGTCTATTTGGATTGAATACAAAGAAAGAACGAGTATTTTGGGTGTTTGACAGAACAAGAACTGTACCTACTGAGGTGAAAATGATAGGGCAACCATTGAAGGAAATCAAACTCCCTCATTCCCATGCCTTCTTAGATGTCAACAATGATAATGCGGCTGACTTGTTAATAACTACTAAAATGGATATAGAAATTTGGTTGTCTAGCACTGGCACTTTTTACTATAATAATAGCATTCCATTTTTGATTGGGAAACCCATTTATGGTCAAGCTTTATTCACTGATGTGGCCCTTACTGGACAGTTCTTCCTTATAATACCTGTTTGTTATGATCTCCAGTGCATTAACAGCACAGTGTTGATATTTGACAAAGAATGGCATGATATGAAAGTAGACTTTAATGATGGCAAAGGAACTCTATGGAGGTTTGTACCTCCTAGGAATGAAACCTACTTGGAGACTATAATATTGAGGAATGGAGATTACAACATGGATGGATACCCTGACTTTGTGGCAATATTAACTCCTGTTAATAGTTATAATCCACGAGCGTTTTTAATACGTAATGAGCCATGTTACGAAGCTGATTGCAAGTATCACAGAAGCTTTGTTGTAGCATGGGAAGAGTTCAGTTCTTTTGGTGATAACGTTGTCATGGCAACGTTTTATGATTTCTACATGAATGGAGTACTAGACATCATTTATACAAAGAAGAATGTGACAACGGGTGCCTATACTATGCATGCGTTTAGAAATGAACAGGAGTTTGATACAAACTTTATTAAAGTTGTAGTTGTTACTGGACTGACGAATAAGAAAACGCCAACTATCAATGGTACCTTCTACTCTAGGAAGGTTACATTTGGTGAGTAACTAATATTAATTGATGCTAAACAATTATTCCACTTTTTCACTTTGATATAACTCATTCAGAGCCAACGACATATATTCACGTAGTTTCTACTTTGAAAGAAGTTATGTTTATACTAAAAACGAATACCTTGTGTAATGCTACTTGTTTGTTGACTTTGAGTATGCGACCAGAGGTTCTAAAAGTTTGTTGAACTTTCCATCAAATTCACTACGTAAGCTTGTTTATTATAATATTAGTACTTACACAATAATATGTTTCTGAGTGAATTTAGTCGATAGATGAGTAAATAATTTATATACCATACAAACAACAAAAAATATTATAAATTTAATAATATATAAGTAAGTTTGAGAATCACATCATATTTACCTAAATATCCATATTCCGCCATAATTCCTGGTTTAAAATCACTATACTGTTGCCACAACCTTATCTCTTTCGTTGCACAAACAGAACTAAGGAAATAAACTACCACAATGTATTATTAACATATTTAGAAACATTAAACTTCGCGCAGAGCCGCGGACAAGCCTCGCGTGTTCATGACCGTTTGTATGGCGGCTCCGCTAGTAAGACGCTGCAAAATGGCGCAGCGTCGAATGAGTTAATGAGTATATTTATGTACACACATAGGTACCAAATATTCTTGCCCTCAATAACTACTAGTATGTAGTTATAGGCAGTTACTATGAAGGACTGAAATAGTAATGTATCAATGTTAATTAACCCAAAGTGGCAGGCAGTAATGTAAACTCAGCAATAATGTAAACGGGTGTATAAACATTTCCAAAATATTGCCAAAATATACTATTCTATAAGACACATATTAGTCATCATTAGTATGCACTCTCTGCAATGTTATGTATGATATGGACATGTGAACCTATCACTACACTGAAAGGATTAATGCTTATGAATGTTGAGGTGTATGTCTAAATACTGCTTTATTTAATTGTTAGGTTTTTAGTTTATAGCCTACACAAATTCATAACTATTAACTCTCTTTAAAAATCATGATATATGTACTTACAAACTTTAACTAATCAATCTTTTACAGGAACCAACCTACCAGGCCCGAAGATCAGCTACAACACCTGGTCTCAAGAAGGCATCTACCGCACAGGCGCTTGTGCCCAGCTCCCTCAATCAGCATACTTCGCCCTTCAACTACCCTACTCCATATTCGGCCTGGAGAGAACACCCAACTTTGTGGAAAGCCTCGAGATAGGCTTACTAGGAAGTTCTAAGAGTTTTAGTCAGATTATTCCCAACTCTCAGATTGTTGTAGTGCCTAATCCTCCAGATAATCCTAGCCAATGGAAAGCGCAACTGTTCCTTACGCCTAGCAAAGTTATTCTGCGCAGTTTCCTTGTGGTCACAGCTATACTGGTGGTTATTTTGGGGATATGGGCGTTCCTGCATTGGAGAGAACGGAATGACAATGATGATTTTATAAAGTTGCTTGCGCAGTAAACATTTTCTATATAACTAAGTATATTATTATGTAATTGTAAATAAAAGTACTGATTCTGTTTATACATTATATTTTAAGAACTAAAAATAATTGTTTTAATTATAAAACTCTTTACAATTATTCAATGTGAACTTATAAGCTTCGCTATGATCTCACACAACTTTATTGTCCACATTTCACTAGACAATCTCTTCACTTGATAAGTAGTGAAATATCCATCCCCTTGTACTGCAAAAATTTGCTGTACTTACATGGCTACATACTGAACTTGAAACTTTACATACACATTTGTCACACATTTCCCTAATAAATGGGTAAACCGAGATAGGTCTTAGAACTTAATGTCTAGATTTGTGTTTCTTTTCCTTGTCCTTCTTTTTTTCCTTATGCTTCTTTTTATCCTTATCCTTTGGATGCTGTTTCTTTTCTAATTTCTCCAGTTTCCTGTAAAAAGAAAATGTTTCATAAAAATGTTCAGAAATATAATGTTTATTAAAACTCAAGTTGTCAAGAGTGGCAAGGGTTTCTAGACTGAAATCATCCTGCCAGATAGATAGGCTGATTTGTTTTGTTAAGGCTCAATGTCCCTGACCAGCCACTCAAGGATTTAAATAAGAAATTATGTCACATAGACCTTAGATATTAAGTTATTTCTGTTAGCCTTTGAGGTCATCATGACATTAATATGGAATATTATAGCTTAATAAGTTCTTGCCCATTGCTAAATACATTTACATGCATACACATCATGCTTGTTTCCCTGCAGGTAAGTGGAGATTATGACCAATAATAATGGTCTTTACACACAGATAGATAAACTAGTGACATTAGAGTGTGTATAAGGAGGTATATGACTGTCAATGAAGATAAAACGATATGTCAGAATCAGTCCAGATGTGGATCCATGATATATACAGGGAGACTGATGATGTGTCTGTATGTATTAACACGTAGATGAATACTCACTTAAGCAATTTCTTCTTCTGTTTCTTTGTTAATTGGCTTATCAAATCCACTTCCGAGAAGGATGACGTGTCAATATCTTCAATCTTAGTTGGCGCCAAGGGCAGTGCGCCAGGTTTCATCACCAGACCCGTATCCTTCATCTGCTGCATCAAGGTTGGAACATCTGGCTTCTCCTCTTCCTCGTCTTGAGCTGATGAGGACGCCTGTAAAGCCCTCGCTTCACTCATTGATAGGGTGTACATGGAGCATTCCTTGTCTGAAAATTTTAAGCAGTAGCTTTATGACTAGTTATAGGTAGGCATGGCACTTCATGTCATATTTATTAGATGCCTGTCCAAAACCAAAACCTAGTATGAGCATTTTGTTTTCAAAACAATTTTTTCAAAATTTCCTAATTTAATATAAAACTGTATCTAATGCAAAAACTGCTCTAACACACTCAGAACCAAAGTTTATACTTATTACTTTGATAATTTCATACTTTTGCACAAGCACATAATTTAGTTTGTTTCGCATCTCCTGTAAAATTTACTAAATGGCTCTTAATAGGTTTTGGTTTGGGACAGTTGAAATATTGCTAACCTTAACTAAGCGACAAAGAGTAAGAGTCATTACAACTACATTGTAAGCTGCACCGTTACAGTAATTTACCTTCATTATATCAGTACTACATACACTTTACACTAGTATCACATGGTTATTTAACATGATGAATTACTTTAATATTGGGCTGAACATGCATTGCCCCAGATAATAGACCTTTATGCCTAGAATGGGTCAGTTAAGCAGTTATAGTATTGATGTACTAAATATATAAGAAATTAGTATGATAACAATAATTACCTGTGTTGATATGGCCCCATTTGTGACACTTAATACATCTGACATTCCTCACTAATATACCAAAAGGCTGATCCCTTATCTCATTGTCTCCTTTACAGTAGCTCTCTCTTGGCGCGTTGTATTTCCTTTGCCATTCAAACTTATATTCTGGTTCATTGTCTTCTCGTTCCCTTTCCTTTTTCACACCAGGAGGAGGCTCATACATGAAGTTCAGGCTTAGCTTATCCTTGCTCTCTTTACTTAGCATAGCCCTGAAAAGAAAATACTATATAGTAGTCACATAAAAACTAGATGTATTGATATTGCACAAGGTTAAATATTGTATGTACTCACTTGTTTTCATGCAGTTCTTGTTCCTTTTCATACTGGTTCCGGAGCTCATCTTGTTTCTTTTTGTAAGCCTCGCTTTTCTGCTCAGCCATCCATACCTGAAGTAAACAGAAAGTATGTTAAGTTGTGGGTCCATTAATGAAAAAACTATTAAATTGTATGAAGGCTTACCCTCTTCAAGTTATCTCGAGACGCAGGATGGAAGAATTTTTTACACATGTAATTATTAAAACCCTTTCCCATTTTGACTGAGTGGATTTGCACATGTACAAATATGAAAAATAGGTTGGTCCCACCTAATACAAACTTTAGATTACTGTTAACAAAATGGAAATAAACATATTCTAGAGTACCCGCCACATAAGGTGGCAGTAGCCAAACTTGGAACTAAATTTGACGTTTCCGCCATTGCGTGTTATTTTGTATGAAAGGTAAATTTAGTATTACCAGCGTTGTGTTTTTTGCCCACTCTTTGTAATTTTTATGTTTGTTAAGGGTGATTATAATAAATTGATTTCCGGAGTTTCTTGTTAGTTCTTCTCCAAGCTAGGGTCTCCGCTAATCTAACCTCGGTAAAAAATATGTAAAGACAATGCTCAGTGCCATGTTTGAAATAGTTTTTTTAATTTATACTTAGATCATAAGATAACTTTCAAAGAGAGCTTGTGATAGGGCCTATTTTAAATAAACATATTTTGACTTAGATATATTAATTTGTTTTATTTGAGTTTATAGCTCTGCAACCAAAGATCGTTACAAATGAAACCTCAATATAATGTATCGAGCCGTATGGCACAGTGAGTGCTAGTTTTGGCGTGTTTACTGGCAACACTGGATTACGCGACTGTGGCGACGCCTCCAACTGCCACCGTATGTGGCGGGTACTCTAGTACGACACAGCCATCGATCTGTTTTTATTTATTTCAATGTTTTTAATTCAATTTAAAATTGTATTGACAGGTTTTT
Organism: Leucoptera coffeella; assembly: GCA_030578115.1. Lineage (NCBI taxonomy): Eukaryota > Metazoa > Arthropoda > Insecta > Lepidoptera > Lyonetiidae > Leucoptera > Leucoptera coffeella. The sequence continues at coordinate 102,845 of JAMBLF010000556.1, read as the reverse complement.
TATACCGTTGCTCTGTGATCCTAGGTCTGTGTTGAAGAATTTTTCATATTGTATTTGATTGCGAATAAGTGTTTGAATATAAAGTGGCTGTTACGAAATAAAATTAAATGATTTCAATTCAGCTGTTTTGGAATGTACTAGTAAAATCTCTCTCTATGCTTATTAAGATTTTATAATTTGTTACCATGTTACGATGTAGGAGTATCATAATATTATAGAAGTGACAGTTCTTGATAAATAAAAATATATTTTCAACCCTTGTTGTAGAGTACCCGCCACATACGGTGGCAGTAGCCAAACTTGGAACTAAATTTGACGTTTCCGCAATTGCGTGTTATTTTGTATGAAAGGTAAATTTAGTATTACCAGCGTTGTGTTTTTTGCCCACTCTTTGTAATTTTTATGTTTGTTAAGGGTGATTATAATAAATTGATTTCCGGAGTTTCTTGTTAGTTCTTCTCCAAGCTAGGGTCTCCGCTAATCTAACCTCGGTAAAAAATATGTAAAGACAATGCTCAGTGCCATGTTTGAAATAGTTTTTTTAAACCACGTTAGGCGATAGGGATCATAATTATTGTTAAGGAAAAACTGGCACACTGCTCACTTTCTTTGTAATCTTTATGTTTGTTAATTATAAAAATAATAATCTTTATTGTTGTTATACTTAGATCATAAGATAACATTCAAAGAGAGCTTGTGATAGGGCCTATTTTAAATAAACATATTTTGACTTAGATATATTAATTTGTTTTATTTGAGTTTATAGCTCTGCAACCAAAGATCGTTACAAATGAAACCTCAATATAATGTATCGAGCCGTATGGCACAGTGAGTGCTAGTTTTGGCGTGTTTACTGGCAACACTGGATTACGCGACTGTGGCGACGCCTCCAACTGCCACCTTATGTGGCGGGATCTCTAATCAATCAAGTTGTGAAAATTATTTCGTGCAACAAGTGTAGTCTATTATATTGGTCCCTATTTTTTATCTGTTTGTTTTTATTGATAAGAAATAAGTGCTTAAACGAGTGTATAGTTAAAACCTGGATAAATTATTCGTCTACGCCTCAATACTAGAAACCTTGTGATACAGGCTAGTGATAGGACCTAAATTCTTAGCATACAGATTATCAGTGCTAAAAATACTGTGGTCCGCTGAGGTACTTTACTTGTTAGTGTTAATGATAACTGACTAGTTCCCTTGCAAATATATTATTTTTTTAGTGCTCGGCTTCCAGTTTCCTTTCGTAGTTCATTTGTGATAAGACATTGCTTTGTTTGTTTTGTAAGGAAAGAGTGGCAATGCTTTGTAGGAATTACACTTATCCGGCAATAGGATAGAGACTCAGTGCTACGCGCAATCATAGTAAAATATTAGCTACATGATTACAGCCATTGTTTAATCCAGATGTGTTAGACTTGTGTACATATCTTCTGTTTACTTTGAGTATTTAACACATTTATGTTATTTTATCAAGTTGGTGTATTTTTAGATTGTTGAGAGTGCAACTGAAGATTGGTGTTCTAGTAATTGTATAAGTCCTTATTGGAATTGGCTTTGCAATGGCTGTGATGATATGACTAGAAGGGGCAAAATGACTTCATGAAATTAGTCTGAACCTGAGCTATTTTCACTGCTTGATTGATAATTGAATGGTAAGTAGTTTTCTTGTCTGTCATCATTATACTAGTTGAATAATAAATCTATTTTTTATTAATCTTATTAATGCTAATCCATATTGAACTTTATTGATTTATAATGAAATGTTATAATAACCTAAGGTTAATGTATCTAACTGTTAATGAAATATTTGTAGGATATTAGCTCTGTTTACAATCACAGTAGAGTTATGTTAAAGATGTCCAGTTAAGTGAAAGGATTGTAGGATGTAAGTTAATGTTGAAAATGGCAACATGGTTTACCATCTGTGACATTATGTGTTAATTATATGGTTAATATGACTTTGAGAGGGCCATAGCATCAATATGTGTTACCTATCTGATAAATAAATTAATTTGAGATATCAATAGAATCTGTAGGTCCTTAATTGCATATTGATGGGCAGTTAAACCTCTGACTACATTGCAAAGGATAATAGTCTTGATGTCTATTTAAGTTCTATAGGATTTATGCTTGGCAAAATTTATTTATTTATATTCCTTCAAGTCAACTAACAAGGACATACACAACACATTTCAAAATATATACACAAAACAATATAAAATGCTACTAGTAAGCTACTCTCTAGGTTTAAATTTTGCCAATGTAATATTTACATGCCACTTAACACATTTGAACATAATATAATATATTTCTGAACAACAAAAAGTTGCAAAGTTCTACTATCATATAGTTTATGTGCTTATATTTAAATGTTTTCTTACCAGAACTTATACATTGATTAATTAAAACCTTAGGTTATTATAGCAAAAATATCAGCAATATCTACAGTAACTTTAGACTAGCCTTTAAGGGATAAATAACATGATATATATAAGTTATATGGGCGATTTGCACGAAATGTGTTATTGGCATTTTTTTTTCAAAATCCGATTTTTTTACATGTAATGCATAGTTTTCATAGCCAGCTAACTCGTGGTATAGGTCGCCATGCTTACAGCCCCCTAAATTAGGAAAAATAACCCCCCCAAAAAATAAACACTACGTGCCTTGACAAATGCATTCACGTTTTTGACAAGTAGCCATAAATGGAGCTACGTTAACGGTAATAAAATATTTAAATAGATTACGTGGGTACCTACTTTTTTGCATTTCAATATTTTTGAATAGAAAACTATTTTTGCTTAATTTTACAGTAATACCATAAAGACACATGTACATTCATGTAATATTTAAGTACACACAAAGCAGAAAGGTGAAACAATATAAATTTTTATTGTGTTAGTGGGCTATCGAACAGGATTAAGCAGGATTCAAAAAGGAAAGCATGGTTCAAATCTTCTCATTAAAGAGCATCACCGAGAAGTTTCTAGCAAAGAACTTTCAGGTGTATTGCTCCTTTATAGACTTAGAGACGAAAAGGCCTTCGACTCCATAGAGATCTGGGCTGTTCTGGAGTCCTTGCAGCGATGCCAGGTCGATTGGCGTTATGTGCAGGTATTGAGGAGCCTATACAGCGTGGCATCGATATATGCGCAAGTCCAAAACAGGAAGACGAGTTCTATATAGTTGCTCAGAGGAGTGAGACAGGGGGTTGTCATCTCCGAAACTGTCCCCGAAACTGTTCACGAACGCACTGGAGGACGTCTTCAAAACTCTGGATTGGACTGGGATGGGTATCAATGTCAATGGCAGATACCTCATACATCTCCGCTTCGCTGACGACACTGTCATAATGGCGGAGTCGCTGCAGGATTTACAGCGAATGCTGCACAGTCTTAACGCTGCCTCACGGTCGGTCGGTCTCCAGATGAACGTTATGTTCAATGAACTCGTTGTCCGGGAGCCGATCACGATCACTGGAGAAACGCTCGAAGTGGTTCAGAAATATGTATACCTGGGCCAGGTTGTACAAATGGGTAGGGACAGCTTCGAGCGTGAGATTTCCAGAAGAGTGCAGCTGGGCTGGGCAGCATTGCTGCACACATCTTCTCGTCGCCACTACCGCAGTGTCTTAAGACCAGGGTTTTCAATCAGTGCGTCCTACCTGTAATGACATACGGTGCCGAGACGTGGAACATGACAGTCGGGCTGGCTCACCGATTACATGTCGCTCAGCGAGCAATGGAACGTTCGATGCTGGCTATCTCGTTAAGGGACAGAGTCAAGAACGAGATTTTCCGGCAGAGAACCAAAGTCGTAGACATTGTCTATCGATGTTGCAAGGTGAAGTGGCAGTGGGCCGGTCACGTCTGTCGCAGAACCGACGACCGTTGGAGCAAAGCGGTTCTCGAATGGCGACCGCATCTCGGTAAACGTAGTGTAGGACGCCCCCCTGCTAGATGGACGGATGACCTGAAAAAGGTCGCTGGTAGTGGTTGGCTGAGGGCCACGAATGATCGTGTTTTGTGGTGTTACTTTGAGGAGGCTTACGTCCAGCAGTGAACTGACATAGGCTCATTGATTGAGACTTAGAGACGGCTTATGATAGAGTGGTAAATAGGTGGATTAAAATGTGGAAAGCGTTGTCTGTGTTTGGGTTGGAGGGTCAGCTTGTGCGTGCACTCTAATCATTGTATTATGTTTCGAGTACATGTGTGAGAGTGGGTGATGGTTGCACGGACTGATTTGCCACCTGTCGGGGTGTTCGCCAGGGTTCACCTCACCTCGCCTCATCTTGGCTCTTCAACCTATTTATGGGTGATTGCTAGACAGATTTGCATGAATGTAGGCGAGTTTTTCAACAAGTGCGTCTTATACGCGAACAATCAAGTGTTGCTTGCATTACATGTAATGCTTTTGAAAGAAAAAATTAAAGTAAGTAATACCAATACTAAGAATTTTTAGAGACAGAAAAGTATGACAAAATGTGTTATTAAAATGGATGGTAAGGAACTGGGACAAGTGAGGGAGTTTGTGTATTTGGGATGTGTGCATACAAAAGAAGGAAACTGTGATGGTGATATTGAAAGAAGAGTGAAGAAGGGAAAGTGCAGTGAATGGGACTTTGAGCAGCGGTATGATGTCTAGTCAGTTGATGTTAGAACAAATGTGACACGATAACTTATTAAATGTGGTAGGTGTACGAAAAAACTGTTCCAAAAAAATTTAATTTGCTGCTACTTAATAGTAGAAAACAATCACGATCTAGTTTTGCTGGCGTCGTCGGCGCATGAGTTGCAGGAGATGATGGATATTACATGTAAAGCTTTAAGAAAAAGGTAGATAGGTGAATGTAAATAAAACCAAATGTATGGTTTTTGAGAGACTGGAAAGTATAACAGAATGAGTTATTAAACTAAGAGCTTATTTATGTGGGAAGTGTGTTTACAAGAGATGGAAATTACAAGAGTGAAGAAGGGAAATGCGGTGAATGGGGCTGTGAGTGGTATGATGTATAGTCAGTTGATGTCAGAAATGGCACGACTGGCTATCCATAACGCTGTTCTGGTTCCTACGGTTATGTATGGTAGTGAGTGTTGGGTTCGTCCGAAGAGTCATGAAAGCAATAGAGTAGTGAAAGGAGGGTTACGAAAGGAATAGAGCCATAGGTTTATTCTTATATCGAACCATCTGTTCAGAAATAATGGTCTCAAAATAATGATGGTCTCATTGAAAGGCTATGAAACCCTTCAATAAATCGCGTAGGTACAAACAAAATCAAAGGAAATAGGTTAAATAAATCTTGTGTTGTAATCAAGGTGAAGATTATCGGAGAGGCGTATATCCAGCAGTGGAATATATACTGAGTGGAAGAAGAAATAAATCCTTGAAGTCTAAACTCACGAATCACGCCTATTAAAAGTTTCTCGCGATTTTAAATCCTAGTAATTATATCTTAAGTTGAATAAAATGTCAATACTGTGCAATTAATGTCAAAAACGTGTTTAAAAATAAACCACAAAACACAGGTTTTTGACAAAAATTACGAACCACGTTTTTGAGTTTCTTCGAACGTGTCTGCAAAACATTACCTAAAACTTATATGATGGCGTCGTTATTGTATTGGAGGCATTTTGACAACATTTCTTAAGTTATATGTAAAATCCGTCAGTAAAAATATTTCCCAAAAAATACTGACTCGACTCACGTCATTGACGGGTTATGCTTTACATTTTTAAGACCAAAAACTTTGAAATTCATTATCTCGGCCCCAGAAACAATCTCAATTCACCCGACGCTGCAAATAAATGGCCGAGTTTGTTTTCTTTCGAAACATGTGTTACAATTTATTTTTTCTTAAATAGTATAATTAGTTGGAGAAAAAATATCTGCGATTTTGGAGCACCACGTCATTGACCGATTTTTTAGTCACAAAAGTAAGTGCGTGTGAACAATATATTTTATTATTGGATTGTAGGTTTGATACTTATAATTAATAACAAATTTATATGACAACACCTGTAAACAAAAAAAAATCCTCAATTCTGCTGAGAATTTTAGTTATAAAGGCAGGAGTACAAAAAAACGGCTTAGTCACACCCCATGTTTCATGACATTTTGACTTTTGAAAAGCTGTATTTTTTTTGTTTATTAAGACAAGATAATCAAACATGCTTGCCGGATTTTAGACGCTACAATACTATACGAAATAAATATTAGAAAAAAAATAGGTCTCATATTTTAGAAAATATAACCCTGTCACAAAAAATTTTTGCCCCTGCAAAACGCCCATATACTTGAGCCAGACTGATAAGTAGGTGTTGTACAAGTATCTCATTTATATAACCTCATAGTAATCAGTGTGTACTTATAATTCAGCTGATAACTTTGTTTGGGTACCTGTCTCCCATATGTTGTTGTTTACTGTAACTGCATTTTGGTAGTTGATTGTAGTTAATAAACAATGTTATAAGTATACATAATATTCAAATTGGGTGACGTTAGAAGTACCTATAACCACTGAATGTGTATGAGTGTCAATGAAGCAAAAATGGTTTGTCAGGATTTGGTCAAATGGGGATCCGTGATCTATGCTTACCCCTCTACAGGGAATTGAGTGTGATGTGTATGTATATATGTATCTATAATAATTTGGACTTTGAGTGGCATAACTAACATACCTTCGAAATTTAGGAGACAGGCACTCAAGCTTCTGACTACGTTAAAAAGGGAGTGTACATACACAAGTCGTGAAGTGTATGCTACGTTATCCATAATAATACTTCTCTAGAGGAAGATCTGTTAATTGTAGAATGTTTTCTGTCAGATGGACCATTGACCTGAAAAAGGTCGCTGGTAGTGAAGGGGTGAAGGTTACAAATGATTGTATTATATGGGGTGCCTTTGTGGAGTTTAACAGATTGATTCATAATACACAATACAGTTGAAATATAATTTTACTATAAATAGTTAGTTATAAAACTCAAATCAATGTATGTAATGTGAAACATACAACATATTTTTAATCTAGAATTTTATAGATAAATTGAAATATTAGATGTCAGATCAATAAAAGAGATTTTCACTAGAATGTTAGCGGGGTTACCAGATAGTTAGCTCTGTCCCAAGTTTTATTGTCCTTTATATCTTCAAAAGTGAAAAGTTTTGGATAACTATAAAACATCTTTGTTAATTTTAACTCATAGTTAACTAAGTTATTTTATTGTATTTTGTTTTAATAGTGATAGGCAGAGATCTAGAATGCCCATTTGTCTTGATCCTGATAAACCACTTTCACTTCATTGACATCCATGCATCTCCTCATACACACTCAGTGGTTATAGGTACTGTATAATAATAACAGACATGTTTGCAATCTAATTAAGGGCATTGTGCTGAGCAAGTATTATTGTGCAGGATGTTATAGAATGGAAAATGTAATTGTCATCAATTTATTACAATTATGTATTTAGGGGTTTTAGATATGTATTTGTATTACAATATTTACAATTAGACAAAATTCAATATCTTTTAATAACATTCATACACACTCATAAAATTCCAAGGGGTAGACATAATTAATATTTATAAAAAATCTTTGTTCAGATTTAGTCTATTGTTAAACATGGGAAAGATCCCTAATAGAGTAGAAGGCAGCTAATTACGTTCAAACAAGTCCCAGTTTAGTGTTAGACTACATACAAATCAAGACACCTATCCTTTGCGAAGTAGATAGAGGTTTTCGTATTCTTCTCCGCAACTGCGGAGTTAGTGTGATATGAGCACATTGACTTAATTTTCATCAGATAAGCATCTTACATAAACATTAGGGATTAGTTAACAGTAGGCAATAAAGTATAACTAAAGTAACAATTTCATTATTGAAAGAATTTTCTAAGGTTTAAAGCATGCACTTATACATATAAAGCCTCATATTATAGTCGTAAAATATAAAGCCGTTTTATAATTGATTAGGCTCAATTTTATAAAATACTATTAAGGTCTTACTATTTTTTAGGTATGTAATAATATTAATTCGTAATGCATTATAACTGCGTATTTCACCAGACAGGCAACAATGAAAATTATAAGTATTGAGCTGTTTAATCACCAATTTCATTTTTACTTTACTATATTGAAATGTAAAGGTTTCCTAAAATATTAATTCCTTAGTACTTTTTTGGCGCAGACGTATTTTTTTATTTAAACGCTTCCAGTAGGTCCAAGGTCTGATTAGTAGTCAAATTCAGGTTCGTGAGTTAAAAGCAACAGATAATTAGTTTAAATAGGCTAAGAGTAAACGTATTATATATTAATGAGAATACCACCTACTACGTGTTGTTTACGTTCAAAATCAGAATATCATCTCCCTTACGACATGATTTAGTCAATTACAAGATCATATCCACGTTTAGACTCGAGCAATTAATTTTACTTAAATTATGGGTCATCTCGAGATAAATCAATTTCCTTCAAGTGTATAAATACCTTTTAATGAAACATGATAAAGACGAACAATAATTTGCATTCAACAGTCTAATTAAAACGTTATGAAGACACTTATGTTAGAGCAACAGTGCCGTGTTGTTAGAGATAAACATTTTATTTAGTGGCCGATAGCGTTATCCCCATGTTATTTTTAGGTTAAATGAAAGACAAAGATCTCATAAATTGCTATTGTTTCTAGCGTGGACGCGTGCCTATATTACATGCACATATGTTGCTCATTTCATTTCATTCATTTTATATCATTGTATATTTTGTTATCGAAATTGAAGCTCACAAATCCAAAGTAGTAGGTAAAATAATAATAATAATGTATACTAATCTAGACCACGTATTTTAGATTCTTGTGAAGAAATGAACGGATTCCAAGAATAATAGGATACAACCATAGGAGGGTACATATTCTAGATTGACTACTAGTCTGGATGATCTATGTAGGATATATTTACATCTACCTTAGCCGCCTTTTTACTTTAGCCAGCACCCTTAATTAATTATCGAGTTAGTTAAAGCTAGTTCGTTCAACTGTTAAATTGCCACCCTGTCTCAACTGACCATTGTCCAGTCACATTAATTACTTAAAGTGTAGCAAAAAACCTGACGGCCCTCGTCCCTTAATTGATTGATCCTTGCTATCGAAGAATTTCGGATATCGTGTTACGGTTGTGGTGTAGTATATGCTTAATAGCGTCTGTGGGGTGGTTAGTGTTTTCGCTGCGGGCGGGCGCGGCCGGCCAAACACCCGCTGATCGATAGTACTTACGCCCAAGGACTGTTCAGTTTGTTTTTGTGGGGCGTTGTTTGGCAAAGCAGAGCATCAACATACTTCTGCGAGTTCATAAATTAGCTGAAAGCGACTCTGTTGCTAGTTTTGGTGAGCGTATGTTATTTCTTACATACATTTACGTGGTTAGATCGCTTTGGTGTGAACAGAAGATCGGAGATGATATCGGTTACATGTAGAGTTACTATCGAGGTTGTGATGCCATTGATATGGAATATAGGTGACAAAAACCAGCTACTTATCATTTTATGACGTTCTAGACTGGATCGGTTTATTTTTACTAATTTCGTCATAAAAACTAACTATACCCTGTCATAATACTTTAAGAACCATGTATAGGTGTGTATGTATGTATTTTGAGTCAGTATCTTCGTCAGGCCCTCGTCGGCCGTTGCACATTACTCAATGGGAACATTCACCTCTGCATTTCCCGGTCTCGGTTCGCCACCCGGTCTTTCACTTGTATCTTCGCACGAGATCTTACAAATTTCATATCATAGTAGTAGAATAATAGTACAAATTACGACACACACGTATAACGATGTGTAAATTTCCAGAAGGAATCCAAACTAAAACTGCAAAAATTACTGATTTGGTATATTCTAAAATATTTAGCTAATTGATAATATTTTAATTTGACTAAAGGAGTATTCTGAAAAGTCTGTTGTGCTCCGTAGATATCAATACCATTTACAATCACAGAAGCTTGAGTGGTTCTAATGATCAATCTCCGCGCGATGTCGCAAGAATTGGGGCTATTTATGCTGCGAATGAAGTTTTGATATTATCCAATCCCACCGCGCGTCCATATATCCTATTATTGTGCGTCCATTAGCCTTGTATTTATAATAAATTATAGAGCAACGCAATTTCTTCGTGGCTCATAAAGTCACTTGCGCATAGTTAGACACGATTTAGGTGCAGCCTGCTAGACGTCTAATAAATAGACAATAGCACCAAGCAAAATGGACCCCTGCTAAAACAACGGCTCCATTACGAATACAGGATAAAACCGGCGTCATCCAGGGCTATATGCGGAGCCCAATGTGACGCCGCCGCTCATTGTTTGCTAAAGACATCGAGTCTGCGGGCGAAGCGTGCCATTTGCCCAAATACGATGACACGGTAGACGTATTGCTCGTTCGCTAAGTGTACTAGTAGAGTGGTGTCGGATCAGCAAATATTTGCATTCGCGCGTAATGTAATCATAATCACATTACCTTTTTACGTTCTAAAAATAAGTCGAGAGGCGTTATCGGGGACGTTATCTCAAGGCGAGATCGTGCGGTGTCAGCTCGCGGCGACACGACCGGCGGCGGCCGCCTGCACTCGCCGCAGCGGCGTCCTCTCCGCCGTGTTGTCAAAACAGAAGCAACTCAATTGGCCTAATGGGCCGCCCGGCTGCGCGCCAATTACTTACTTAGCTGTCAGCATGGAAGCAGCTCTTACGAGGCGGAAAGCGCGCTGCAGGAAGACTTCCCTTGCTCTGTTACGAAAATAGATTCGCTTATTGTCGAGTCGCCGCCTCACCGGCTCACTCATGCATTGTCTCATCCTCTCGCATCTTATGACCGGCCACAACGTTAACTTTAGTTCGTGCGAAAGTTGAATTCATTTATTCGTTGACTTTTAAGGACGACCAATACATTTACAGACCAAAGTAACCAAAAAGCATTAACCATATTCGGCGAGAACACAGAAAACAAATTAGTTAATCTCAAGAAAATATGGCATCGATAGTATTTCGAACGGGTTCCGTGGAAAGGGCTGCAAATATTCTAGAAAAGGAACAAAACCCGCTGTGCAAGCATCATTTGTTTGGCGCGGCAGGCTGCGTGACCAGTCGTGCGCCGCGCAGCCTGCCCCACTCGCCGGGGATCTTCCACGGGCCCTACGACTAGTGGCGATGCGCTGAGACACTGGACATCAAAATGTATGGGATTCGCTTCGAAATGTCACACGTGAATGCCTAAGTCGACTCCAAGCATTTTGATTTATATTCTCTTAGCGATTTGCCACTCGTAAGGGCCCAGGTGCGCTTGCTAGTACGTAGAAAGTGTTTACAACGTTGTAACACGTTTACTGTTCAAGTACGAAACGGGTACTACAAAATCACATTTGCGTCGCCGTTACAAAACCATTCGTTTCTAAATATAGCTCGCCCATGATAGAGGAAGGAGTATTTTATTAAGTTGTTAATTACTTTAACAGGCAAAGCGTACTTACATATGAATTACTATAAATAACTCGTACCGATAATAGGATTTGTCATTGAACGGTATTTAAGAATTTAGCATTTATGTAAAGCATGTTATGGCGATGTAAGGTATAAGATAAACTTTTCATTTGCATTCGAAATGGAACGAAAATCAATTATTTTAAATTTACACAATACGCTATTTGTATTGAACATTTCTTAATATTTTGCATTTATTGATGCATGCTTTTTAGCATTGAATACTATTATCTAGGAAACCATTGAGTCCTTGCTATCTGGTAGAAAATGGGTTTTAAATGGGACTTACTTCTTTTGAGACTGAGAGTTTCGTAGATACTCGTATATTGGTCACTCAACTCGAAACGGGTGTCTGCGTGTATAACCTCCCTTATAAACCTTAGTGGTGAATGGCTTATTGAAGAACATTAAAAAGTACTAAGACAGGCTAGAAGGTCTTCGTTACCATACAGCCGTTAAATAAACTTAAAAAAAAACCTCCCTTAAGGTGGGTACTGACCAACGTTACGAGGTGTAATGTAACATTCGCATCGAGCGTGTTACGCATCGATGATGATGAACATTGTGATGGTTTCCCCGTAACACGACGTGCTGACTGCACGAATGCTCGCTGTGTAACATGTTTACATTACACCTCGTAACGTTGGTCAGTACCCACCTTAAGGGAGGTTTTTTTTAAGTTTATTTAACGGCTGTATTGTAACGAAGACCTTCTAGTCTGTCTTAGTACTTTTTAATGTTCTTCAATAAGCCATTCACCACTAAGGTTTATAAGGGAGGTTATACACGCAGACACCCGTTTCGAGTTGAGTGACCACCTTTACAACCTCGTTCTCTTTGGTCGTAGCGGTGCGCGCGGTAAGTGGCTTCGGCATGTGGCGGGTGGTGGCGCTGGCGGCGCTGAGCCTGCTGGCCGGGCCCTCGCTCGCCGCCAAGAAGTTCGCGCTCACCGTGGGCTACCTGCCCTCCATCAAGGGCGATGTTCGCGAGCGCCAGGGCCTCGCCATATCCGGGGCGCTCTCTATGGCCCTAGATAGGGTAAGCATAGCTTAAGTTACTTATTTGTTATTGATGTTATGTATAAGGATTATCTCGTAGTGATGACAGTATGGTATTGTCATTATGTTGTCTGTATTATGAATAAAGATTAAAATATAAAAAAAAATATTTGATGCCTTTTGTTTTAGTGTCTTCATTACTATTGTATTATTTTTCGCCTTCCAGGTAACAGGTTATAGACTAGTAAGGGCATACTTCTAATAGAGTAGTACGGGATAGTAGAGGATAGATAGGGAATGAACTCTGCCTTGTAAGAAAAGGGGGGACCGGGATAATAGGGTCGTCGTTTTAACCCTATTAATTAAGCCGGCGGCGTAACCTTTGAGGTGTAAGGCTACTAAATAAAGATATTATATATATAACCCTCTTAATAATTTTGTTGATGATGATGTTTACGTTCAAAATGAATAGGTTAGCTAGATTTATGTGTTCGATTCTAATCGAAGCACGATTTTTAAATCTTTAAGTACTAATTCCAGTATGGGAGATTACTGTAACTTGTACAGCACATTAATTTTCCCTTTTACAGATAAACAACAGCACGGACGTGCTCCCTGACGTGGAGTTACGAGTAGAATGGAACGACACGAGGGGCGACACGGTGATCGCGACACGTTTTCTCACCGACATGTCGTGTTCGGGTGTCGTGGCGTTCTTCGGCCCCGAGGGTCGATGTCACACGGAAGCCATTATTGCACAATCCAGAAACCTGCCAATGATCACATATGTAAGTGTCAACAGTTAGAGAGATCACAAGTTCATGAGAGATTGGGAGGTGTTTGACATGGTTATATATACATTTATATGTATATTTGCGCGATTTCTCGAACGTAACAGAGAATATTGATCGCCACCTCGAACGATCTTGACGATTCTTCCGCCTTGTCATATCGTTTAACTTTTTCTTGCTTTTCTCTACTTTACATTTAGTTGAACGTAAGAATAAAATTTGGAATATTTATTGTAAATCTTAGAGCGCTTTCAGATAGAAAATGGTTTAGTCTGGTAAAGCTCTAAATTTAATTAAATGTAGCTAGCTTCTTTATCCTAGTCTTGTCGTATATGTTAGTGAGGAGATTCTTTCTTGATTATTTATTTGCATTATCTATCATATTACTAAATTTCTTACATAATTGTGTCTAAATACATGCATAATATGATGGCAGGTTTCGTTGGAAATGCTGTTAAAACTATTAACTCTTTTAGGGATCGTATATGTATGTATATCTTATGCATACTTGAACACGCGGCCGTAGCTAATAATGTTGTTATTGTTGTTTAATATTATCTCATATCTACAATAACATATGCCACATAATACTGTTTATTGTTTTGTGCATAATGATTCGCGATCTGCATGCACTTTCTATTTCTTGAGTCTATCCTCACTAAGTTATTTTAATCTGTTGTGATATCACATAGCACACTGCGTGCCAACAATGATAAGCCTAAAACCACGTGACTAAACTTAACTTAGAGAAACTTGTGATTAGAAATGTATTTATTGCGCCGATAGATAAAATAGTTAAATTTCGATCTACGAAATAAAGAAACTTCTTAATATCAGTACTCAACAGTCTTAGCTAATTTTCTATTATTGATTGGATACAATTTTTTTTCTTAGTTAATTCTATAAACCTGTTATGGTCAATACAAACTATGCTAAAACAACAGCCATAATAATAACACTTAAACTTTACAAGCATACGTTCCCTAACATGTAAATATACATAGCACAGTTTCACCCAAAACTATTACCCGGTCGGTACCTTTCTATAGCTATTGCGATTTACAATTTGCCACGTCACGTGTGCGGCTGGCACTATACGTAGATATACGTCGGTGTTTGTACTCGCGAGCGGCACGGACTATAGTCGTGTTTTTGTTTACTGACGTATTAATAACATGTCGTAATGTGGCAGTTTATAACTTTATGCTGGCTCTACTTTATGCTGATTACGGTTTGCATGTGTGGATGGCTCAGCTCAATATGGAGTTTGTTTTATACGTATATATTATAAAATGGGAAGTCAATACCCCGTTCCCCGAACAGGTAATAGTTACATACATACATCACGCCTGATTCCCTGTAGAGGGGTAGACAGAGATCAAGGATCCCCATTTGTCTCGATTCTGACCGACCACTTTCGTTTCATCATACACCTCCTCACACTCGGCGGTTATTAGTAGTTAGAACATCATCCTTTTTCCATATGGCGTGTCTGACTGTCATAAGCCTTATTGGACCGGCCCCTAAGTAACTACTTAGGTAATAGTTAGGGCGTGTAAATGGTGACATGGCTTACTACATGACTATCTGGTCAATACGTGGGTTCGAGGTCGCCATAGCATTATTACCTTCGATGGAAACCTGAACCTCTGTACCCCGCAAGGGTTAATTATCGTGAACGCGTTTATCTTTTTGTTTTTGGGTCGTAAATAAAATGCTAATTTCCTACCTTTCTTCAGTCATGACGTAAGTTTTTAGTGTCAGAAAGTCTAGTAACATTCGGTAGTTATGGGTACTTCTTAGCTTCATTTAAGTAGGTGAGGTCGTCAATAAATCGAAAATGGTCAAGATTGACACATACGCATTCGTGATCTTTGCCTATCGTTGTAGGGAAACGGGCGAGATGTTTATGTCAGTGTCTAGTCTTAATTATATGTTGTGGTTATAATGTTTTTAACACACACAACTAATCTTTAACACAACTCTATTTAATTAACATAACACGAGGATCACGACTATGATTCCTTCCGGGTTAAACAGAGGCTTGAGTGACCACCATCGGTGTTTTAGTGTTCTTATTGAAATTCTAGGTTCTACGATATAAGATACTCTGTGACAGGTGGTAACTAACTCATACCATAAAGGTACAAACACAGACTATACAAAACGTATATAGTTTAGTCTATTTTATCTATGGTAGGACAGATCAAGGCATCCTTTTTTCAGTCACGTTAATACAAAGGATTACGTAAGTACTAGTGAAATTATCAAGTATCTCTGCCTACCTAATGTATTGTTGTGGCCTTGATTGCCCTTGTTTATTTTCTTTTAATGACCCAACGCATTATAATGTCATAATCTGTATTATAGCTAATGTTGTTAGGTGCTAATTGTATACAATCGATAGCGGCGCCTAACTTCTGAGATAATGGTTTCTTTCCGTGGTATTTGGGTCCTTATATACGTGTGAATCTGGGATTTGTACTGTGTAATCATCTGTCAATGTACAATGTATATAAAGGCACGTGAAAAATGGTTGTGAAGTATAGAAATTTATGTTCTTTCACATAGACTCTCTTAAAGTTCTTAGCCTTAATATATTCTAAGTTTTTTTACGTAACTATTTTTTGAAGTAGCTTGTTGCATTTAATTGGGTTATTGTTGATTAAATACTAGTCCATTACCCAAAATATTCATCAATTATAGTCCTTTAATACCTAAAAGGACATTACAATAAGAAAAACATTATAATAAGCAAACACCACTGTTTTCAAACGAACTAGCTCGGAAAATTATGGCCATATGCAACTCGGTGACACATTTTCAATCGATCATCAGATAGACTAGCCAAATGTCATTGAACCGGTGTCCTTATCTCCGCGAATCGATGTAAATAGTACCTCATCGAAGACAAGTAGCCTTTGATATCGATATTATATTTTAGGTAATCGATTCCTCGATAATTCGATGTTGTCTATTTATCTGATATTATTTATTGTGATAAGTAAGCCGAAAGTAAACAAATGATAAGTTACAAATATGTTATGTACAAATATTCTTACGTCAAGATACTATCACCTATTACAGAAAGTAAATTTAGGGCCTGAGGGTTTGTGATGTATGTATTAATTGTAAATGATATGCTGGTTATAACAACTTTGTGTTTTGTCATCGAACGAAATATATCCAGTTGAGGTGGAACCTTTTTCCTGCGACAGTAACAAACAAGATGTACATTCTATTTTATAAGTTTCATTGTGAACGTTTCGTTCTGTGTATGTTTTTGTAGTTGTGAACAAACGCTTTTATTAATATATTATCACTTGTATTAAAACATTGTCCCCCAATAACAAGCTAAACGTGACGAAAGGTTTTACAAAACTGTGTTTTTGACTATTCCTTTGGGGTTTTCTAAGTGGTCAATGATATACGTATATTTACAGCAATTATATTGATCAAGTATGGGATATTCGTATGGTCCTGTAATTGTTATATGATTTCCTTTAAGTATCGTTTCCACTAATCTTAATATTGTTTTTTCCAGAAATGTTCCGACTACCAGACATCGACTTTATCAAACTTTGCCCGCCTCGAACCGCCCGACACACAGGTGGGTTTAAATCCCAATCTCCCTTATTTTTATAATAATATGTAACTTATAATCAGTATGTTGATATAAATACAGAGATTTCTTTACAAAAAAAACCGGTTACATATACTTAAATTCGTGATGTTTCCTTTTTTATTCTATTTGTTAAATGCGTTTTAAAAAGTTAAAACATAAACACCTAGTAAACAATATAATATTAATCGACGACTATTATCCATAATCCATACATATATCTTACTACAACCTTCCCACTATAATTTTTCTCGTTCCAGGCAACGAAATCAGTGATCTCCCTCCTCCGCTACTACAGGTGGAATAAGTTCTCTATTCTTTACGAGGAGCCGTGGGTGACTGTGGCCCTGACTTTAGAGAACCATGCCAAGAAGAACAATATGACTGTGAATCATCTACGGCCGGTGCTCGATGGGTTTAAGTGCTGTTTAGAGAAGCTGACGTGTTGCGCCCCAGGCTTTTGGTACCAGTTCGTGCAGGATACGAAGAATACGACCAGGAGTGAGTTTTAAAAGACAAACGCATTCATGAACATTAACCCTTGTGGGGTCAGAGGTTTAGGTTTCCCTCTCCGCAATTGCGAAGGTAGTAATTCTATGGACACCTCGAACCCACGTGTTTAACAGATAGTCAGTACTCAATGTGTCAGGTGGTAAGCCATTTCGCCATTTACAAGCACTAATTAATATCTGTTCGGGGAACAGATAGGTTTCCTTACGATTTTTTCCCTCACCGTATAATTCGGTGCATTTCGTAAATGTGTTTTATTATGAAAATGTACATAGCAATTCATTAAACTTCATTTCCATTGGTACATGCTCAATTGAGATTTGAACTCTGTACTCACTGATACAGAGCCAATATCCAGACACCTGAGCTACGTCGAATTAATTTATTTGAATTTTATTTTTGATTAATTTATTTACTTGGATTTGAGTTTTTTATTAAGAAATATTTTCTCTGTGATACTTTTGTGGAGTTTGTGTTACGTTGGAATGTAAATTAAGATGCTTGTTTTCCTTGCAGATATAACATGTTATGCGGATGAATGATAGTAGATTGACAAAAGGAATGTGTGAGTGAAGTGGAAGGGCGGTTACGTAGGGGCCGGGCCAATAAAACCTATGTCAGTCAGATAGACGCCATATTGAAAAAAGGTTTATGTTAGAAGTATCTATAACCGCTGTGTATGAGGAGGTGTATGAGTGTCAATGAAGCGAAAGTGGTCTGTAAGGATCGGGACAAATAGAGATCCGTGATCTCTGCCTAATATATCTCTTCTATAGGGAATCAGGCGTGATGTGTATGTATGTATGTACATACTTTATGTTTCCTTAATCATTATTTTCCAGTCTACGTGTTCCTGGGATCAACGAGTGGCCTAATAGAGATGATGACTGCGATGGAGTCCCTCCAACTGTTTGCTAAGGGGGAGTACATGGTGATATTTGTTGACATGATGACTTACTCCCCCAAAGATGGATTGAAGTATTTGATAAGTAAGTATTTATCAATACATTCTTCTCAAGACGTACACAGTGTTACGAATAGTAGAGCATGTATTAGAAAGTCAACGGGTGCGAAAGATCAAGAAAGATTTGTCAGGATCGTTCCAGGTGGCGATCGATAATCTCTACCTTTCCCCTTATGGACATACAGACGTGACTACATATACAAAAAAAACGCGTTCACGACCATTAACCCTTGCGGGGTAGTCAGAGGTTCAGATGTCCATCTCCGCAATTGCGAAAGTAGTAATTCTATGACCAACTCGAACCCACGTGTTGACCAAATAGTCAGTACTCAATGTGACAGGTGGTCAGTCATTTCGCTATTTACAAGCACTAACTATTACCTGTTCGGGGAGCAGGTAGGTTTCCTCACGATGTTTTCCCACGCCGTAGTATTCGACGCATTTCGTAACTTTATTTTTATTACGATAATGTACATAGAAATTCATTAAATTTCATTTCCATTAGTACATGCTGAAGCGGGATTTACACCCTGTATCCACTGATACAGAGTCAAGCCCCAAACAACTGAGCTACGTCGAATTTGCCGTGACTACATGTATGTATGTAATAATCAATACCATTCTTACTTTTCAGAGACAGAAGACCTTGGCGTCAAAGTAATATGTCCTAATAGCCCAGAGTTCAGAAAAAGGGCCCAGTCCTTACTAGTAGTGGTATCGTCCGAACCAACGGGAGAATACGAGAATTTCACCTCTGAAGTTAGACGGTACAATACACTGAAGCCGTTCGAGTTTGAGCTTCCCGCTGTGTTCGAGAATAAGTTTATTAAGGTAAGGGTAATAGTATATATGATTAATAACTAACGGGACTTATCGCGTAAGTTTTTATATAATAAAGTTACCTTTATTATTGACCCGACGTTTCGGCTACGTTACAGTAGCTTTGATCACGGACAGACTGTTAGGTCAGTCTTAGTATAATCATGAGTATAAATCGCGAATCTCTTAAAACTATAATAGACATATATGTTTCCGTTCGTATACCATATAGACCATATTCGTATATCCTTCGTCACTTTATCACCTATTATAGTGATAATTATACAGAAATTAAAATATATATGTAATAATATAATGTAGGTGTCGACCCAATAAGACAAATGAAGTTCGGACAGAAGACATTAACACGGTGAAATTTTCATCACTACCAATACTCCAAAGAAAGATTCTATGGATTCGACGTAGCTCAGTTGTTTGGGGCTTGACTCTGTATCAGTGGGTATAGGGTTCAAATCCCATTTGAGCATGTACCAATGGAAATAAATTTCTATGTACATTTTCGTAATAAATATTCATTTACGAAATGCGTCGAATACTACGGTGAGAGAAAAACATCGTGAGGAAACGTACCTGTTCCTCGAACAGGTAATAGCTAGTGCTTGTAAATGGTGACATGACTTACCACCTGTCACATTGAGTACTGACTATCTTGTCAGCACTTGGGTTCGAGGTGGCCATAGAATTATTACCTTCGCAATTGCGGAGATAGACTACTGAACATATGACTACCCCGCAATGGTTAATGGTCGTGAACGTGTTTGTTTTGTTTGTATGTTTTTGTAAACTTGTCTTAATGTCACTGGGCAATGACATGCACATGTAGAGGATTTAATAACTTACTTGTATAAACTTCTTTTCTCATTTTTTAATTTCCTGTCTGTGTATGTCAATGCGTTTCTATGAATAAAGCTTATTATTATTAATCTTCTTTCAGTTCATATCAATATACGCGGCCTATCTCTACGACTCAGTAGAGCTGTACTCCATAGCGCTGGACAAGATCATCAAAGAGGAGACGCGCAAGGAGAAGCTCACCTACTCCAAGCTGATGGGCATCGCCACCAACGGCTCCAGGATCATCGCCGAGATGATTGCTAGTACACCGCATAAGAGTAAGTTGTGTGCTGAAAGGACGTATGTAGAATACATATATACTAAATACGCCTGATTCCCTGTATAGCGGTAGTTAGATAGGATCTCCATTTGTCCCGATCCTGACAGGCCACGTTCGCTTCATTAACACTTATAAAATATAAGAGTGTTAATGAAGCGAAACTTCGGTCAACCACCACAAGTGAGTACATATGAATGTACGCGTAGTTCCGTGTGACATAGAAATAGCAAATTCGACGTAGCTCAGTTGTTTTGGGCTTGACTCTGTATCAGTGGGTACAGTGTTCGAATCCCGCTTGAGCATGTATCAATGGAAATTAAGTTTAATGAATTTCTATGTACATTTTCTTAATAAAAATAATGAACGAAATGCGTTGAATACTACGGCGAAGGAAAACATCGTAATGAAACCTACCTGATACCCGAACAGGTAATCGTTAGTGCTTGTAAATGGCGACATGGCTTGCCACTTGTCACACTGAGTACTGACTATCTGGTCAACACGTGGGTTCGAGGTAGTCATAGAATTGCTACCCCCGCCATGAGATGGATAGCTGAACCTTTGACTACCTTATATGTCGTAATGGTCGTAATGGTCGTGATCGCGTTTCTCTTTGGTTTTTGTTTGTATAAATAGCAAATCTATATGTTTGTATAGGTATATCAGGAAGGATGATCCGCTTGGACGAGCGTGCTGACTCTGAAGGTAACTTCTCAGTGTTGGCCTTTAAGTCGGCTAACTGGAGCGATGAAAACATCAAATGCAACTACAGCATGATACCTGTCGGGATATTTCAACAGAACAGCCGGGAGTTTCCGGTAAGTGCATGGAGTAATTAATAAGAGGAGTGGGCCTTACGCAATATTTGTATGGAAACTAGCGTGGCACTATGCGGGGTGAAACGAGGTACGCATGATGGAGGGGGGATATTACAACCAATTAAAACACGGCATCGGCCAACCAAATTAGGTATCTTCTTTCTACTACACATTTTTAGACTCTGCACCAATTAAAACACGCCATTTGGCCTCCGCACCGCGTAACGGGAACCGCTCCTTACGCCAGGTCCTCTTTATATTTGGTTCTTGGGTAAGTGGTATAGTCGGCTCTAAAAGTGCAGTCCCAGTAACTTTTTATAAGGTTTACGTTTATAAGAACAAAAGACAATATTTTACATTTCGATGCACGCGAACGTATAGTGGCTATGACAATGCGTTGTGTTGGAAGTTTTAAGTGACCTTGACTCATAAGGATTTAGTTTTTGATTTGAAGTAGTTATTTAACATCTCAATGTCTTGAATGAGATCATAAAATAGACCAAATTTAGTTTTACAGCCTTATATTGTAAAAGGCAATTAAGAAGATGTAGGAAAATGCAATTTCTTATTAGTGAATATTCGTGCAATCTCTGATGTTTTCTGCCATAATAATACCATCACAACAGAGTTACGATAAAGGCGACTAGCTTTATATAGTTTAAGATGTTGCTCCTTCTAAAAAACATAATTATTATTCCTAAGCCGTGTTATACATTAAACATTTATAATACCAATTTACCTTCACAGGAGTACAAACCTAACTCCCGTTTCCCGATCGACTGGCCGGACAGCGTGAAGCCAGAAGACGAACCGTCATGCGGTTTCCTCAACGAGAAATGCCCCAAAGACGACTCGCAAATAACCTCCTTAGTGGTGGCTGGAACGCTCGCAGTCACATTGTTTTGTGCCCTGGTCATCACTATAAGTATATATAGGAAGTGGAAGATAGAACAGGAGATCGAAGGGTTGCTATGGAAGGTCGATTTCCATGAAATAACAGGCTATTTGGGCAGTGGACTTGTGTGGTCGCCTAGTAAGGTGAGAACAGTTATTAAATACTTAAATAAAAAAACTCAAATTCAAATAAATAAATTAATCAAAAATAAAGTTTAGATAAATAAATTCGACATAGCTCAGGTGTCTGGAGATTGGCACTGTATCTGTGGGTACAGAGTTCAAATCCCGCTTGAACATGTACCAATGGAAATTAAGTTAAATGAATTTCTATGTACATTTTTGCAATAAAAACACATAAACGAAATGCATCGAATTATACGGTTAGGGAAAACATCGCGAGGAAACCTACCTGTTCTGAGTACTGGCTATCTGGTCAACACGTGGGTTCGAGGTGTCTATTGAATTACTACCTTCGGAGTTGTGGAGATGGAAACCTGAACCTCTGACTACCCTGCAAGGGTTAATGGTCGTGAATGCGTTTGTCTTTCGTCTTTTATTTATGTTATATCTGTAGATAAGAGTATGGAGATTGATGGACTAACAAACGTGTGAAATATTGACTGTATTTTAGGGTTTTGAGTTTAGTTACTCTTGAATTTTATCATATTAATCTTAGACTATCTGTACGGAAATATTGTGGGAAATCACTCCCATTTGTCCACTCCATTTACACATAATAGTCAGTATCCATGGCAACGGGCTCACTACCTTTCACGTTGGCTAAAAACGTAGTCTTCAAGTGGCCAAAGAACTTCGTAGGTACTAAGGTGTATGTATTCTCGAAGCATATGTTTATGTTAATAGATAATAGAATAACTATTAAACCTCGGCATTCATTGCGTCGTCATAATCATTACGGTAATTTTATTTATTTATTGTTGTTTCCAGTTGAGTTTGGCAAGTGGCATATCGTGCGAGAGTCGATGCTGTCCCCAAATATTTGCCACCACCGCACAATATAAAGGCAATGTGGTTAGAATAAAGGAACTGAAGTTCTCCAAGAAAAAGGTATGCGTCAATGCTTATTAAGTACACAAGATTATTAGGTAGAAATATAGTTCCCTCGAACATAACGAGTCTTCATTATTTATATATGTTTAAAGGTGTTTGTTTAGCCGTAAACTCATTTTGATTGTATAATACGATACGCGACCAAATTCGCATGAATTTCTAAACCATTTAGATTTTATACTTAATAAAATCTTGAATTTACAGTGTCAACTTAGACGCAAATATTGAGGTTACGGTGTCAGTTCAAACACAATTCTTTGTACTTTGTATTACACTTATCAAAGATCCAATTATCTAGTCCAATTGTCATATCTGTGTCCTAAATATTAATCCTTTCCCTTACAGGACATATCGCGTGACGTAATGAAAGAAATGCGTCTCCTACGTGAGTTGAGGCATGATAACCTCAACTCGTTCATTGGTGCTGTGGTAGAACCGCTCAGGGTTCTTCTCATCACGGACTACTGCGCGAAAGGCAGTTTGTATGTAAGTGTTTAGAGTTGGGTGACGTTAGTACCTATAACCGCCGAGAGTGTATGAGAAGATGTATGTATGCCAATGAAGCGAAAGTGGTCTGTCAGGATCGGGACAAATGGCGATCCGTGATCTCTGCCTACCCCTCTACAGGGAATTAGGCGTGATGTGTATGTATGTTTAGAGAGTGGTTAAGAATAATAATAAAAACCCTTTATTAAGATACCTACGTCGATACAGTAATATGAAATAACAAATAATGCATACAATAACTATTATGCATGGAATAGTAATTATAGATATGTTATGCGGATGAATGATAGCACATTGACAAAAGGTATATATATGAGTAAAGTGGAAGGGCGGTTATGTAGGGGCCGGCCTAATAAGTCATATAACAGTCAGATAGACGCTGTATTGAAAAAGGTGACGTTATGTGTACCTATACCCGCCGAGAGTGTATGAGAAGATGTATGTATGCCAATGAAGTGAAAGTGGTCTGTCAGGATCGGGACAAATGGGGATCCGTGATCTCTGCCTACCCCTCTACAGGGAATCAGGCGTGATGTGTATGTATGTATGTTTAGAGAGTGGTTAAGAATAATAATGATAAACCTTTATTAAGATACCTACGTTGATACAGTAATATGAAATAACAAATAATGCATACAATAATTATTATGCATAGAATAGTAATTATAGACTCTTACGTTATACTCCCATAGGTAAAAGTAAAGTGGTAAAAGTTTTGAACAAAACACATTTATTAACATTTTAATATGTATAATGTAGCATATTATGAAATACATTAAGTTTTAATATAAGTAAAATACCTAAAAGTGTACGAGTTCAACAGTATCCACGTTTTTGTATAATTCTGCAATGTATTAGAAATGAATCCTAATATATACTCGTAGATCATAATTAAAGCCTGTCTTTTTTCCAGGATATAATAGAAAATGAAGATATAAAGTTGGATAAGATGTTCATCTCTTCGTTGGTACATGATCTCATAAAGGTAAGCCTTCTATTCGCAAATGTCCGAAATTCTTTCTTCTATGTAATATTATATGAAGGAATAATGTAATAATGTTTTATTATTACTTATGGTAAAACGATTAGTAATTAATCGTTATAGCTTGTTAATTTGCCACTAATGCAGCAGAATGGATGCTTTGTACTATTAGGAATTAAAAAAACTTAAGTCTGTTGCTATCCTAGGGTGATTTGCAACATTTTTACAAAAAGAATTATTGAAATTGATCCACTACAGACTACAATAGTCAACCAAACCGATTCTTCGCGTGTAAATTTGATGTGTATTTTTCTTTCAGGGTATGACGTTTATCCATAGTTCTCCGCTGGTGTTTCATGGTAACCTCAAGTCTTCAAACTGCGTGGTTACCTCACGATGGATGTTGCAAGTAAGGTTCTACATATATACATACACGTCCTTTAATCCCTTTCGAGTTGAACAAAACTTTATAGATATAATAACTTATATATACCTTTAAGTATTACAATGAGGTTTATGTTGTGTGACAGGCTGCTAGCCTATCGTCCAACAGATTCTAATTATTCCTAATTGGTTACTGAGCTTCCAATGGTTCCTAATTGGCTTAACCTGACTAGCTTTTCCCTATTTATATTAAAAGCTACATTTTATATCCACCCTTTTAGTAATTGTAGACGATTAACTATTATTCTTTCTCAGGTGACAGACTTCGGACTGCATGAGCTGAGATACTGCGCTGAAAATGAATTCATCGGAGAACATCAATATTATAGAGGTAATTATTAATATGCATTAGCTTCGAGTTTCATAGTAACTAAAAAATATAAAGTATTTGTAAATTATATGCTTTGTGATGTTGTTGTTTGAATAATCGGAAATATTACATATGGGTTACTAAATATTGAATTTTGTAATGTCACTTGTCACGCTGTGTGCTGATATCTACTGAAAATTGGCTACAGTGTTGCCCTTTTCCTTATTCCGATATTTGAACTTTTGACTAACTTACAAACGCCAGTGGTTGCACACTGAAAGCTATGTTTAACATATCTGAAACATTCCGATGGAAATCCTTTTCTTCGATATTATCTTCAATGATATTATCCATGGTTAGTCCATCGCTATAAACACTAATTCATGTGCGCTTGGTTCCATTAATGTAAATTATTATATAATGAATTCTTTTCTCTATTTGTGTATATGTATTACAGCGTCTAGTGTGAATAAAAGGAATTTTATTTTATTTATTCCCTAATTTTATCTTCGATTGACCCATACCTAACATGCCTTCGAAATTTCGGAGATGGGAATTCAAGCCTCTGACTACCCCGCCATAATAAAAAAGGAGTGTGTATACACAAGTCGTGAAGCGTATTTTTTTTTATCTTCCAGGCTTATTGTGGAAATCTCCCGAGTTGCTCCGTGAACTGGACGACCCCAACGGTACCGTGGGGGGTACGCAGAAGGGCGACGTGTATGCGTTCGGCATAATTTTGTACGAGATACTCGCGCGGCGCGGACCTTTCGGGCAGACAGCACTAGAACCAAAGGGTAAGGGTTCATTACTTGTTTAGGTATATAGAGGGCGTAAATGGAGATTTCTTATCTCTACTAACATTTGTGTAGGGTGTGACGTGTTTGTATGTATGTTACTACTAAATATACATGTTTATTCAATTTAAGTCAAGCTGAATATAGATAAGAAAGATACTTAACGTAACTTAGTTGAGAATCTTAAGTTTACATTCTACTTAACTACCGTAACATATGTGTACATATAATAATCACTGTGGTCGCTTTGAAACCATTTATGGTTGGTAACCAAAGTTAAAAAACGTTGATCGTTTAATTTGCAGTTGATTTGATGAAGAAATTATTATTAATTTGCCACATTGGTCACTGATAATTTAGTTAATTATAGCTATGGATGTCTACAGTTCTTCAAAGACCAATCAAGTGCCCCAAAAGCGTTAATAGTAATTTATAAAGCACAATTTCCCCCCACAGATATAGTAGACCTAGTAAAGAGACCAAAGTTAGACGGCGAGGAGGTGTTCCGGCCAGACATCAGTCGTCTGGAGGGCGAGATCGAGGAGTACCTGCTGGCCTGCATGAGGGACTGCTGGGCCGAGGACCCCAATGTGAGGCCCGACTTCCCCACCATCAGGACGCGCCTAAAAAAGCTCAAGGCTGGCAAGTGAGTGGGTTTTTAGTTCCATATAAAATATATATTTTTTTGTATTGTTATGATTGTGAGTCCAGAAATTGATGACTTATCGTAATGGTTAGTTATATAATTATGACGTCAGAGGTTTTCAAAAATAAAATTATGTATAATAAATCCTACGTTTACAATGTGACGATTTTTTTGCGGTCGGGGACTACCTTGCCGATGCTCAGGGTTGGCAATGATTGCATCTAAGCTATATGTGCAAAGATAATTATGTTTCTTTATAATTTGTTTTTGTAACCGGCACTGGGCAAAAAATCCTGAAAGCCGGAGTTTCTTGTTGGTTCTTCTCCGAGCCAGGGCTTCCGAACCAACGGTAGAATTACAATGCTAAGAGACAACCAGTGTCAGGCAAATGTTTTGACTTTCAATGAATGTACTGTACTTGTACTTATGTTAAATAAAAACATTTGACTTTGACTTTTACAAATGCTTAGTAAAACCGTACAATAGAAATGGATTTTCCAATCATATCTTTAACCATCTTAGAAGATCACGTGTTAGTTTTTGGGTTGCCAAACACCGAAAGATGAGAACACATCTTCTGAATTGAGTAACTGAATTGAGTAACTTTTTTTGTATCTCCTAGGTTACTTTTTAACATGAATATTGGTGTTCTACTGTTATTTAGAACATTGATGACGGTTTGCTAGCCTATCGCCCATTTACCCCAGTCCCTTAGTCGCCTACGACATACTGGAAAGAACGGCAGCTAGTTAAACTAGTTACTGTCAAATATAAGCTAGTATATACTTGACATATTTCACACTTGCGCGGGGTTGCCATGTGCGCTTGGTTCCATAAATGTTAATTATTTATATTAATTCTTTTCTCTATTTGTGTCTACATGTGTCTATTTGTGTTACTGCGTCTAATGTGAATAAAAGGAATTTTATTTTTATTTTATTACATACCAATCCATTGTTCCAGGTCAAGGAACATAATGGACCAAATGATGGACATGATGGAAAAGTACGCCAACAACCTGGAAGAGCTGGTCAACGAGCGCACGCGGCTGCTCTTCGAGGAGAAGCAGAAGACCGAAGATCTGCTGCACCGGATGCTGCCAAAGTAAGTCATGTATAAAGAAGTTGTCCCAAAAATAAAGGTGACGTTAGGAGTACCTATAACCGCCGAGAGTGTATGAGAGGATGTATGAATGTCAATGAAGCGAAAGTAGTCTGTCGGGATCGGGACAAATGGGGATCCGTGATCTCTGCCTACCCCTCTACAGGGAATCAGGCGTGATGTGTATGTATGTATGTTGTCCCATTGATATATTTCATATACTCCTGAGTCGTCTCTCTTCGTTATAAGGGCTCTGCGACTCTTCTTTTCTTAGTAAGATAAACGCCGTATAAAAGTTATGTTTGAAATAGTAATATTTCTCCGTTATAAGGGCTCTACGGTTTGTCCTTTTCTTAGAAGATTGAACGCCTTGTAAAAAGGAATGATTGAAATAGTAATAATTAAAAATAAGAGCTCTTTAAGTATCTTTAATATGAGGCGTGTATGTCCGTAATAGGCCGTAACCGTTCATTATATATACCAAGACTTAAGTGTATATGTATGTGTTACTTGTTCTAAATCTGATAATGATTTGCGTTGCGGTCCGATATATGATATACGTTAGCCATTATAATTAATTCGTTTGATATTTGTGTATATCAATGCCTTGTGAAATGACAGTATTATATCACTTTTTATTGTGTCATGTTTGTAATATATGTGTATTATTCCTCCTTGTGTGCATGTTACATTTGGTGTGGTCACATTCTATTGGAACATGATTGTTGCGATTCTTATGTTGATGTTGTAAATTAACCTTTTACTAATGCTATGGTGCTAAGTGTTCTTGATACGTGTATACATGTTGGTTCTGTAAGACGTTTTTAGGATTCAAATACTGTAGTATGTCGTATAAGCTTTAACCTAAAAATGTCTGATATAAATACCTTATTTAATGTACCTAAATGTTATTATGAAGACACAAATACAACAAAACATCAGCACGACTTTTTAGCTCCCTATTTTATTTCCAATACTATATAATAAATATACCTACAAATCTCAATACTTATTAGCTAATTTTGCGTAATATCAGTCAGGAATAGTATGGTTTATTGTTAATAACACCCACTGAATAGCATCCCTTGGTAAATTGACACTTTATTTGGTGTAAATTAAACAAAAAGATGCCAGATTTTAGTTTGAGTACAATGCAAATTAACTGATTTTCTCCCGGTATGTCGTAGACTCCTAGTCTATAGTATCTAGTATCTAGATATGATATATGTATCTAGAGTTAACATAATTTATTAGATGGCAGCACTGCGACTACTATATTAATAGTAACCAAGGAGATATTTAATTCCGAAAGCGATATAAGTTTGTGAGAGTGTGTAGGTATATAGTGTCAATTTACCAGGTATCATTTTGGGGATGCCATTAACAATGAACCAGCCGTGATGGTTAACCGCATTTGCAGTAAGAAATAGTATTCACGTTGTTGTACTTGTGTTCTTTTGCAGATTTGGGTGTTGAAATTGAGTGAAAATTGTGTCTGAGGTAATTAACTCAATAATGGTGGAAGTAATAGTCGGGTTGGGTTTTCTCTGTTTGATGCTTGAAGCGGTAGTTGGTGGCGGTTTTTAATAGATCTTTTCCTAGTTATGTAGTGTTGTGTAGTCTTAATAGTTGCATGGTAGCGTAGTTAGTATGTAGTCTGATAAATGTAGAGTTTGTAGTGTGATTTTTGTAGATATTTTTTGGTATTGATATTATAGAATCTGCACCTAGTGTGAAATTTAGGTATAGTTAAGAAATAGGCTATTTTTTTAATTAGAACCGCGTTTGATTGAGTTCTCTACAAGTTTTATTTAATCATTTGCAATTTATTTAGGTTCTTAAGTTGATATTTTCTTTACACATTTAACACAGGATAAGTAGATTCACTTTTAAATACATACGTACTTAACATTGTTTTCTTACATACATAAAAATTCTCTTTCAATTCTCTGCGTTCAATTTCGCCATAACTAATGCGGTTGTGATGGACATAACCCACATTTTCCTATAACTCATCGCGCAATAGACTATCATTCTCTAGTCTCCTCCTACATACGTGCAACAAAGCCAGCTGACATTCTTTAATAATAATAATAGGACATTATTACACCAATTGAACTAGCCCCTTGGTAAGTACATTTAAGACTTGCGTTAAAGGTCAACGTATATTTATGAAATATATACATATTATATAGATAAATACATATATAGCATATATGATCAACAACCAGACTGGAAAGCAGTAGAAAAGCGTAGTTCTTAACTCTGCCTCCACCGGGAATCGAACCCGGGACCTCACGATTAGCGTTCAGGCAGCTAACCGATCGCGCCACGGAGGTCGTTATTCTATCCTCCTCTCACGTACCATTCTCTAACCCACTCTCTTATTTACAGATCAGTAGCGAAAATGCTAACAAAAGGCGAGGGTGTCGAGCCGGAATCTTTCGACTCTGTCACCATATACTTCAGTGACATAGTTGGCTTTACCGCCATGTCGGCAGAGAGCACGCCCTTTCAAGTGGTCAATTTTCTGAACGACCTGTACACGGTGTTTGATCGTGTCATCAGAGGCTACGATGTGTATAAGGTGGAGACTATTGGGGACGCTTATATGGTGGTACGTATAATGATGCTGTTTTGAGATTGTAAAATTCGACGTAGCTCAGTTGTGTGGGGCTTGGCTCTGTATCAGTGGGTACATGGTTCAATTCCCGCTTGAGCATGTACCAATGTAAATGAAGTTTAATTAATTTCTTTGTACATTTTCCTAATAAAAGCTCATTTATGAATTTCGAATTCGAATGCATCGAATTACACTGTGTGGGAAAACATCGTGAGGAAAACGTACGCGATTGCGGAGATGGAAACCTGAACCCCTGACTGCCCCGCAAAGGTTAATGGTCGTAAACGCGTTTGTGTTTTGTTTGTCTTTTTGATCATTGTCGTAATTACGAAAACTCTAAAGTTATGGTTTTTAAAGTGTGCCTATAGATTAGATTATACTTACTAGATTATTATATTAACTAAGCATTTAAGCTATGTATGGCCATTTGATAAACTTTTCATTAGATGTTAGATTGAAATACCATGAACTAAACC
Organism: Leucoptera coffeella; assembly: GCA_030578115.1. Taxonomy (NCBI): domain Eukaryota; kingdom Metazoa; phylum Arthropoda; class Insecta; order Lepidoptera; family Lyonetiidae; genus Leucoptera; species Leucoptera coffeella. The sequence continues at coordinate 71,806 of JAMBLF010000556.1, read as the reverse complement.
CTGAATTCTATCATTACAACGCAGGCACAGCATATAATACTAACCTGAGTCTTTTGGGTATTTTTAAGGCCATCTTGAATTTTTCTTTTTTCTTCTTGGTATGTCGTGGAATGCGCTACCTTAGGGTAATTGAGGTTTATTCAGTCATAATCTACCAACCTGTCACTGGTAATGCATTAAGTGCCTTGTAACCCAAAATGTACATATTCTTTCAGGTTTCCGGTCTTCCAATAAGGAACAACGATAGGCACGTGGGAGAGATTGCCTCCATGGCGCTTGAACTATTGAGTGTCGCAAAAAACCATCGGATTACGCATCGACCTAGTGAAACACTCAAGCTTAGGATAGGCATTCATACAGGTTAGTGGAATTCAATATTATTATATAGAATTGTGACACTATGTTGTTGTTGGTTAGAGAAGTATGGAATGTCAGGACACGGTTCGATTACGGTTAAGTTATTGTTTCAGTCTTGTAAAAATGGAAAATTAAAAAAGGGATAAGGAGTTACAGAAGAAGTATAAAATATTGTAATCACTTCCAAACAATTAACATCCTTCTGTTTCACGTATCGTAAGACACATTTCAAGAAATTGTAATTCTGGATATTATTGAACGTCTCATGTACGCAAAAAATTTCATACGTGTCATTCTAATATATTTCCATAAGTAATTGAGTATTTTATTATTCATTTCCATGTGTTATTTGGCTAAGTCACCGCAAGCTAGATACATATCAAGATAATAATGAGATAGTGTGAATATATCCGAGGTTCTCACCAATTCGAAAGGGATTAAAGATCACGTGTATTTTAACGTAATTATAGAGTATGTTTTTATAGTTAATAAATGTTAACATTATTACTATCTACAGGCGCAGTAGTAGCAGGCGTGGTAGGCCTGACTATGCCCCGCTACTGCCTCTTCGGTGACACGGTGAACACTGCGTCGCGTATGGAGTCCACGGGGGAACCACTCAAGATCCACATTTCACCGAGCTGCAAGAAAGCGCTGGAGAAAGTGGGGGGATATGTTGTAGAGTCCAGAGGGGTCATTTCTATTAAGGGAAAGGGGGAGGTAAGTTGGTCTGTTTAATAGTTTATAACGCATGGAATTGTATTTCAGTTTGGTTCCTCTTCCCTCTCTCTCTCTCTCTCTCTCTAGCCTTTTTCAACCCCTTTTTTGGGTGTAGGCCTCCTTTAGCAAACGCCAACTCTGTCGATCTTGGGCTCTCTGTATCTCCCTAATACATGATATTGTTTCGAAACAAAGAGCATGTATGACAAAGGCTCATAGAGAATTTTGACTGCTAGGGTTTGACGTACGAAGCGACCTAATTCAAAATGGCTATTGCATTGATCAGCTGATTGAAGTAATATTTTAAAACCAATATGCACTGCTTATAAAAGTCTTCATACGATAATTATTCAATTAATTATACGAAACTCTCATTCAACGATATAACTATAGTAGAATTAGCAGCACCGAATGAGCGTGTTCTATTATTCAAAACTGTCATAAACCTATTGACCCATACATGGCCCATGTTCCACAGCTGGAGACATTCTGGCTCGTGGGTGCGACGGACAAGGCCATCCAGAAGAGGCTGGTGGACGGAGAGGAGCCCAGGCCGCTCTTCTCCATGCCCCGGCGAAGCCCCAGGTTCGGCGGCTCCAGACATCCGTCGCTTACTGGAGGTAAGGTGGTTTTTTGGCTTAAGGTGGGTACTGACCAACGTTACGAGGTGCAATGTAACATGTTACACAGCGAGCATTCGTGCAGTCAGTACGTCGTGTTACGGGGAAACCGTCACGATGTTCATCATCATCGATGCGTAACACGCTCGATGCGAATGTTACATTACACCTCGTAACGTTGGTCAGTACCCACCTTTAGGAGAGAATGTTGGGGTTATTATGTGTGTGGGGTATGAATTGGTTGGTGCGATGTAAAGGGTACTTTTGTAGTTGTATTATAGGATACGTGAAGCAACAAAATGGTATTTTAACTACTATGTAGGGGTAGTATATAAAAAAATACATATGTAGATACTAATGAGACTAGTATCAGCAAATTGCTAGCATACTTATGACTGAAATCAGTTTATATAGTATTGAAGAACATGCTGAAAAAAGTATTGTAAGAAACTTTTTATTTTGTTCCTAAACATCATAATTATAAAAAGATGTTCATAGATTGCTAGGCCAATGAATATGTTTGTTAATTATTAACATTTGTGCTTCAGGTATGCGCCAACGCCTGTCGAGTGTGGCAGACGACTCTCGCAACTCCAGTTGTCAGGCTAGTCGTACGTCCCTGAATAACACGCGGACGCCACCCGCCGTAAGACGATATAGGCCTGAAATCGCGCCCAGAACTAGGTGAGTGTATTACCTTTTTGTAACATTATAGTATTGAAGTTCTGTTGAGTTTTAGTTTAATGTTGTGAGTATATTTTTATGGTTTATTAAGTTTTACATGGTAAGGTAACATGATTCATTTTACGCGAACGATATTTTTATTAAATTAATTTCATTTGTAGTTGAAAACATACCTTAAAAAATCCTTGATTCTGTATCCGTTCATTATAGCACTTCTAATATTCCTGACCAGCATAGATTTGTCAATTTTATTCTATAATAAACATTTCCTTATTACTAGGCACGCGCTAAGTTCGATAGCGTCATCCACGGCGTGCGAAGGCGACACAGATTCCGACCGTGGTCCGCTTCGGTACACGCAGTCGTTGGACGTGTTGCCGCCACGGAAGTTCCGCAACACGTCACTCCGGAAGCCCTCCCTCAACCAAAGAAACACGTCGCGGTCCCTCGACATCTCCACCGTGTCGGGCAAACACGACAGCGGGGTCTTCAACGGCACCATTTACGGCTTCGTTACAGACCAAAAGAGCGAAGACAGCCCCCTGATAAGAAAATGCAGCCTTTACAACAAATGGGAGCAACCCAAGAAGAAGACGCAGGACGCCAACTACATAGAGTTTTACAAGAAGTGGCGTTCGCTAGAGAATATCGATTTGAAGAACGAGAGGAAGCCGCCGCGGCTGGCCATCCGCTCGTGGCTCATGGGCATCTTGAGCGGGGGCTCGCGCGCCTCCAGTGCGTCGCTGCGCCGCGCCCCCCCACTCCTCGACACGGAGTCTGCAGTCTAGTCGCCAGGGACGAGCGTCGATTACCAAATATCAATGAGGAAGAGTCATTCCAAGGTAAAGCTAAGCTACTTTAGTCCCTAAGGTCAACGCAGTAGTGTTTGCACAGTATGAAAGATGTATTTAGAGTTAGTCAGTAGAGGGTCGGACGCGTGGAACTCGCTAGTCCGCTCGGTGTGCTGTCACAATATGCCATATTATCTCGTTAGTACGACCGCACGCGCCCCTCGCAGTTCCCGTCAGTCAAACGTATTTATGTATTGTATGTATATTAGCTGTTAACTGAAAATGTTGTAAATAATAATCATTGTAAGTAATACAGAACAACGTTACCGTCGAATGTGAATTAAATGTTATTAAAACTATTTCTATATAAAGAAAGGCCTGTTTCATTGAAAACTCATTACAGATTTCACAATATGTATTTCAAAAATCAAATAATACTGGGTTTCTTATCACATTGAAACTGTTACGTACACTGACCTTGTAGAATAAATAACACTAACTTAAACTTGACTAGTGGTAAATCTGGTTTACCGTTCACATTGACTAAGTGCTTATTAGGCTAGAGGTGTCACTGAGCAGAGGGATACCAGCCTCGTCGGTCTGTTCGTTGCTGCAGCCGCTTATGACCAGCTTTATTTCGCAAGGCTTCGTGTCTTGAAGTATGGTATCACAGGAGGTAGCTGTGGGGAATGTGAGAGCGCTTTCAGTGTGTTCTATGATGGGGCAGGAGGTACTTGTGTGTTCGTGCCGTAGAGATGGCGCCTCTAGATGAGTGCCTCGGTGAGAACAGGGCTTTAGAGTGCCGTCGCCTATTACCTGTTAACAAATTGAGTTATAATATACTAATGAACCGCTCCGGCTTCGCACGGGTATAAAATATATAGCCTACTCCACTATTTAATGGATGTTATTATACATATAAACCTTCCTCTTGAATCACACTATTAAAAAAAACCGCATCAAAATCCGTTGCGTAGTTTCAAAGATTTAAGCATACAAAGGGACAAAGAAAGCGACTTTGTTTTATACTATGTAGTAGTAATATATATATATATATATACTATAACATTACGAGAAAAAAAGTTCGAATACAGGTCCAGTTTTCATGATACATACTTTTTAAGTTAAGTATATTTAATATACTACATACACGCATGTTCGCCTTTTTCTGTCCGGCAAACCACTTTTGTTTTGTTTACATTAATATAATGCCGGACACATGTATGTACAAAGTATTTAACATCAACCTTTTTCAGCACGACACTTATTTACATAGGTTTATTTTTGTTAATTGGTCTTACCTCCATAAGATATTCGTCACTTCGATGGTGTAACACGCTATCCGTGTGTGACTCGAGCATATTCCCTGAAGCGAACCTTAGTTTTTTTGGTGATTCTAAACTACAGCATCTGAAGGAAAATAATGTAACTTGATAAAAGAGTAATACAATATAGCCAGCTGTACATTTTACCGTTACGTGGCGAGAGGCAACTTCTCATTCTGGGATTCATTAGCTATTTTAGAGTGACTATCTTCAACAACAGACAAAATGTGATGTGTAAAATTTCGTACGAAACTATTTGTTTTGACTATTCTTTGAGAGCTTACGTATGGCTATATAGGAAACCAGCCTAATTATTACAATAGCCAACAGTCAGCCACTTTATATAGCGACATGGAATACCACCTATGGCGTTAAGTCTTAAAGTCATAAAGTACTTTACGATTGTGGAGGTATACCTACGAATATTCTGAATGTATATTGGTCATTTAGGTATATATGGTACTTATATATGTACCTATGTAACCCTCCCAACTGATTCTTCCAATTCCGTGACTTGAGCGAACTTCTCTGCGTTCTTGAATGAGGTGGGGATACTTCTACATTAATATTCTTAGTAGCGTTCTTCATTGCTCGCATTTTGGCTCTTTCAGTCGCAGCTTTGGGTTCCTCGCCTCTCAACCAGTATGTCAGTTGGTCTCTTTTCCCTTTCATTGAGACTATTCCCCGTTCTTCTAGTATATAGCCTCCTATTTTGTCTAGTAAGCTTTTGCACGCCGCGCTGCAGTGGATTTTTAGAGCTGAAATCGGTATAAATAGAATTTTATTACTCCACACAATCCGCTAGACCGCTACCTAAGGCAAACTTTTACTAAGGTTTAGTGCAAAAAATAAACAGTAAGTTGTCGAATGGTTGATTCTAAAGCCGTTACCCTTGTTTACAAGTAATAACTAAGAGTGAAACTTCTAATCGTTTTATTATGTGAGAAGGTTTACTGTATATTATTACTTTTTACGAGTAAATGTGATAAATTCCATCATTATTTATACATATTCAATCGTGTTCTTTAATCTCTTTAGGATAACGGGATATACATCAGAGACAATCTTCTGGGTCACTTTTAACATTAGCGTTATCAGGAGGTTTAAATAAACCTAATCAACTCACGTGCCCCAGTAGATTCGAATCGACTGGCAGTATTCACGGTGTCTCCAAAAAGACAATACCGAGGCATCTTCAGACCCACCACTCCTGCACAGACAGGACCTGCAAATATTGAATCATTTTGTACAATGAATCAGCGTATATCAGACCATTCCTGACTGCAAGAGTTGCCTAGCCCACCCCAACAGTACGAGATCGCTCGTGACCCTCATTAAGACAATATCAACGACCTTCTTCAGTTCATCGGTCCATCTAGCATCATCCTCATAAAATAGGTTTATATCAGAAATAAAAATATAATGATCAGTCAATGAAAAAGTGAACATCAGTGCATGATACCAAAACTAGGTACAAGAGAAAACGATGTTTGTGGATTCATGAGAATGCACATCTTGATCTTTTATTTGTATGACATAAACAATAAAAACAAGAAGTCGAAGGTTCAAGTTTCCATCTCCGCAGTTGAGGACGTAGTAACTCTATGGCAACATCGAACCCACTTTTTGACCAGATAGCCATTACTCAATGGTATTTCAAGTGGTAAGCCGTGTCGTAACTGACCTACTTGGGGAATATTACCTGTTTGGGGAATAGGTAGTTTTCCTTAAGGATAAATGAATTAATGTAGCTTATAGGTATATTAACAAATACTAACCAGAATGTATCCCGACTCGCAACAGCAGTCTCTGTTCGGGCCTGTGCCTCACTCTGAAGGACCTGGTGGCCGCCAACAGAGCCAGCGCCATGGATGCCACCTCCCCTGCATGGGCTATGCCGTTGCGGATGGGCAGGCCTGAAACCTGGGGACGAGGAAAGTGGGATGTACTATAGAGATAAGATAATTAGGCTTTATACTGAAAAAGAGTGACGTTAGAAGAACCGATATATGCAGATTATGTGTGTGAGTACGTATGGAAAAAATAGGTGTCAATCTCTGCCTACTAGACCTTAACCTTAACTTATGGCCAGTCGTAGTCTGGAGAGATGGAAAAAGAATTTCAGACTATCCCACAAGGAATAATGGTTGTGAAGTGTGTTTTGTTTGTGGTTTCAATTCCATAAAATTAATGAAATGAATAAAACAGTACTATACCTAAGCTATACTGTAGTATTTTATTATCTGTGACCTAAATATATATCTTAAGCAACAGGGTTCAATTCATTTAAAATTAATTTGAAGTTTTAGACTACTTATTTATTACAAATTACTTAAGTTCTTAAAACTTACCACCATGTAAGCATCTCCGATGGTCTCTACCTTATAAACGTCGTAGTTTTCCAGTATGGAATCAAAACACGTATAGAGATCGTTCAGGAAATCAACTACCTGTAAATATTGAAATAATTCTTTTCAAAACTGGATTTAGAGCATTCAGCAAGTAAAAACATTATAAAAGTTCGGCATATCGTGATCAATTACTAAGGTAAGCATTCTTATATAATGAATCAATTGGATGACTGTCTAACATGCCATTACCTACCTACTAATATTTTATAATGTATGCCAACACTATATCAATATTCACTGAGAAGATACCTTTGTATTTTTTTTCTGTTGTGTTTCTTATTCTCCAAAAGAAACAATAAGACGTAGGTAGAAATACGTTAAAGACAACTTTCTGTTTCTTATATTAATTGCAAGATTACAATCTATTTTAGAGCTTTGAGTGTGATCCAAACATGTTATGTATATGTACCTGCAAAGGCGTACTTTCAGCCGACATGGCCGTAAATCCAACAATATCACTGAAATAAATGGTGACCGAATCGTAACTCTCCGGTAGAACTCTTCGGCCTCTTTTGAGCTGATCTGCCACCGGTGCTGGTAACATTTCTTCGAGGAGTGCCTCTGGAAAGATATTTACGGTAATAGTGATAATAATGTTACGATAATATTGTTATTATCCTAACTTACTCGTACATACAATCTTGATGATTGTTGTTATAAGTTTGCAGGTTTAAATGCGTAATTGGGAAGTACGTAAGTCTTTTATGATCACAATGGTGTAACCTTTTATTTGAGGTAGTCATCATTCAAAGTGTCTGGTGGATTTTGAAGTGAAAGCAATAATGCGCGGACTATTTGTCGCTTATTTAATGAAATTGAATTTGTAAAAATACGTGCATTGTCATGGGCAGGAAACGCTTTGCAGGAAAGTTGGTACATATAAAAGAGATTTTTTCTTGTGATAACTCAAGTCTAAGTATTATTACAAAGGCCAAACCTGTCTTCTTTTTTTCTTCTTGCAACTGATCAGTTCTTTCGTCGACTAGCACTTCTAAATTGTTTGCATATTTCTCCATGATGGCTATCATGTTGTCAAATATATTTGGTTTCCTGAAACAAATGGTTTTATCCAAGTTAAAAGACCAATCAAAACCATGTACAACAATTTATCAGTTTTAATACCGTGTTTACCCAAACAGGGAAAGTTCCGAAACATACGCTTCATTCACTTCCAATTTCATGCATTGTTAGTAAATTAGAAAACATTGGTGGAACCGTTTTTGTTAATCTTTTGAGACGACTAATCATTCTGATTCAGAGTCTACAAAGCATTCTTGGACATAGGCTTTCCCCAAATGACGCCACTTCTCCCTGTCATGGCCGTTCGCATCCATTCGATGCCAGCCAACCTGCACAGGTCGTCTTCCCACCTTGCCGAGGGGCAACGGTGGATTACTACAGGCTGATGATGATGATAATGATGCATTCTCACCATCATCTGCCATACTATCTATATCTATGCTCTAACAAAAGTTTACCTAATAAATGTAATCAGTAAGTAAGGTCAGTAAGGTAGTAAATAAAGGTAATCAGATATCTTTATAAATTTATCGTGATATGACCCGGTCTCACATAGTTAATAAAATGAGTATAAATCGCGAGTGTTTAAAAATAACTAAAAGTATACCCTAACTCCAACTTACATGCCTTTTCGCAAAGGTCTCAGTCTTGTCCTAATAGCCTTGAAGTCGGGCCTCAAGGCAGGGTCCTCCACCCAGCACTCGATGCAGCATTCGCGGACGCAGTCGAATCTACCGGCCAAAGGGTCTATAGGTGGTCTGCAATAGAAATTAGTTTATAATCATATAGGCTTATGAACTGAATTAACCGAACACGGGAGATGACATTTTCTCAGACACTTATAGGAGCTAATACTATAAATTGATTTGCAGGTTACCTTAGTTGCTTTTTAGGACAAATTGAGGAGAAATATTGGCATTCTACTTAAGTTTTAGATTTATATGGCTATGGAACAGGGCTTTTTTCCATGTTGTGTTTTTGTATGTTAGTGAATAAAGATTTTTCTTTCTTTCTTTCTTTAGTCAATCTTAATATGTATATGCTATATTAATATGACGGTAGAATAAAATTGATTCTCATATAGCATCGGAAAGAAATTAGCAGTTTACATTTCATCACATACGCAACACTGAACGAGACTTGTAATCAGGATATGATATTGTATTGAATTTATACCCCTCAATCCAATACCCATATTATATACTATACTTACCTAAAAGGCGGAGTTTCACTCTTAGCTACCCGTCTAAGCAACGCAGGCGTCGTAGGAGACTCAGGACCAAATGGCCCCTTCCTCGTATGCATTTCATACAACAATAGGGCAAAAGCATAAGCGTCTGCTGCTTGGGTGCCTTCGCGGCTTAAATTGATTTCTGGGTAGGTGTCACTGGCCCAGCCGGCTGAACGAAGAAGCTCCGGGGCCAGGTATACTAAGCCTGAAAATAAAAATAACTATATTTTTGTTTCAGGTATAGTACGTACTCTTACATAAGCTTAAAGACTTCACGAAAGTTTTTCGATATAAAATAAACGCTACACCTGATAGTCAAAACCCAATACGACGTGTTTCCATAGAGTCCATAGTGTTAATAATGAACCAAGACCACGTTTGATACGTTAAGGCTGCTTTAGTTTAAGAGAAATATATTTTTTTATAATATTGAGTACCTAGCAACTGTTTCAAAACAAAATCTAATTCGTATTCGGTAAGTCCAGATAATGCGTCAGTTACTCCCATACATTATTTGTATTGTCTTATCGTTTTGCCATTTATCTAAGGGACCGTTTGTCATATCCCTTTCATGAATGTAAACTTAAGATTCGTCAAAACTTACCATCAATCCTAGACCGTATAACACTGGGGTCACAGGTAGGCAGCTCCCCCCTCCTGAACTCATGGAGGCCGAAGTCTGCCAGCTTCACCACCCACCTGGCATCTACCAGGCAATTCGAAGGTCTCAAGGACCCGTGGAATTGCAGTGGGGATTCGTGTATAAAGATTATTCCCTGAAATTAAATGATTGAAGAGTTAAGGGCCTTAGGAGGTGGTCAAACTAATTTAATATATGATAAAATTAACGGTGAGGAATTTTGATATAAAAAAAAACTTTATTAATGCAATGAAATATTGCATTTCTAATGAATTGAAGCATTCTCTCAACATTGGATTTAAATTAATGTAAGAAAAATAATGAATACTCATATACATTACCAGGATAGGTACAATTTGCTAGGTAAGCACTTGATGTACGATTGTCATGGTCGTTTAAAACTTATGCTACTGTTATGCTGATGATTCTCCTAGGAGAAGATATCTTCCTTCGCTTATGATAAATGTACCCTAATTAAATATAGAGATGCATGCAAAATAGCTAAACTTACCCTTATTATATCAGCTACTAGCGATGCGATAAACATGTTATCTAACTTTATGTCTTCGTTCTCTAAGATATCCTGTGAAACAATTTATTGACTAAATATACAGTTTCAATTATAAAGTATTTATAATTTTTGAATGAGGAATTTTAGTAAATTATGTTCGACTAATAGCTAAACGTCACGCACTATCTGGTTTTGACGAGTGCACAAAACACAAGTTTTAAAACTATTTTAGTGGTGGAATTGAAATTAATAATTCTGATCCTGTTTTATCGTTATCACTGTACTGTGAACTGAATAATAATAGAATTGTCTATTTATATTTAAAAGAGGCACTCATTATACCTTAAGGCTACCCCTAGTACAATATTCGGACAGCGTACAAACATTCGGAGGTTCTATGCAAGCGCCCACAAAGCCATTGATGTTATCGTGTTGAAGATCACGCATCTGAAACAAGAAAAAAATAAAAAAAAAACATATCTAACTACAATGAAAGGAGTTTCTCCGGTACTTTGGTATTCGACGGACTGTTCAAACAAAATTACCAAGTTCAATCGGATGATGCATTCATTATTTAAGTAGTTATATGACTGAGGAACATTGCAGACTGCGTTTGATAATAAAAGAGTATGTGTGTATGTAATGAATACATTTTTAAGACCATACATCCGACATCCTTACATCCAACATACATACATACTATTGTTCACAAAAAATAATCAAAAAATATTAATAAGCATTAATAATAATTAATAAATTATTAAGCATGAAAACCGAAGAATAAGCGACAGTCTGAAAGGATTATAACAATTCAGAAACTTTCTCAAAAGTATCTCTGATCCCAATCACAGTTCCAGAAATTCATTTGAATGCTCGTGTCAAAGGCATAACTCAAGATAAGCCAGTTTGCAGAACAATTTTCATTTCATGGAAAATTTCACTCGCTTCAGTACCTGACCTATCCTTTCCATCATATTGTTACTGGTCACAATAAAATGTTTAAATAATACCGAGTAAATTTGTGACATTTGTGAAATTGGGTAATGAACAGAACGCTACACAGAACGCTACACAAACGCTTTTAATGAGTAAAGAGCTTATTTATTAGTTACATCTACTTCTATGGTCTAATTGACTAATGATTTGCATTTTAAGATAATAATTATTTGCACAGAAAAACCATGCAATACCGGCAAGCAAATCCTTAACTGTGTTTACAGTATCTGTTTATATATTCTTTTAAACCATTTTAATCTAAACACAGTACACAGTGCAAATATTTAAAACTTGTAAACCATTATAACCTCAAAACATACTCACTATCTTAAGCTCCTTCTTAATATCTCTGGTAACGTCTATATGGTGTTTCTTAACCCTCTTAACAGCCAGCAATCTTCCTCTGTAGAAAGCGACCTCTGTGAAGATGGCAGAGTACCTGAAGTCCAGGTCAGGGTTGGAGCTTAGAGAAACCTGGCTGGATCTGACTCCGCCGTTGCTTCCCTTGTCTTGGCTGTTATTGGTCGGCACGGGTGCGGCCCCGTTCACACCAGCGCTGCTGTCTGGCTGAAAGGATATAGCTCTGAACGATTCGCTGATGTACTTCAGTAGGATAGAAATATACGGGGTTAGGTAAAGCTCTGTTCCTTTCGATTGGTTGTTAAATGTGTCTAGGAAGGATCATAACGATGAAATTTTGGCAGCCAACATAAAGAAATTAAATTAGAAATTATAAGGCAAAAGTTCTTCTGAAATCTCAAGGTTTTTCTTCCCCTCATTCAATGGTGTGAGTATTCACAACATATAATAGGCGGTCACCTCTGGAAATTCTGTCATTAATAAGATAGATATTTTTTTTTAACACTATACACAACAACTGAAGCATACAAATCACTTTTCCTTTCCCATTTCCCCTTTTAACATCCATTACTCCTTCCCACTAAGGCAAATACCTACTCAGTTTATTCAATCTCTGTTCTTCACCATCCGGCAGCTGCAGTTCCCTGAAGTCGATCTTCCATAACAAGGAGTCGAGTTCCTGTTCGTACTTCCACCCTCTGTATAGGGCTAAGGCTGCTAGGGCCAAAAGGGCCAGGGCACTCCCCGCAGCGCCCAAGGCCCAGGCGCCGACGTGACCTGGGAATAATGGTAGTATAGTATATAAGGAAAGATGGAAGTTTTATACATAAACGTCGGGTGCTGTCTATCAAGTGAAAAGCGGGCTTCGAGTGACCCATACCTAACATGCCTTCGTAATTTCGGAGATGGGCACTCAAGCCTCTGACTAGCCCGCCATAATAAAAAAGGGAGTGTGTATACACAAGTCGTGAAGCGTATGTATGTATGGAAGTTATATCTTGGAAAGTTAGTACTGGATTGAAAATAAGGAATTAAATTGACATCTAGTTTTAGTAGATACATATTAATGAATAAATACATATTAAGACAGGCACTAAGCACGATTGATACGGGACAGTTAGAGCTCGGTAATGAAATTTAGATATACACGTGCAATATGTGTTAATGTCCTGAACTAGGTAGTGGACAAAATAACGTACGAATATATTTTCAGAATGTGTTTATAAATACATTATGTATACAAAAATAAATCAATTTTCAGACCCGATATCGTTTAATCAAATGCAGAAGGAGTTTCCTTTTTCGTGTTTGTTCTTAGAAATGGTTTAACGTATATACTACACATAATAATCAATTCTCAGATCCGATACGATCTAAGTATACAAGTCTAAGCACGAGTAAAAGTTTTTCTAGGTATTGTTCACCATTTAATGTGTCTAACATTTAACTCATAATACCGACAAATAAATTGTTTCCTACATGGTTGGTTAACTTTTATTACTTTCTTTTCTCGCATATACTCATACTTATGCTGACGTCATTACAAAAGTACCGAAACACGAATAAATGCTCCAGAATGTGGAGGTTAATGCCGTTTGCATGTCCATGGTATTAGGAGCACAGAAACAGCGGGAAGCGCAGCAGGGTGCAGCTACTAGTGCGATGATCGACTCAATGCATTACTTAGCGTACTTAGAAGTATATGTATACTATACGTAAGTGACCAATGTACTGTCAACGCTAAAAGTGCAGTCCCAGTAAGTTTTTATAAGGTTTACGCTTATGAGAACAAAAGACAATATGTTTCACTTCGAAGAACGCGAACGTATAGTGGCCATGACAATGGATAGTGGCGCCAGTTTTAAAATGTAAAATATTGTCTTTTGTTCTTATAAACGTAAACCTTATAAAAAGTTGCTGAGACTGCACTTTTAGCGTTGACTGTACATATACCCACTGTGTAACTACAAGGGTTGGTAAAATGTTGTTTAGGGTGTTTCTGAATGGACCTCTGGTTAAATATACTTCAGTTAATAAGACGTGTTTGATGATGTATATGTTTATATGTATTTACGACAAGTTACAGTTTACTTCTTTGGACGTGTGTGTTTGTTTGTATATGTTAATGTATATATGCATATTTTCTACCGATTTCTTCAGATAAATGAGATAATGTGAATAAATAATAGGTTTCCTCACGAATTTCCTCCGAGACACATCACAATCATTCAAAATACCAATAATATATGTTCCCGCTTATTGTACAGGGAGATAGTAGATTAATATAATTGAAGCTTAGCTACGAAGTAGTATAAGAAGCCATACAAGTGATTATGTGTCGTGATTATCTGTTATCGGTTTCGCGGTATAAAGCCGTGAGCAATCTTATCCAAGCGTTAACGACTAGATAGCTAATAGCATACGTAGATTCGTAGATGGTCATGGATTCTACTTGTAGGGTGGTGTATAATTATCTGGTATAAACTGGCTTTGAATGACAATAGATACATACGCATATACATTCATGTCTTTTAATCCCTTTCGGGGTGGACGGAACTTTGGAGATATAATAACTCCTAGGTCACTTTTTAGCATGTATATTGGGGTTTCGGCGTCATAATACAACATTGGCGACAGGTTGCTAGCCCATCAACCAATATATTATATTTCACTACCACATGCCGGGAAGAACGGCAGTTACTAAGCCTTCTTTTTATGTCCAAGATTAGCACAGGAAATGATGGTAGATCCTCGAAGTAAAATCCGCGGTGGTCATTTAAGTCTCAAACTATACTAAAACGTAGCAGTCGGGTTATTTATATTTATTTCTTGAGTATCATATTACTACATTTAAATCTCTAGCAACATTCGAGCACTCAACACTGTTATTATTTGATTGCACTGTTATGACCATTTCATGAATACAAAACAGTTTCCCTACACGTCAACAGGAAACAATCGAAACGAAACGGAACTTAAAATGATATCTTTCAGGGATGAAACGAATGAGAACTGTCTGTAACTTTAAAAGGTTCCATCCATAGAGTTTTATTAGGAAGAGAAATACTTTTGCTATTCCACAGAATAGTTCAGACATCACGAAACATGCTCAACTTGCGGAGCGGTCGAGCGTACTCAAAACTATTGTTTACATGCAGTACAAGTACGTAGAAGTTGTATATTTTATAATTTCATCTAGGTACTTACACATAGATATAATTAAATCTTGAATAGAAAAAGAAACTCTACTTGACATGCCATTAAAGCTACCTAAAGGACTGTGGCTGTTATTTATAGTACCTATTGCTTATCGATCTTCTGGTTAAATCAAGTTGTGGACAAAGTATTGTAGAGTTGGCGGTGATCATTCAATTCCCTGACTACCCTTTATACGTTATAATATGTAACGTTTGAATATTTGGATTCGCTACATACTATTGCCTTTTTTAAATTTACTAAGATTGATATCACTTTGTTACAAAGCTTAGACAATAACCTTTAAAATAATCTACGAAATTTTTACATTCAAACTTTCACAGAATTCGGCCATTTATATAATAATGACAGTAAATAAATCCATTGACCCACGAATATATTGACGCGTACATAATGCTAGTGGCCGACCCTTTTACTTTTCATAGGTAATCAACGGCACTTCTTCAGTGGGTGTTGGCGACTAACAAACAAGGAAATTGAGTTATTTGTATGCTTTTGGGTCAGCTATAAAACTGCCCCCGCCTCCAAAAGTACTGACGCAATGAAATCAAATACTCAAAAAATCGTGACGCGTTGTTTATGTTTCAATGTGGTGCTATTTTTGGCAAGATTTGAATTTTATTACGAGCCGACTTAATTCGGAAAGAAATGTTACCTATAACAGTATATAAAATGTGTAAGATATGGTTTTGGGAGTTCAATCACCTTGATGTTGTTGATTTATGAATAAAAATTAGGAAATAATACTAGACTAGACCTCAGATACGTTCTACTTAGATCGCAATTTTATCAACATAATATGTTCGTTTAGTTGGTAGTACGATCATTTATTTATTTTATTTACATTTTAGAATCATTATAGGTTT
Source organism: Leucoptera coffeella (assembly GCA_030578115.1). NCBI lineage: Eukaryota > Metazoa > Arthropoda > Insecta > Lepidoptera > Lyonetiidae > Leucoptera > Leucoptera coffeella. The sequence goes on along the minus strand of JAMBLF010000556.1, from coordinate 56,058 downwards.
TTTTACCCATTACGATGATAAAATAAATAATAGTATAGTAATTAAGTTAATTAACTAATTCAATTTAAAAACAACAACTGCAAACAATTATTATTCATTAAGAAAACAAATTAAAAAAAACTTAAAAAACGTCGATAAATTCAAAAAAATTAAAATCTATAATAACAATAATAATATACTATAATAAATCATGTGCTATATGTTTCTGCCTTCTGAATAGATAATAAATTTGTATGTAAACGAATTTATTACCACTTACCTGTAGGTATTAGTTGAAACATCGCTCATCAAAGTACATATTTATCGATGTGGATTTTTGCGTAATATGTAAGTACATATAATAAATAGAATTTGTATGATGTTTACTTACTGACACATTTTTCTCCACGGAATCCGCAAGGGGGCTCTGATAAAGGCACTCTTCCACCAGGCCACTTTATTTCGCGCAAAAACCTCACTTCCTGCAAATTAATAATAATATTTAGGACACTATTACAAAACCTTATGAAGACATAGAACTATTATTAAAAGACTGATAGATAAAATAAAACAAAGAATCAAATATGTATTTATTTATTACAAATATTTATTACACACACATCCACACGTACACACACACACACACACATAACCTTTGCTTTTGTACTTGAATTGTATCTTAGTTAGATTTTGTATATTTTTGTTAATTTATAGTTTCTTCTCAAAAATATTAATATTAAGGAAGAGCGATGTCCCTCAACACAGACTTTTTTAAGTTTAAAGAGGTACATCGGTACTTTGTCACATTTAACAATGTATTTAAGAGAAAATAAACATTTTATTTATTTAAAAAAAAAAAAAAACTATTACACCAATTTAACAAGCTCCTTATAAGCTTAAGCTTTATGGTAAGTTTATATAAAAGTTGTGTTAAGGGTACTAGTCAACGTGTATTTTGGAAATATAAACATATTATATATAGATAAATACATATATAGTATATATAATCAACAGCTAGACTGGAAAGCAGAAGAAAAGCGTAGTTCTTAACTTAGCCTCCAGCGGGAATCGAATCCAGGACCTCACGATTAGCATTCAGGTGCTTAACCAATTGCGCCACGAAGGGTGCCAAAAAATAAAAGCTATATGAACAAAATATACGAGTACATATATGCAGACCCAAGCCAAGACCTATAAATTAGTAGAGTTGGAATTGATTGTGAACAATGTAACCACGATTACCAGACAGTAATTTAAAAAGGTTACTATTATATGCTTTCAGATATTTAACGAAATAATGTAACTCTTATATGCTTTCAGATATTTAATTTTAATTTCTTTAGAATGTAATGTGTCTGATATGATTAGTAATAGTAACACATTAAATTTAAAATCACATGTTAATTAAGCATATGTTGTTTTTATTCGATTGTAGAACAGGAGACACCTTAACACATTTTTTAAATTTAATTTAACTATTATATTTAAATGAAAATAATAACATTCGTTTCGGTTAATAGTAAAAATGGTTGAATGGAGATTAACCATTTCCCTTACGCAGTTCATCTAATATATCAGTGAAAGAATTTCAATAAAGTTTGTTGGCAAAGACTTTGTTGGAGAGAGCCAAAACTGTCTTAGCATAGTTCTTTATAGAGTTAAATTCTCCCATTAATAGTCTACAAAGGTAGAAACTATAATAAATGGAGGTATTTCTTTGAATTATTTGATACTTAATAAAATAAATTATTTTTCGAACCGAACCGAATACCGAAGTATTAAGGGAAAACATCATGAGGAAATCCACCTGTTCCCCGAACAAGTAATAGTGAGTGCTTGTAAATTGCGACATGGCTTACCCTGTAACATTGAGTACTGACTATCTGGTCAACACGTGAGTTTGAGGTGGCCATAGAATTACTACCTTTGTGGAGGTGGACACCTGAACCCCTGACTACCCCGCAGGGGTTAATAGTCGTGGACGCGTTTGTCTTTTTTGTCTTTGATACTTACTCCGCAGAATTAAATATTTAGATTATTAGAGTAAAAAGAACTTAAATGCATCATTATTAATGTAATTATTATACGATGACTTTCTTTAATTTATACACAAATGTAAACACGCTTTCATGAAATGGACTATACTATTTCATCAGAACTTTAAGTATAGCGAGCAAAAAATATTTAAAGATGTGTGTATTAATATTAGGACTGAGTTGTTGCGCTTGCATTTATTCTGGAGGAGCAATTCTTCATATATTACAATAATAAAAAAGTTTCAACCCCAAAATAAAGTGATATCATTATGATGATCGATTATAAAATAGTTTACTATCATTCTCTTGAAGTTAGGTGAGCGATAAAATAATAATGGATAGCTCTTGAAACGAATGATGCTAAGAACTGTCGACGGTGCAATGTCGATATTTTATGTCAATATCATAATACCATACTCAGACATTTTTAAGATGAATGGTTAATAAAGATATTATGCGGTCGTTTTAGTGATGGATCTTCTTTATTATGTCTGCAGCTTACCAGTAGCTTTAATAACATTTAATTTCTTATATGTATATAATTCAATTCAATGCTAGCAGAGACGTTAATAACTTTCTTCCCTGAATGTCGTAGGAAGAAATAAAGAGACTAGGGGTCAATTAAATATATTAGGCGATGGGTTAGCATCTTATCATCGTATACCAAATGTATACTATCATAATGCTGATAATTGACCCAGGAAATATGTACTTATGTATGAGTATATCTCTTAGGTTCACTTTACACTAAAATTATATTATTGCGTGACTATATACATATAGAAGATAAGAATATACATAAGTTTATAGTGTGTTCAGAACATATAACATCATCATTTACTCATAGGGGAGGATATGGTATACATTAACACTTTAGGACATTCATAAAGTTAAGTTACTCACCGGGACAGACTTATGCAAAACAGCGACAGGGTACAGGCCTGGGCTTTTGGATGCATCCAACGACAACAGAGTGTAGTTGCCTTCAGCATCACCGCATTCATCCATATGGATCCAGTATCTGCAATGGATAGGAGTAATGGTAGTGCAGATACTATAAATATAAAGGAACATTCCTACATGTAGGTAAGCCTATGTAAGCCTCGTCAAAGTATTGGTGTTCCTGCGGACCAATCTACTAATTTAGCACAAACGCAGTTCAATATCAGATCAGTAATAGTGTAAAGTTGGTTGTGGATTGGTAAAAGTTACAAATTTCGTCATTTTAAAAGCGAAATTTGTCATGGACTTGGAAATGGACTTGGGCCTCTAAAAGTGGTGGCGCAGTTTTTGGTATGTACCTACGTGTCAGTTACTTAGTACCTAGTATAATTTTAAATACTAGCCTCACTATACAACCTCACCTCACTATACAACAATTGACATCTTAAATGAGACATTATTATATTTTACACAATTATATTTTACGATCTTTTCTATTACTGTAATAGTTCGAGACTTAACCAAGAAATAAGACTATCACTTAAATGAATAATACTTTATAATAAATATTTATAAATGGCAAGGTATCAAATAAGTAATGGCCCTATACAAAATAAGGTACGTAGATAATATGTAAATAGGGTAAAAAAGCGAATATCCCTACACGAGAACATTTTTAAATAACAAACAGATTGTAGGCACATAACAGTTACATTACACGATACGGAATAATAGCAGAATTTACTCGAAAGCGATCTTATCCCTTTTTACTTTCTCTGAAATCCCATTCCCTAAGTGAATGAAACTGGAAGATCTTCTTATACTGGTCGAGGAGAAAACTTAATCTGGCGTGGGTAGTCTTTGAGTGTGTGAGCCAGTTAAGCTTGAGCTTTGATGTCGGTAAATACATACATACGGGGAGGAAATCTCGACGAAGCTTCCTTGGACTTGATGGTAAACATTAGCGTTGTTTGGTACCATTTGCGTTAAAGTGGAGTGGTGGGATAGTAAACCTCAGTGACGTAATTCAAGTAGGATGTTACTAAGAACTAGATATATTCAATGTAAGGTTTCATTTTAAGCTGAATTTAAAGGATGTTTCATAGCAACTTATCACCGCAGTTCTATTAGAACATCTCAAGTTCAATATTCAAGCTAACAAATGATCGCGATTATATCTCCGAGGTTCTGTCCACCCCGTAAGGATAAAAGGACATATATGTATATGTGTGTATGGATAAGTAGCAACAATTACAGAATTTAAATCTTGTGTCTTTAAAGAAAAGTTAGGTTTGTTAAATAATTTTGTTACATTTTTATTAGTCGACGAGAAGGCAGATGACTGCCTTCTCGTCGACTAATACCTTACCTAAAAAATACAAAATGTACCTTACATTTCAGATATTGGTACATGAGTACCAATATCTGAAATGTAAGGTACATTTTAAGTTATAAATCAGTTGGAGAGAATTTATGTCCTAACAACACCATTTTGGGGATGCACTGTGATTGCTACGAGTGTCGAGATGCATTTTTGATATACAAACAAAAGTATTATTATTTCACCTGTGAAGTTAGCTTTGTATAACATAACACAGTGTGTACTGATAATATTAACTTGCATAACTTAATTACAAGTCAATAAGCTACTACGAGTACTCGGTACTATTATTATTTATATGAATACGTAGAAATAAGAAATTTATAATTTAATTATTATACTCGTACTTTAACGCAAACAAAAACTCAACGCAAAGTACTTTTTTATGTGCAAATTGTACCAAATACTATATTGTGGAGATGGACACCCGTACCTTTGACTACGCCGCAAGGGTTAATGATTGTGAACTCGTTTGTCTTTTTGTACCAAAAATAAAGTCTACACCTCTTCTTCATATACAAACTACGACTGGTTACAGTCTTAGTTATTTCAATATTAGTTACTCAACGTTTGACAACAAAACCCATTTCATTACAACTAAAACTATGTTACATTTTACCCCATAACACTCCTGTAAGTGGTGTTTCTCATCCTAGCAGCTACAGCTCTTCCATTGTGAGGGTCTTCTCCAGCTTGCATAGTGGATACCAGGGCCCTGGCATACACCCACACGGCGTCGTGAAGCCATGCCGCTTCTACCGGAATCTGGAGGTAAGAAAAGTTACTAATAATGTACCAAAGCCAACTGAAACTTCAAATCAAAACACAGAATTTAGGGCATTTCTTGAGTGAGGAAAATATCGTGATATTTTATGCCTAAATTTCTTATAATTGGCAGGTTATAAAATGTCAGTGTCTGATGACGGGGACATGGGATATCTTTAGTTATGTTATCATATGTTATGCTAAGTATTAAACGCTAAAATTAGATATACTCTTATTCGTCGTTGGATGTTTGTCTAAATTGAAAGCGTTAGACTTAGGTATAAATTCTTTCAGAAATGTGAGGGCTCGCCACAAATTACTTCATCATAAATAATCAAATCAAAAACATAGTTTATAAATTTAAGTCATTAAGGTAACAGCCCCAGTTTTAAACGTACAATTTAAATATTAGGTTAGGTTATACTATCAAAACTAACTAAATAAAGTTCCACCTAACCAATATAGCGTTTATCAGTCTCTTGAACTTAACTTGTTAATTGCAGTGAAACGTAACTTAACTACAGTTCGACAGATAGCTTTACGGCTAATAAAGCGAAGATTAATGTCAGTAGTTGGCAGTTGTCCCTCGTACGAACGGCCGCTAAGAAGCTCGATTCTACTAAACACTACCACTTTATTTACACGGCACTTAGAAAACACAAATTTATATCATATTTAATTCTTACGTCTGTTATAATTTATCGTTTGCAGAAAGATTAAGATGACGTACATACATACAAATTCACGTATTTCAACACCTTTTCAATATGGGTATCAGTATTTTATCACATGGCGCTTATTTAGATATTCCTAATGGTCAAAGAAATTCATTCTATGGACCCCAAAAGTAATTTTCATGTCTGTAAGTCATAAGGCTACTTACTAAATTTTAATACTTATTTTTAGTTGTTACTTTAATGAGACCGAATTTAAAATAGTTTATTTTTAATATATTCTATTCATTAGTAGAATCGTTGCAACAGTTTATCGCATCGAGTCTTGCAAGTAATTAGGATTCATCAATTACAGGAGGGTTTTCGTCGTGGAAAGATACAGAGTACCTTGTTGAAGTGTACACAGCGTTTCACTGATAAGAGCACGTACATTAAATGAATAAATACAGAAACTAACGCTTAATGTTGGACAGGTAACTGTGTTGATAGCCGAATTAGCATAGATAAAATGGTAATGTCTTGATGACTTTAAAGGTAAATGAAGGTGTAAGGTAAGGTAGGAAGGTAAAATACCAAATGTTTTTAGCTAAAAAGTGTAAAAATTAAAAAGGATATATCCGATTAATCTGAACTACAACAAAATCATTAACTGGGCTTAAGTTTCAACTTTTTTGTAAAACTCATACGTAAAAATGCTGCTGAAACATATCTTTGGGAGAAATATCTACAATATGGCAATCTTGTATTCAGATTCGGATTCATCTAATATAGGACTAAAATAGAAGGTTATTAGCTGCTTAACCGTGTAGTCGTAAAGGGGTGATTAAAGCACTTATCCTTAAATATGGACTTAAATAATTTTTCAAGATATCTTTACTCACCGAGTCACCAATTTTGCATATTTATTCCATCGCAATTTCAATTTAAATACTAAAAGTGAACAAGGACACATGCCTCTAAATTTACCCATTTAAGGTACCCATACTAGCTTCCGTAAAAATAAATATAGTACCAATATTCACTATACATTACCACTTTCTGTCCTCCGAAAGCTTCCAAAGGATTAGTAAAATTGAACGGCGGCAGTTGCAGACGTCTGTTGACTTCCTTAGCAAACAGCGGGTACGAAGGTGCAGGGGACGGGACCACGGCTATGTAGGACCTTAAGGCTTTGAGGGACCTTGGCAAAGGTTCCTTTTGCAGAGGCCCTGATACGTATTTCATGGCTTGGTTTGCTTCGTACTTCTCTACGTCGACTCCAACCGCTGCGTATTCACCTGGGAAGAAAATGGTGTTTTAAATTATTATGTTTAAGTTCTAAGAAGAAGAACAGAAGAGCATGTATGAGAAGGTTAATGGGTGAGAGTGAAAGAAGAGAGATTTGTCAGGATCGTACTCTATAGAGTAAAGGCGTGAATATAAGTTTGTTTTTACGTTAAGTTCTTAGCAGCTCTGTATATAATAGTAGAGAATATAGAACACTAGTTTTCAAGTACAAAAATGTATGAAGTTCTCGGTCGATTGCCGAACTTGAGCAGCGCGGACGTGGGAAGTATCTGGATGGGTAAACATCGGTGATCGGTTCGGTGAGAAAAAACATCATGAGGAAGCCTGCCTATTTCTCAAAATTACTTTTTTCATTGATCACCTATCTCGTTGGTTTTTGATTAATAGGTAAAATTAACGTATACATGTGATCAAAGAATAGCTGAATGCTGAATTGATGGTGGACATTCAAGCTCTGACTACCCCAAAACGAGATTTTCTATAAATTATGGACTCTTTAATATAGTAATAAACATAACATAACTATACATTGCAAATGACTACGATTGCCATTGTTGATGAAAGACCATTAAAGTAAACTTATGAAATGTATATTTAATGCGAATTGTTATGATCAGAAATTAAAAATATAATGATATTGTTTCGGTGACTGGTGAAAGTTATGGGCAAAAATGATATGCCATTACTCAATGCCTCTGGTATTTTGAGTTCAATCAAGGTAATAAAAACGTATTACACATACGTTATTGCGATTGTTAAAAAAATTATTTAGTTCATATTGGCAAACAAATAAGAATTATACACAGGTTTACTGATGGTAATTCCATTTCATTCTCATGTATTGCACTCACATAATAGGTTACTTATTCCCTCATATGTCATTTTGAGACATATGACCCACTGCCTGAAGGTAATACTTGTAGGTTGTGGTCATACAATTTCAATGTAAATAGATACAAAATTTTTAAAAGAAATATTTAATGATTTAATATATACATAAGGTCACTCGTGGTAAATGCGTCTATGGGGCTATTACAACTATCTTTAATAACTTGAAAGATAAGCGAAATCATACACCTAGTGACACCTGGACTTGGAGATAATTACTAGAGTAAGTTCGTGAAAGCGTGACAGAGGGCATAACTACCTTAAAACAAAAAAAAAACGGCAATTTTGAAATTTGCAGTGTTTGAGAAAAGTTGACATGCGAGGTGAGTCCAATTAAATCTTTTTTTATCTTTGGAAATATGGAGTGTTTTGTAGTTATGCCTTGTTTTTTGTGTTTGGTAAATTACAGTGCATACTTACAGATAATTATTTTTCATTTAATGGCAATATTTTATAATAAAAAATAAATTTCAAAATGATTAAAATAAACAATTTTTTTGTTTAAATGCGTCTATTAGTGTGGGGTAATTCCGACTATAAGACGCAATTACCCCGAACCCAGATGTTGTAAACATTTTTTTTATACAAGCATTTTGATTTTTGAAGTTATAATAAAGCAATTAAATAGTGTACTTACAGATGTAGTGTAAGAACCTTGAACATGGCTTGAGGTTGAGATATAATACAGTACGCTTTTATTGTAGTAGTTTTATTTTTATGTGCGAGTATTTTAGACATAACAAAAAAGTAAATAAAGAGCTATTTTTGAAGCTCTCAAAAGTATTAATGGCAGGTTTGATTTTATGGAATTATTATATTCTGTGATTTTTTTTTGTATTTTGTTGGCTGTAGTCACTGAATGTAAAAATCCCGCAAAATCAGAGCTGCCATCAATTTTTCAGAAACTTTGAGAACAGATAATCAACCCGTTGAGTGAGCCGTGTTCAGTGTTTCTGACAATATCTGCCACAGTTAAAAATAAACGCTTTAATTCCCTGTATTTTTTTATAATAAACATAATCTGCTAATGAACCAAAGCCGCAAACTGTAGGTTCAGTATCATGCAAGGAACAAGAAATGCATGATAAAAAAATACTGACGAGAAATAAAAACTTATTTTTCATACAAAATGATTCTACATAGAGCCCACACTTTGCGACTTTGGTTCGATAGCATATAGGTACACGTTCTATGAATAGATCGAGATTCGTACCGAGGACAAAGGATATACTAAGGCAGCGCTTTGAATACGGTCTCCAATTCTCATGGTACGGATTAGCAGTAATTTTTGAAAAATGTTAACAACCCCTGATTTTGTGATGGGGTAAATGCGTCTTCAAAATTTAGACGCTTTTGCCTCATTTGACTATGGAAGCGTTTTTTGAATATATAAATAACATATTTCTACGTATTGATATGTTCTCGATATAACTCTTGAAAAAATGCAATAGTGAGCCCAAACTACATTTTAATATGATAATATTTGAATGAAATATTGAACTTGGTTGCATTTACCCCAGTTTGAGGTAATTGCGTCTAAAATGACCTCTTTTAAAGATATGTTTATATCCGAACGATTATTGATCCTACAACGATTTGAAAACACAAATATCACAGCTAAATAGTTAATGAATATTTCAGTATCACACATTTCTCACAAAACATTATAGTTACTGTGTAATGAGACCTCAAAGTCAAATGTTTCAAAAATGGTACGCATTTACCTCGAGTGACCTTATATATAATAGGTAATATCTAAAAGTACAACTATAACTACAGTTACTATTAAAATAGTCTTAACCTTTCAGGTATTTCACATATACGTAATCATTTCAGTTATCACATAATTTCCAGTAACAGCAAATACTTATTTATAAAGACCAATACGAAAACATACTCTAACATACTAAAACTTCTACATATCACACTATTAATTTCCTTACAACATCCTCCCACTAACAATAGATAATCCTAGACCCATTATCAGACATCCTACTTATTAATCAGTGCCTTAGACCATTACCCTTTCACAATATCTTCATTGGTGCACTTCCGAAAACATGTCTGCGTCTATTTGTCAAGTTAATGTACTGAAAGTAGCCTGAAGGGTAGGAAGAGAATGAATAGGGTCAAATGGATACTAACTAGCTGCTTTTCATCCCGGTACGTAGATAGTGAGTAAGGGACTAAGTTAAGGAATGTTTGGAGCGATGGGTTATCAATCTGTCACTAACTACGAGTATTAGTATAGCAAATCACTTCTTTTGTTTTGTTTAAGATATGATGTTTAATATTAATCACTTGTGAAAAGTAAAAAAAATAATCAGTCATGTCAATTGGTTAGTCAAGATAGTGACATATGAAGATCTATTATCTCTGCCTACCCCTGTAAAGGAAGTATAATATAGGAAGTATAATGAGTATGCGTGTAGGTATTCTTTAGAATTTTTACAATGTCTAAACTTAATAAATATGACCAAGTTTATATTACGAGTATATTCAATATTGATTCCACCACGAAAGGAACTAAGGGACGTACATATAATATATACAAGTATGTAAGAACTATGTATTGTCCTGAAAGTAGGCTGTAGGAAATTAGCAAGTGAATGGAGAGGGTGGCGGTTTGACAGATGATGTTTATCCTGTCAAGAGATCGATACCTAGGCATGAGTGCCTCTCTTATTTATTGTTGTTTGTGAAAGCCTGCTCTGTAGTACTAAAGGTATGTAATTCTTTCTTTTACCTAACAAAGTACTTCAATAGTAAAGTCGCGAGTTATAAGATAACGTAAAAAACATAACATATGCTTCACGACTTGTGTATACACACACCCTTTTTTATTGTGGCCGAATAGTCAGCGCCTAGAGTGCCCATTTCCCAAATTTCGAAGGCATGTTAGGTATGGGTCATATGTAGTCAACCGTATCGCCATATATAGGCACTGACTATTATCTATCCCGAGTGGTAGGTATGTTTTCCCTCATCGTTACAGACTGTAAATTATGTACGTAAATGAAATACACATATTTAAATTTCAATTATTAGTAAATGCCAGAGCCGGGATTCGAACCTAGGCCCTTTCTCATAAGAAGTCGGAGGTCTGGGGCACTGGGCTACAGCCGCTTTACAAAAAAACAAAATAATATACAATTTAATTATATAATTGTTGATGCATAAGGTGGACCGATGACCTGAAGAAGGTCGCTCGTAGTGGCTGGATGAGGGCCACGAGTTATCGAGTTTTGTGGCGTACCCTTGGGGAGCCCTACGCATAGCAGTGGACTAGTACAAGCTGATTGATGTATAAGTTGTAGTTATCACAAAAGACCATCACTTTAACGGTTATACATTAATATAAAATAAAAAAGTATAAAAAGATTAGTAGTTACTAAAGTTCGTAGTCAAATAGAAGATATGTCGGCTATAATACTAAGTATATCTTAATTCTATATGCCTTCAAATTAATTCCCAAAATTTAATACCTCAGGGACACAGATAACTTCCTGATTAAGTTACGTCTGCCATCTGTTTATTCAGCTAATTACATGACAAGTTCACAAAGGCTGACAATACAAGTTTAATCTTCTATTCAAAACAGGGTTGTCACAATTAACTTTATTAATGACAACCCTATTGTCTGGTGAAATAGAAACTGCTAAGTCTTGTTGATACTTGTCAACTCTTGATTTCATTATGCTCGGTATTTTGATATTGAGGAGATCGTATTATGTGGACTATGTAAGTACCTATTTATGTGGGGCCGTCGGGGTCACTGGTGAGGCCCTCCTGGCGCAGCTGACGCGGCTCGTGAACCTCATGCTGGCGGGCAAAGTGTGTAGGGAGGTCACGGACTTGCTTTACGGGGCAAGTCTGTGTGCTTTGAAGAAGAAGGATGGTGGTATACGGCCCATTGCAGTCGGCAACACTGTACGCCGCGTTGTGTCAAAGATCTGCTGTCGCCATATTGCACCAATTATCGGGCCTTATTTTGAACCCACACAATTGGGATTTGGCACGCGCGGTGGGTGTGAAGCTGCAGTGCATGCTGCGCGCACATTTTGCGAGCATGGCTCGGGTGAGGTCCTTTTGAAGGTTGATGTCAAGAATGCTTTCAACTCGGTAGATAGGGCTGCCTTGTTGGATCAGGTGAAAGAGAAAGTACCCAACATTTATAATTACATTTGGCAAAGTTATGGAAATCCATCAAAATTAATTTATAATCAAAATTTAATATATTCGTGTACTGGATGTCAACAAGGTGACCCTCTTTGTCCGGCTTTGTTCAGCCTGGCAATCCATCCACATATTGAGGCTCTTACGTCGGGCTTCAATGTGTGGTATCTGGACGATAGCACTATAGGAGGCGAAGCGACTGCCGTTCTAAGGGATTTAGAAAAAATTCAAAACAGTTTCTCATCTTTAGGTTTATCTCTAAATTCATCTAAATGCGAAATTTTCATCAATAATGCCATTCCAAACGAGACAAAACTCAACATCATTGAAAAATTTGAATCAATAGCACCGGGTATTAAAATTTTGGATAAAAGTTCGCTTCTCCTCCTTGGTGCCCCTTTGAACTCCGATTCATCCGCTGCCTTCATCGATACAAAAATGAAAAAATTCCTCGAATCGACTTCAATTTTAGAATCCATTAACCCTCATTTGGCTTATACAATTATAAAATTCTGTTTATTCGTTCCTAAATTCACATATTATCTCAGATGTTCAGAACTTTGGCGAAATATATCGGCTTTAAATCATTTAGATTCCCTTCTACGTGAAACACTTTCGAAGATTCTAAATTTAAATTTTGATGATGGCAGTTGGACCCAGGCCACTTTACCTATTCGGTTTGGTGGTCTTGGGATTCGGAGTGCGTCCAGTGTTGCTTTGCCAGCATTTCTGTCTTCGGCGCATGCTACTCAGGGTCTGCACGCAAAAATTATTCACGGGGCTTTGGGTTCGGTGCAGACGTCGGGTTTGTCCGATGCCAGAATTGCTTGGCTGTCTCTGCTGGGGCAGGATGCCGAGCTGCCGTCAGGGGCCGTTTTTCAGAGGTCCTGGAGGATGAGCCACTGTGCAGGCAGATTCAATTGTCCATAATTAATTCTGCTTCTAGTCCTGCACCGAGCCTGAATCGGGGCTTTGGTTGAATGCATTGCCGTCTGAGAAGATTGGGACGCTTCTAGATGGAACTACTTTCTGTCTGGGTGTGGGTTTGAGGCTCGGCGTAAGGATTAACGAAGTTCATCGCTGTGGTTGTGGGGCACGTGTTGACGAGTTTGGCCACCACGGGTTGTCTTGCCAGCGAAGCGCTGGTCGTCTGTCTCGACACTCAGCATTAAATGATATTATTCGTCGGGCCCTTGTCACCGCTCGTGTGCCGGCGGTGCTTGAGCCGTGTGGCTTGGCACGTGAGGATGGCAAGAGACCTGATGGAATGTCTTTGATGCCTTGGAAGAATGGCAGGGCACTTGTTTGGGACGCCACGTGCGTCGACACTTTGGCGCCCTGCTATTTGTCCAAGTCTGAGGTCGAGGCGGGAGCTGCGGCGGCGCTGGCTGAGAGTTTCAAGCGGCGAAAATATGGAAATTTAGTCAATGACTACTTTTTCGTTCCTTTCGCCGTTGAAACTCTTGGCACGTGGGGAGGCGAGGCACGACGTTTTGTAAAGGAGGTGTCTGTTCGCCTCTCCGAGGCCTGTGGTGATCCAAAGGCTGGCACTTACCTTGGCCAACGCATTAGTTTGGCTATTCAGAGAGGTAATGTTGCCAGTTTGTTGGGGACCGTGCCTTTCTCTGACAGCGATGAGTTTAAGGAGATATTTTTCCTTTAAAATTTTATTTTTTTTGTTTTCGTTTTTTTTTATTATTATTGTAAATAATAGTTTTATTTTGAATTGATTAAATAAATATACAATTATCCTATTTATGTATAAGTGGATTTCAATACGCGGATGATATTGAAATCTAATTTTATATAGAATTGAATAATAAATAATCAACGATCAAACTGACTGATTGTAATCAGAAGAAAAGTGATACTTAACTCTAGCCTTACTGGGAATCGAGCCCGGAACCTTACAATAAGCGTTCAAATAGTTTACCGTTCTCGCCACGAAGGGCGCTACATATCTATAGGTCACATAAATACATCAAATGTTTCCTTTATAATGAAAAACAAGTCTATTTTGAGATAATGCCTACGCATACTTTATCCTATCGGGAAAAACTGAACAAAGAATGTGTCTGGAATCTCGAATTGGCTATGATAGATCTCCTGTTTCATATTAAAGCGTTTTGCTATGAAAACGGGGACGATCGTTAGAATTAGTATTACTTTTCCTAAATGTAAGGGAGATGGCTTTTGGAAGGAAATTTTATACAATACTTACATCTTTTTGTATTGGTATGCCATCCCTATTAAACAGTTTGTATATATATCGAATATTAAAAATAGTGTCGATAAGTAAGAATATAATAAAGGTATTAACCCCTATTACTAAATCTTAACGACAACCCTTATTCTCCGATATAAGTTATAAAGTCAATGCATTCTTAATAAAGGCGTCATAGACTGATGAATAAATTACTGTAAGTTTTCATCGTACATCGTACTTAAGAAATGTGCATAAATTTATTCTAGAAACTATTACTCTTAATACAACAACTAACTCTCATAATGTTAAGTCCATATAATACACTGAAAAAAAGCAGGTAATTTCGTGACCAATAAGCAAAACTTTCATACAAACATTCAATTCCAGACCTCAATTTAAAATGCAGTGGAAATCAGGAATAAAATTTCCTTTATTGCAAAAAAATGCATCAAGCAAATTACGTGACTGGAAAGATTGTAGCAAAGTCTTCATACTGAACTCAATTGCAAACTTCAATTTAAAATGCAGGGGAAATCTATCAGGAATAAAACCTAGTTTGAGTGCTTCTAGAAGCAATTAGGTGTAAGCCGCTTACCTGAATCAAGTAATTTGAGAGAGTCCAAGGCGAGCATCAGGCCGATGTGGTCGTGGTAATACCCGATGGAAACGTAGACTGCAACAAATTCACGTTTTAGTATCGGAACTGTACCATCGTCCATAAGTTGTAGTGTTAGGAACTTGTAATATGAATGTGTTATGAAGTCAATGTATATTTGAAACTGTTATATAATTTATTTGCTATATGGTCCAAGTATCTAAGGAATGTATGTATTTCACACAGTACTTTATAATTCGTTATTTGCGTATTATATCTAACATATGTAAAGTAAACATTGAACGATTTAGGATTTTTATTAGTAGTGAAAAACTGTTTGTGTTTCTTCATAAACGAATAATTGATTCTATCACCGCGCGAATGTATCGCGGCGAATATACCTTTGTATTGGTTTAAACAAAAGTGTTTTCTTTGCCTATATAAAAATAGGAGATCTGTGAGCCATTCAAACCCATATTAAAGAAAACCAGAACAATGTACTACACACACGTTATTTATAAACATTACATTCTTCAATCACTATTCGAACACGCGTTTATCGATCAGGCCCACATATCCACACTATTTGCAGCATACATCTTGCAGAATGGCATATCATTAGCTATTATTCCGAAGTAACGTTAAGGAGAGGAAAGCTTTGAGAGTGTCTAATTGAAACCACCAATTAACCTGTCATTGATGACGACTGTATTTCAGGAAATAGGAACGAACGAATGCAATGGATGAATGAATAGCTTGTGCTAGGGTGGAATATAGGCGACAACGGAAGTTTCAAGCTTTTGGGCTTCCTGAAAGGGTTGGCGTCGTGAAGCATAGCTGATTTGACGTGTTTGTGTATATTCATATATATAGTAGTCTTTGAAGGAAATACTTTCTGAACTCTATCCATTGGAAATATTAAAAAACCAATCGATTTTTTCTCGCTCTTAAAAATTAATGTAGTTAAATTCGTGAGTATAGTTAATATACTAAAGCATTTTTTCTATTTATTGTTCATACATATAAATTACCGTCCTTTAATCCCTTTCAGGATGTACATACCTTTGGAGACATGATAATATTACCAAGGTAAATTCTTAGCATAAATATTGGGTTTGTGATGTCATATGGAATAATGATGTTAGGTTGCTAGCCTAGCGCCCATTATATTACATTTGCCACTAATAGATAAACGGCAGATAGTAAGCATACTT
Source organism: Leucoptera coffeella (assembly GCA_030578115.1). Taxonomy (NCBI): domain Eukaryota; kingdom Metazoa; phylum Arthropoda; class Insecta; order Lepidoptera; family Lyonetiidae; genus Leucoptera; species Leucoptera coffeella. Next base: position 39,915 of record JAMBLF010000556.1, on the reverse strand, counting down.
TTTACGTCTCAGACTGGCTCGGCACAAGTTACTTAATATTAATTATGATAAGTCTACTACTTACTCCTTGTATCCTTATACGTTTCTCTAACGATATCAATGAAGGGATTGCGGGTGTAGTTTTCCTTTTGGTTCTCGTAGAAATACGGTTGTCGGTAAGCCTGGATGGCTCTTACTGAGATCTGTTTTTCTCGAGCCGCTGATATAATAGCCAGGGCGAGACGGGAGAAATCGTGGTTCGGTGCTTTCAGGTATACGAAGGTTACCTGCGATGGAAACGAGTATTTGTTATAGTAATATTATGAAAGAAATGTAATAAAGATCAAGCTATAAGCACTGCAAGACCAAAACAATCTAGAAGAGTATATATTTTTGAAACGTATGTATTTACATCAATACATAAGGTATGATTAGTACTTCAGTCCTAACATAGTATAGTTTAACTGCCTATAAGTTTATTGTTTACAAGTAAATCATCGATCATCATGATAATGTACTTTTTGAATATATGCAGCTGTATGTAAAAGAAAGTTTACATACGTATGTAGAAGTCACGATCATTTCCCTACAAAGGGGTAGATATCGCAGATCCCTTTTTTAAATTTTCCATTCGAATAAAGCTATGTGAATATATATGTAACTTCGGAAGGGCAGTAGTTTTCGCTGTAAGTCTCCTGAAGTTCAGTAGATCGGAAAGAAAAACTCATTTGAATGCGCCAACTAGAATATGTTTGGACTCCTATGTGAATAAATGCATAGTTCATACAGAAAATCACATCCACAGTTTTTGCTACGAACAGAATATGAATTTCAATTTGACAGTTGAAAGATTTGTCGAAATAGCTAATTTTATGTAATAAAACAATGCGGATACACAAGTAACTTTAGTGATGTAAAAACCTACAGATTGGCATATTAGAACCTGGATTTGGCATTTTAATCATTTCTAGTCTATTGTTAATTTATAGATGTAGTTTGGAAGATACAAAAGGCTATAGAACATCCTCTACTTGGAGGTGCCCTCAGCATTATACATAATATATGTGTAAGTATATATATGAGTGAAACGCGGGCTTCGAGTGACCTAACATGCCTTCGAAATTTCGGAGATGGGCACTTAAGCCTCTGACTATCGGCACATTAAAAAAGGGAGTGTGTATACAAGTCGTGAAGCGTATGTTTATGTATGTCTCACATATATAAAATTTCACCTATAGTACTTATTAAAATAATAATTCTGTACCTTACTACACAACGGATTTTGATGCGGTTTTTTTCAATAGATAGAGTGATTCAAGAGGAAGGTTTATATGTATAATATCATCCATTAAATAGTAGAGTAGGCTATATATTTTATACCCGTGCGAAGCTGGAGCGGGTCACTAGTATATATATATATATATATATACACCTTATTATAAAGTAACCCAAATTATTAGTCCTTACATGCATGAACTTGAAATGCTTGAGAACAGCTACAACGGAGCGTGAGATGTCGGTGTCTGAGGGCCTGGTGCGGGCGAACGTGGAATACACTCGTTTGTTCGAACTAGCCACATCTCTGCAGTACTGCGAAAGTAAAAAAAAACATTACTGGATTAATTACGTAATAAATATAATGGGAAGTTTGTTAAATGAACGTTTTAACCGCTTCTCTAGGCGTATCTTACGTTTTTTTAAAAGTTATGAATACACTGATATAAATTAATGGATAAAGTTGTTTAACATGAGTACGATATACATATATGAAAATATAATTTCTTCTGTATGACATATTTCAATGATTTGTTAGTCTTTAAGTCGCCAATCACGAAAAGCGTTAAATAGCGTACAAGGTAATAATCAAGTTATATCCCAGGATAGCCATACTTACATGCTAGTATGTCCTTACTTGTAAAATACAAATATACATAATATTTCACTTCTTTGACAAAATGTCCTCCTAAGTCACTTTAAGCATAAATTGCTGTTATGATGTCATATGTGCATGTTGCTAGTATCCCTATAGATTTCATTAACCACTTTTCCCTTATTCGCCTCTTACGAAATGTCGGGAAGAGCTACTTAACATTCATTTCTACTTCCCAGACTAGCAAAGACTAAAAACCAATATGTAGAAAGCCCTGTAAACACAACATTCCAGTTTTCCCTCCGTTAATTTATATTCGCAAATTCCAAAGTGAAGAACTCGCTTCAACAAACAATTTGTTCGAAGCAGCACTGAGAGTGACACGATGAAAAATTGAAGAGCAGTCGGGATGTTGAAAAATCAAGTTCAGGACAGTTCGGTTGGCTCGAGTGTTTTGTTTTTGGGACGCTTTGGACAATTTTAAAATACAGTTGCGAATAAATGTATGAACTCTACATAGGATCTTATATGTATATGAGTAAATTTAAATAGATTATTGTTGTAAATAGTGTCTTAAAATCCTTATAAGAAAACTTTTTATTTTGGACATGAACATTTGTCCTGAAGTCAGCCTTAATATATACACGGGGCTTGTTTAATCATTGAAGAGACTTCATAGTCTCAAGATATGAAGCTCCGTCGTCACTACGATTATAAATATACATAGATATACATCATGCCATTTTACCAGGGCTAGGCTAAGCTAGGCAGAGTCATTTTGGTTCTATTTGTTTCAAAAACTTTTTGCTAGTCCACCACCATACATAATTAAGGAAATTTACTTACATAGCTGACCATGGGCACGTTAAAAGCAGCTGCCATTCTGCCCTCGTGTACACAAGTCTCTTGCGGTCCTATGAAAGCTGACACGTTGGATGCCCACAGGGATGCCACCTAGTGAAAATAATTAAAATTAAAAATTATTCCTTTTGTGCTAAATGAAACAAGAAGACATCATATTTCTATTGTCACAATTATTATCAAGTGTAGAGATAATAACTCTCTTTAGTTTGGCTCAACATTGAAATAATAAGGGTACTGTATATGTGTATGTAAGACTAGTGGCATGTTGCTAGCCCATCATCCATAGATTTTAATATCCCCTCTTATTTAGTCGCTTTTTAAAATCTGTTTCGTATATTTATTAACTTGTAGTCAGAGTACCATAGTAGTTAGCATATATTTAAGTCAAAAGTATTATATTATTACGGCCGTACGTTATAGCGAAACCTCAAAACATTGGTTAGTCACGTCCGGAATAGTATTTCAATTTGTAACGTGCTACCTGCGACATGTCGACTCCACATTGGGAAATATCCGAAACCTATTTTACTCTCAGGATCTACGAGATACGAACTAAAATTTGATAAAATTATGCAATCACTGCTGCAACTCACGTACATAATTTTCAAATAGATGGATACAATAAAAGGTTCAGAAAAGCTTATCGTTGCATTTGTCTTATTGGGGACTAAAATGTAATAAATTCAGGAGAAATGGGAATGGAGTAGTGGCTATACAACGGCCGAAAATATATAGAAAGCCTCTGGTCCCTATGTCGCTTATTAGGGTTCGCAGGAAAAAACGACTGTAAGCAGTAGGATTTTTGCTTATAAAATAGCATTATACATTACATAATTTGTTAAATACTAATACGAGTAAGCTTATACGCTTTTTTAACCACGGAATTACAACAGTAACACTTATTTATTCACAACAGGATAACATACTTTACAGGCAAGTACCTAATAATAATATTTAGGACACTATTACATCAATTGAACTAGCCCCTTTAACAGTTCATTTAAAACTTCTGTTAAGGGTACTAGTTAAAGTATATTTAAGAAACATTACGTATTATACACAGATAAATACATATATAGAATATATAATCAACCACCAGACTGGAAAGCAGAAGAAATGCGTAGATCTTAACTCTGCCTCACCCGGGAATCCAACCCAGGACCTCTAGATTAACGTTCAGGTGGTAACCGATCGCGCCACGGAGGTCGTAAATGCGTATTCTTAAACTAGTCGAAGAACTTAATCACGGCTTAGGCGAACTCATCCAACCCACATGAAAACACATTGACCTTACATAATCGACTTATTTGGCCTAAGACATTGATAAGTAATTCGCACATACTTTATGCAGTTACAGATCCCTTCCAATACGGGTATTAAATTTAGTTTTACGTATACTTGAATGTCGTAAATAATTTGGACAGTAAGTTTTACAGAAACAAAATTTTAGAATGTTTACTAGGATTTCGGGGGATAGCTTCATAAATGCTCAATTATAATCTATTGCCCCAATGGAAGCGAAATGTACATATGGTTTTTAATTCAATAAACTTAGACTCGAGATCTGATTCAACCAATCTCTTACATATAGATTTCATAGCGTCTTGCTAGTTGCCTTTGGCCCCAGAGAAAATTAAAAAAAAAGTTTGATTCATTAATATCACAAGTCGAACCTAAGAAATTAAAGTATCCGAACGGCTTTCCAAAGTGTTGGTCCGTCATAAAAGTGATACGACACAGCTTCTTTCGCCAATCCTAACACTTTACGACGTGTCGTAAAGCTGCTTGCGGCGTTGACTGGATTGTCATTAATTATATTGATATTAACTACGGAGGATTTTTTTTTGTCACTGGGATTTAGATGTGTTAATAAGCTGCATAGTATTAAGAGTTATCTGAGTAAAGTAGAAGTAAAGAGAATGGCAAGCTTTTCTTCGTAAAGGACTTAATCTTACTTTTATTTATAAAATACCTGTTTTGTAAACCATTGTGCATTTATTGTAAAACATTCAATACTGGGAATAAACATAATCATCTTTTTGTAATTTTCACTTATCTGTATAACTTATTTAATTTTAGTCCCACTTATAGCTCAGAATAAGTAACTGTCAGTATATACACACACCGACATAGCCTACAGATAGTATACAATTATTAATTCCGTGACTACTATCTGTTAAAAATGTTTGTCATATATCCAAATACTTTCGCAATACCCTAACGATGGCACTCAACCTCAAAAATTCCAAACGGTATTTATCATCGGTCATTCATATACATTTATGAAGGCAGCTTTCATCATAACTTATTTACCCAGCTATCCACGTACAAGTTTGCCAGTAGGTGAATATTAGGCGGTGCTTAGCAAAAGAATCACGCACCTGTTTAATAGAAACTTCTTCTTGGCCATAGGTTTCCGCTACGACGAAATCCAATGAGTGCCCCAAGGGTTTTAGGAGCTTTTCGTTCACTTCATCCACGGCCATAGATATTGCGCCTGGGGGAAATGAATGCGTTAATAAAAATGTACGTAGAGACATCTATAGTTGTATATCAACTTACAAGATCAAGGAAAATACCGTGAGGAAAGTGGCATATTCTTTGGATTTTTTTATATGAAATTTATTTTCGGTGATAAGTTGGATTGAATTATTCGAGATTAATAAAGTAGGTATGTGTTATTTGTAAGCTAATCATACTATTCGTACTGACTGTGACGGTATCATACAAAATACTTTCGAATATATGTGTATGTATGTTACTTCGAAATACAATAATAAAAACTCAATTCGAAAGTAATTTAACGTCACGACTTATCCCTATTCGACCTTTTTAAACACAGACAATGTCAAAGTTAAACAATAGCTTAGCAAAAACCGGTCTTGGAGTTGATTAAATCCATGCAAATTTATGTGAGAATTTAAAGTAAGGTTTTGTAAAGTTTCTTGGTAAAATGCGTCACTAAGTCACTTTTTGTTATTGGAAAGTTGACACGTGACATGGCAAAAAGGCTAGTGTCTTATCTGTTCCCATATATTAGTTAAAAATAAAAATATTACTAAGTCTTCCTGGTCACCGAGGATATTTCTGCACATGTAACTTTTCTTACTATTGCTACATTAGATCCATATTATTTTAAAGCTAGTTCAATCTCATATATCATCATCATATTTAAGTAATATTTTGGGTGATAATAGCAGATTGACTCAAGGGTAAAGCGAACTAAACGTTGGGTAAGGTATATTAATCTCTTTACTATAGAGAGTTTTAAAGTATGCGTGTGCTTGTTTGTAATATTGAGACTTACCAGAAATGACCCGTCCCGGTCGAGGATAATTGAAGTCGCCAGGTCTTCTCTCTGACCCTGTCAAGTAGCCCAACGTGAACCGTTCACACGTCACTTGTGATAGAATAGCCATCAGCCATAGTCCTAATAGATGTCGCTGTAAAAGGGTAAACATTCAAATTATCAGGATTTAAAAAATTATACTATTCTAATAAAATACCAAATATCTTAGATAGTAATTTTAATTGTCGTTAAACGTGGTTAAATAATGAGTTACCTAGAGAATGTTAAATTCAAAAAGGAGAAGTTTAAATGGCTAATAGCATAGTGTATGTAACATACGAGTACCAATTCTATACAAAACACTTCGAAAACCTTTTGGTTATAAACACAGAAATTGTTGACCAATTTCAGTCACTTTCTCTTTCCCAAATGCATTTCTTGAAAGCGGATTCGCAGTTCATTTAGGGACAAAAATGGCGGATAAAATGGCGTGATTTATAGACAAAGTTGACCAGTGATTTGCAAGTTTCTAAGAGCGAGCCTAAAGGATACAAATCAGTGAAGTTTCGTCTTGGCGGACATTTTTCCTCATTCCGTGACAGTTCCCTTTTGTTTCTTCACAATCTGATACAAAGTATTGTCGACGAAGAAATTCTGGATTGAGATTAACGGCTTATGTTGTGGATACAATATTCTTGTCAACGAGAGAAATTTCCTAGGAATTGTTTGTTAGATACTTTTATTTTGTGTACTCGTCGTCTTTCCTATCATACCAAACCCATAGTATTATAGCATATGCCAATAATTATACCATAAGCTTTATATTGCATAAATTTCGCAAAAATCAGATGAGTCTTGTGTGACTCAAAGCTCCCTTTTAACCTCAAAGTCCGTTGACGAATAGCCTTGACTGGTAGAAAGTCATCGTTTTCAACATTGATTGCGTATTACAGCCATTTGATTTTACATTAACTTAATCGACAGGATTATGTGCAAGATGATAGAGATATATAAACTATTAGCCAGCAACAGATTGATGTTAGAGCGTCAGTTGTTTCAGAACAAATGTTATCACTACATAGTATAAAACAAAGTCGCTTTCTTTGTCCCTATGTCCCTTTGTATGCTTAAATCTTTGAAAATACGCAACAGATTATGATGCGGTTTTATTTAATTGATAGAGTGATTCAAGAGAAAGGTTTATATGTATAATAACATCTATTAAATAGTGGAGTAGGCTATATATTTTATACCCGTGCGAAGCCGGAGCGGGTCGCTAATGTTATATAATATATATCTAAACTTGCATATACACAAGTAAATATACTGGCTTAAAATTATTACAACTTGATAAAATTATAACAACTTATTACATTTGAGTGATTGAAAACCAATAATACAACACGTAACTAAGAAACTAATCCACCGTCGTCATCAAAACATTTTCGTGTAACTTTTGAGTCCAATTTCAAAACAGGACCAACGTCTAAGAGTATTTTCCGCAACACAACTCCCGGGTATTGTGTGAAATCGTTTAGAAACAATACGAATCGAAGTAATCCTAAGCCAACATTCGATCTCCGATATTTGTTCAGCCATCGGCTTTAAAAGAAGCTTTGCAATGTCAATAGACATCAAATGGAAACGTTTATTTAGGGTCCAAGATAAATAATACTTAGGGTATGCGACTGTTAACCCCTTTGGGAGTCACAGGATTGATTGACCAGCGTTGTTTTATTGATTATTTTTGCGTGATAAGTAAGCCAACATCTCTTATTATTCCTCATATTCTTTAATTTCTTTCATTTACATAATAACTAAATGCAGCGTAAGGTTTGAAGCAGTTTTTGTTTTATACACTTTTTTTGGGATTAAGGCTGAAAGTATGTAAGTAAGAATATGTGTTAAGTAATGTTAACTTAAAAGTCTTAAATTTGATATTCAGTAACACTGCAAAGAATTATAGCAACAAGAGCGATCTGTCAAAAACTGTCACGAATCCGTTCAAGTATAAATTTAATGGATTTTGCCAAATTGTTGCTATTTAGTTGCGATAAGATCACATGTTCTGTACTGGATTGACTTAATGGTAACCTGTCACACCCGTTTAGGCATTGCCCGTTGCTGGCATTGCACAACCGCGAAGGTAGACTACAAACATATGTAAAACACGTATCCACTTGCACTTAATCAGTTGATACAAATACGAGTTGTTTTGACAGATATTTAGTGCTACAATTTGGCGGTTAATTAAGCTGTAACTTGGGCTTAAATTATGGGCCATTTGTACTTGGAATGTAATGCGGGAAAGAATGATATGAAATATAAATAAATCATCGTGTTGACTAGTTAAAATATATAGATGTATATATTTTTGAGTATATATATATATATTTTTACTGTTTTTGTGGAATTTATTTCGTCGTAATGACAAGTTCTCCCAACTCTTCATATTATGTAATCGATATTTACATCGATATGTAAATCTTTTGTCTCATACTCTTTTGTGACGTAAACCATATAGTTAAACAAGGGATTTTTTAGTTACAACATTTTCTGCCTAACCCTAAAAAAGCAAACATTCATGTATTACAAACTTCTTATTTATAACGCTATAAGGAGATTAATCCGAAATCATGTTTTTACCTTAACCTCCTTCTAAATTGAAGTTGTTATTCGCATGTGCGTAAAACTGATGCTCTACATAAATTATGCATGTTTATGTGAAAGTGAATGGAAGCAACTGTGGCATTTTTAAAACGAATCGTGCTTCGAGTTCGTACGAGTTGAAGTTTGAAGTTCTAGAAAATTTGGTCTTGACACTTTGCTCTGGTAAAACGTCTGGCCTGCTGGATAACTTGTTGTTAAATTGAAAATTTCTGTACTTATACGAACAATTAATAATACTTATACGAATATATATTTTTTGTTTAAATGAAAATAAATTGGAAGTTATAAGTTACATAGCTCTTATTTAATGATATTAATAAAGAGAATGAAAAAGTCTCGTCTGGGACTTTATTAGTCGTCATGTCACTAAGTTTGCCACAAAAGAAAGGCTTTTCTTTAATTATTTGTTCCCGTGCTAGTCTGGCACTCAAATATAATGCTTGCTTTTAGGCTGGATCCCCGGCATTGGCATGTACTCGTATGTTTTAATGTACGTACTAAGCGACTGGGGTAAAAAGAACTTATTGGCCAATGGGTTAGCAACCACTCACTAATGTTCTCGTCAATCATCAATATGCAACTACTGCGATAGTTAGGCAAATATAGAAGTGCAGTGAATAAAGTACTTTCTTTCTTTCTAGCATTTAGGCTTATAGTATTCATTAAGAATACACCAAATACTACGTTAGGAGTGAGGAGAATTGCCCAGCCGCCATAATCAATCTTCCCTATAATTAACGAAGTGAAAAGAGCAGCGAATGTGTATGTCGAGGAATAATGTTACTAGTCAACGCAAATCAACAGTACATTTTCAGTTCAACACCGCGCAAAAATAAACAGTCTCTTACAAGTTATTTATATCTGTATATGACCGACTTTTAAATAAATAGGCCTGCGAATTATGAGCAATTAGCAAAGTGAGGAAAAAATCTTTTATGTAAGTCTGGAATGAAAATAGAATGCTAACTAGCTGCCTTTCTTGCTAGCCTACATCCTTCGGAGAATCTAAAAGAGATCTTGTGATTTCTTCCTTTTGTTTTGCTTGAAAGAAGAGTATTCTATTACTTCAAGTTCTAGGCTAAAATAAGACACAGGTCTCGTTTTATTATAGATAAGACAGAACTATTAAGACATCGTGTTTTTGGTTACTACTGTGCCTCAATATTCTAAGAAGAATGGCAGCTAATTAAATACAGGTATATTTACCTACTAGACTAGCTTTGTACTACTAAAGTTATAAAATATCTTGAATGTAGGTAAGTATTACTCTCCTAGGTTCTACCCTGAATGTATAGCTATGTTTCTATGTAAAGGTAAATTGGTTAACGAAAAAGTAAGGGGCTAAGCCAAACCAACCTAATTAAATCGTCCCGTTTATTCCGAATAAATATTGGGACAGGACTGGAACTAATAATCTCAGTTTGGAAGGGTCGTATAATATGCTTCGCATTATACGGTTTTTATTCTCGTGGAAAGCTCGCCTTTGGTTTGTTTGGCACGATTTTTTCCACCAAACCCTTACATGCATATAAAATCACGTTTATCAGTCTCGAAAGTCTATAGAACTAAGGGTTATGTAGAACATTTCGAAGATTGAGACAACCATATTTAAAATCTTGGAATATTGGAGATTTAGGTTAGTTTTCATTATACGAGTATCATAACAATATAGTTACGGCCTCAAAACTTTTTGCTGAAGAGACCTTGCTTGACCTTACAAATATGTCCAGAAAATTCTATCCACAGTTAAATGGATGGACGGTAATTAATGCATATGTATGTATATAGTTAGTAACATATATCACCTATAATTATCTAAGAAGACACTTATTTCCGTAGTCATGTCTTACGATACGTTGAAAAAATATCATTCTCTAAATAAGTTCTAGCCTAACATCGAACACGAAATAGTGAAATATATTAAGTACTCATGAAAGCTTTTCTGTGTATTATTAGCAATGTTCAATTAATGGACTATTCATGAATAGAATAGTCAAGAAAGCACTTTGCCTAAGAACTAATGTGAAACATATAAATGGAACTAGCGTTATATTTTATCCAAATGTGAAGTCTGGAAGTCATTGTGGTCCATATTTTTATTTCCCCATTAGTCAGTTAGACATTATTTAGGTCTTACTGTCTAAGCTAAGTCTATAAGACTAAGTCGTTCCTATTTTTGTTGACCTGGAACCCAATTGAAATATTTAATATTCAATTAAAGAAATTATAACAGAGTTGTTTCCTGATTGTTGGTTTACATCACGTCCTTATAGGGTGGGCAGAGTCCTGGAGACACTGAACTATCTCGTAGGGCAATTTTAGCATACATATTGGGATTGTGATGTCATTGGTAACAGATTTGTAGCCCATCGCCTTGTAGTTTCTCTTTACCTTTAGGCTTACGACGTGCCGAGATAAGACAAATAGTTAGCATTCTTTTTACGTCCCAGACTATAACATGACAATGGTTTAATAAAATCTGTAGAAACATGTTCCTTCATACGATTGAAATGTTTGACACGTTTTTGTAGCTAGTGGAGGACCATATAAGCTCCGTTTACACAGAAACCAATTTTCATTCCGATGAAAAGAAGATCTAAGGAAATGATCTTGGCTCGTGTAATAGCGGACAAATCGACATTGACACAGATATGGCTGAGTCGCGATCCTTGTTTTATAGTCATTTGCGGATAATTTTGTTATTATCTATCGGTTTGTACTAACTGGGTTTCTTTGTACAGAAAGGCCCTTTATGTCTATATGAGTAAAAGGTCGGTTAGTGATGGAGGCTATAAAATGATATTCAAATAAATTACTCATTAGCAGGAAATGACATTGCTTTGGAGTTGTGACGTTTAGTATCATCGTAGATCTCGAGTACATTAAATACGCTTGATTTGTAAGTTGTATTGGGAAAAATTATAATCCTATGGTATTCATAGGTATTATTATAAGCTATTACTTTATATTATATTATTAGGTATAATAAGATATTAAAATACTCGTGTAAATGATAATTCGAAAACTCGGATCAAATATTGCAACTTTTTTCATTTAGCTATGTTTTTGCTAAGAAACAGAGCATTGGAGTTAACCTTGTCAATCAACAATTAAAATATATAAACTTGTTCCAGATAATTTAATGTGAATTTTACTTTATGTAATATAACACAAGTATAATCAGCGACTACACCAAATACTAGAAAAACCAAAGCGCTATTCTTAACTCTACATACACCGGGAAGTGGTTAACCGTTCGCTGCATGGAGGTCGTAAATATACGAACTTTGTCCACAACACACGGATACAAGGTCTTGAGTATAAACATACATAGATATCGAAGCTCCCTAGGGACAGACAGAAAGATAGCATCCCAGTTGTTTTTTAAACCAGACCATTTTTCCTTCATTGACATTCATATTACTCCTCTTTATACACATTCGTTTATTAAAGGTAGTTGTAACGTCACTCTTTTACAGTATACTGTTATTTGAGTATATGTACATATATAGATATTATATGATTTGTTGTATATGTACAAGTACATATATTGCTTTGTCTAATGTATTCGGATATCATATGTAAAAATAGATATATATAAATAAATATATCGTTAAGGAGTTACGTATTCGGTTATCAAATTTTAGGGTTAATGTTCGACCTAACTGTCTGCGACCGGGGATGGCTTTGTTCAAATAAAGCTTTCCATTTAGATTGAAAACATGGCCATCCATCATTGTAAAGGAAAACAATGTACAATAAAATTGTATTAATGGGATAATCATGATAGGCGGTTTTGTTAACTTTGAATGAGTATTTCTTAAACCAATTTTGAATCATTGTGAGTGTTAATTAAATTATTCGATATTAAATGTATTTTAGTTCAAGATCATTATGTCAGAAAAAAATACGTAAACTTTTTTAAAGTTTACTAGTTATTTCACCAGTTTTCGCAGATTTTCCAATTAGTCTCTATCAGGATAAATAAACACTTGTTTCACGGTCTTTTTTTGAATCCGGAATGAGTACAACCTATCGATGTTCCAATCCTGCCACACCGAAAATAAATATTTGAATAATCGATTATTATTTGCTATAAAGAGGGATTTATGGAATGAATGCTGCATAATATACTTTTGACGGGTATTTGAGACATTGCTTTATTATGTTATTTGTTATGTTTACTTTCATACTTTTTACTGTACTTTCCCAACATACATAAATCTACGTTTTACGGCATTATCTAGAACCTTGAAAAATGTAGAACAACATATATACAAGTAGAGACTAACAATTAAAAAATGTAAAACTAGGGAGTCAAAATTTCATTTACATTCACAATAAAGATACCATTCATTTCACCACATAAACACACGTAACAGAAGTGAAAAAGATAAAACTATTTATCAGCATTTATATTCCACACGAGCCGTGGAAGTTCTCGCAAATCGATCGGTCCCGTACTTTGTATGAGGTGACAAATAGCCTTGTTTATAGCCGCTATATAGACGCGAGCGCAACCTTATCAAACTCCGTGCTCAATACATACCAAATGAACCCATTTGACAGGATACCAATAGTGTATCTATGGCCATTATTTTTCATACAAACGTGTGTCTATGGCTAGTTTTTCGTAGATATACTTTCATACATACATGTGTGTCTGGCCATTCTTTTTCGCACATATATTGAATACTTAAATAGGCTTTACAATTGTTAACCTATTAGTGACAGTCAAAGCTTTGTATACATGTTTCAAAGTCATTAACCCTTTCAAAGGCCTATTGACGACGGTTTTTGGATACTCAATATTTTACGTGATAGCTAGTGCCTAAGGCGATAAGTGTAAATATGGTATACATATTATGATCAGTCGATCACAGATACTGACAATTAATTATCTAAACTAGAGGTTGTCCTCACGATGTTTATCCTCGCCGAGTTTCATTTTATAATACAGTAATACTTACACCTAAGTAAATACATTGTTTTCAGTATAACGGTCACATGTTATATTGCGCTCGATCTTTTTAGGAAAGCTTTACTAGACATGTCTTCCAATTCTCTATGAATGAAAAAGATACTTAAATCCTTTTTGTTTTCTGTATAATATTGAAATGTAACATGACTATCTTGACTTTGTATTATAAAGCTCTCGTTTACAGTTTTATTTTATCGCAGTGACCACGCAGAGAAAAAGTGTAGCAAGTAACTTACATGCTATCAAGTTACTTTATATTAGACTTTAAATAAAGGCTTACTAAGAATAAAAAAAAAAATAGCCTAGTATAATTATAAATGGCAGTAGCTATATCAACTCGTTACACTTTTTTTTAACTCGTAGAACTTTAGTTAAAAGATAAGTTACTTCGTATTTGTTACTTATTGTTCTTTTCTATTATATAAAATTAAAATAGTTTTTAAATTACAAAATTAAACTGAGTTGTGATGTAATAATTGAAATTTAATGTTTGAAGAACTACGTTCGAAGATTTATTAATTAAGAATAATGAGAATTGCTGTAAATTAAATATGGCATACAATATTGATGCTATATTAATTCAATTAGATCTTTCTTTTAAAATCTGCTTCAGTTAATTTCGATACCATACATTATGTTTAAAATTTCTTAATAAGTAAATATACCATTACCATAAATAAACCCTTACCATTTTCCAAGCAGCAATATTCATGACTATCACTTATTTTTCCACATTTACACTACATGAACAACACTACAATAGTATTTTGTTATATTCTCAGTGAGTCTAGTTCTAAATAAATTCAACTTCATTTAACCATTTTGAAAATCCGGTGTCGTGTCAACGCAAGTTTTCCCGCGCAACGCTTGCAAAAGTTGGCGCGTGTTCGCACTACGCGAGTGAATATGAAACTGACTCACTGAGGAAAAGAATCTCTCAAAGGATTGTGAGTAAACATAAGCGAATAATGTGTCCATGCATACAAATATCGTATTCTATAAAGCCTACGAATAAGCCCAAAGATGCGTAAGTGTGTCTTGATAGAACATTTTTAGAAAAGACAAAAACGTAATATCCATTTTTCTGAATGGTATTGGATGAAAAAAGAATAGAAGCCTCATCAAAATGCATGTATATTGTAAATTCATTTAAATATTTTTTCAGATTTACGAACAAAATCAAATAACACGCAAACTCCATTATTAGATAAGTTGTCATTGACCATCAATAACATTAACAATTCAGATAACTGTAATGAGGTCGCCTTTTATCGATAAAATATTGTGCTGTAATAATTTGAAAAAAATTGCAATGTTTTTAATACGTAAAAGAGTAGGTCTTAGTGCTGACAGAACTATGTAGATATAGATAATTACCTACCTATTATTACAACTATGTATATTATAGGTTTTGAGCCCATTCAATATTTTGCTTCCAAGCTCAGTTAAATGTGTTACTATAAGTATGACGACAAAACTATAAAAGTAAAGTATTATGTATGACAAAGTAAATATTAAGTTAGGGCTTATCTAAATTAGTTAACAGTTGACCTAAATAAAAAATACTGCGTTTATATAACCAGGTCATGTCTGTTTCACCACAGTGGCATATGCAAAAACCATGGAGTTCTATTTTGTTCGATCCTGCCTAACAATAATTTCTATTTCACTAACGTCCAACCACACATTTAATATTTAATATTGCAATTACCATATAATATTGTATAGCATATAAGTTATGAAAACATGTACAAACACAATAAATAAATATAAATATAGTTTGACAGATGACGTATGTAAGAAAGGAACATCATGAAGCATGAAAGTACGAGAGGCATACAAGTGAGACAGTCTGAAAGAGTAGTAGTAGGTACACAACTTCTCCGATAATGTTGGAGGTAGACGGAGAATAAAAAAATAAAAATAAAAAAAAGTATGTAACTATCTAAGCTTCTGCGTTTTACGTTCATTATGAATATTGGTTTTGCGGTTTGCACTACATTAGCATATCTCATTTGGTTGGATTATAAGTATTTAGGCTTCGACTGCTAATGAACAACTGATTTTACATTATTCATGTGTCGTGTGATTTGTTGCTTAGGTTTTAAAAAAAAAAAACCGTTCATCGTCTAGAGATCGCGCCACATACGGTGGCAGTTGGAGGCGTCGCCACAGTCGCGTAATTCAGTGTTACCAGTAAACACGCCAAAACTAGCACTCACTGTGCCATACGGCTCGAAACATTATAGGTTTCATTTGTAACGATCTTTGGTTGCAGAGCTATAAACTCAAATAAAACAAATTAATATATCAAAGTCAAAATATGTTTATTATACTATTTCAAACATGATTAATAATTAACGGGACTTATCCTTCTTATTATATATTACATATATTATGTGTTCCTTCACTCTGTCCGCAATAGACCGTTTAGTCTGTTCGACATAGGATTTCCCACAGCTGCAATCAATCTTATACACACCCTTATATCTTATATCATGAGTATAAATCGCGAATCTCTTAAAACTATTATTTCAAACATGGCACTGAGCATTGTCTTTACATATTTTTTACCGAGGTTAGATCAGCGGAGACCCTAGCTTGGAGAAGAACTAACAAGAAACTCCGGAAATCAATTTATTATAATCACCCTTAACAAACATAAAAATTACAAAGAGTGGGCAAAAAACACAACGCTGGTAATACTAAATTTACTTTTCATACAAAATAACACGCAATGGCGGAAACGTCAAATTTAGTTCCAAGTTTGGCTACTGCCACCGTATGTGGCGGGTACTCTAATCATTTCCAATTAACTTTTTACGATAGATATATTTCTGTAGGATATCCTACCATAGTTTTGGACATATTACAGAGCTGATAATACATTTACAATAATTCTTTTACTTAGAAGTTATAGTATATTTAAAGGGATATATATAAAGATTTTCTATATGTGTTATACTTAAGCGAAAGGTATTTTTACCTTTCTATCTTTGGTCTTAGTTAAACAATATTACCACAACCAGTTCTAAATGATTAATATGGTATAATGTACTTCAAGAAATTAAGAGATAAGCCAAAACTAAAACGGTTACTCAAGGAACACAAAAAAAAAACCACACATTTCGTTAAGATTGACGACGGACAATAATTATCTCATTAATCATTACAGGACCTATTTAAAGCTTTTGTACGGTTACTTCAATACAACGAAACAAGTTTAACATCCATAAACGATCGAATTTAAACTTACTATGTCATATTAGAGATAATATGATCCCTAATTTGCTCAGGTGTATGATCATCCAAGATGAACTAAATCATTATCCTACATACATATCTTAGTCGCTTACTACGACAGCTTGAAAAAGGCAGTTCGTTTCCAGATCAGATATTAGCAATGTCATTACTAAGCATCCTTTACGATATTTCTTCATTCGGTTAGACTCAATCTAAATTCCAAATATACGTCATTACTTTTTATTCTTTGACGTTTATATTTTTATTAATCCGCTCTTTATTAATGTCACGCTTAGGTTCTGTCGATACAGCCTAGTCTGGCACTGCTTTTTATAGAGTATGACGCATTGAAGTACCATTTACTATGGTACAATGACCAAGTTTGCCTTGACCGAGGCTCGTCACTCATTCATGTTACCGCTTGCTTGTGATAAGTCGGAGCTAAAGACCTAAGTTAGTTGGGAATGAAGATAATGCTATCAGCTGCTTAAAGAGGAGAATGGAGGTTGATTTTGAGTTTGCTTAATTATTGTAGATGTTTTAAGTATGCTAAGATTTATTTTAGGCGGATTGTACAGAAAAACAGACAAGTAAATCGAATGTTGCTAATTACAAATCAATCTATAGGTCGGAGTCTGCGATTAAATCTGTTTAACAGAACGTGTTATAATGACACATTTAAAAAATCAGGACCTACTACCTGATACGGGTGCGCATGTAGTGGTACAAAATGTATGAGTAAGAAAGTAGCAATAGTTTTCTGATTTTTATAAATGTACTATTCAACAATAAAAATAATTTTCATAATGTGCATATAAAACGTAAGAGAACGTAAAAAGTAGAGTCCCAAAGTTTAAGGTAAAATAAAAGAATGTTTAGGAATTTTAATCATTTAATAACATTGGCTTAGAAAACTAAATAACACATATCATTATTATTTACATAATCCGTGCTCCCTCATGCTAATTGTATTATCATTTCATATGAACATCTATTTCATATATCTTCTCAGGTTACTTTTCCATATTTTTATTTTATTACTTAGTTTTTATATTCACACATCTACAAGATGTGTTTTAATTTGGATCATGATTGCACTTTCTGAAAGGAAAGATAATAATATTTAATTATAAAATATATTTTCTTAAGATTAGTTTTAATATGGTAAGCAATGTTTTTGGATTTTTCAACAAGAGTAGTTTATCAAAAATAAATTC
The DNA here is from genome assembly GCA_030578115.1 of Leucoptera coffeella. Classification (NCBI taxonomy): domain Eukaryota; kingdom Metazoa; phylum Arthropoda; class Insecta; order Lepidoptera; family Lyonetiidae; genus Leucoptera; species Leucoptera coffeella. The sequence goes on along the minus strand of JAMBLF010000556.1, from coordinate 21,802 downwards.
TGAATACATTTTTATTACATTGTGTTCAAAATACATACATATCGTTACATACACACGGTATACAGCTACTAATATGTAGGTACTCGTATACTCACCATAGTGATTTCCGGGAAAATGGTACTCAAATTGAAATTGGCCCGGGAAGACGGCGGGAAATTCCCCAAGGACCTATCCACATGTTGACCTGAACTCTGCATATTCGGTGGGAAGGACAAATGGCTACTGAAAATATCGGACTGGTATTGCGAAGGCATTTGATTGCCGACATAATTAGGAAATGTTCCTTCTTCTACTACATTAGGCTGCCTTTTAGTTGACTTGTGTTGCCATAACAAATTGTTACTATCATTCCAATCGTCAGGCTCGTTCATCTTAGCCCGTTTACTTTGGTACTTCTTGTTAGATTCCTTTTTGGTGCATTCTAACTTGTGTTTTGAGGACATTTCTCTTCTGCTTTTAGGGTTAGTCTTTTCTTGGTTGCCCTTCATTTTGAAATCTTCGTATTTATGGTTGGTATAATTACACTCTGCAGTCTGGTTGTAATCCATGAAATCGTTCGAATACGTTGGAGGGCCTACGTAATTGCTGGCCATCAGATTCGTACTACCAGTCATGAAGTTAGAATAGAATGAGTTAGTAATTGTGTTCGTTGTGGAATTGTAAAATGTAGTTCCATTATATTGTTGGCTACTGTACCCATTATCGGAATAATCTAGAATGGGAGGGAAATGTGACACTTGGGCTACATTATTTTCATAAGACGAACCAAATTCAACGTACTTCTGAGGATTAGCTGGAGCTTTGCTATCGTAACTTTTTTGTGTGTACGGGTTACTATGAATCAATGCTTCTGCGGAATAACCATGCTTAGCTTTTTGGCTCTTATCTGTTATTTTTGCTGTTTTCGCCTTAGTATGAGCAATATTTTGAGGCATCCCTTCAAACTGGAATACTTTGGCATTGTTCAGAGTAGTGTAAGATGGTTGCACTATATTATTATCGGGTCTAGGAATCGTTCGTCTATTATTGTCAGGAAGATGAATTTGTTTACTTTGGTTGGACTTAGTTTGCTCCAGCATATCTGTGTTTCGCAAAAAACTGTTGTCTGCCGTTCGGTTCATGAGTTGGGTAACGGAGAGGAAATTAGCGCATCCATGGCTATCAACTTGAGTATTCCCTCTATTCATCTCTGACATTTTCTTCTTATCATGCGGACCAAGAGCCAAGTCTCCAACCAGGGTGGGTAAATTTATCGGAGGTGGTTCCATTGTGATTTCCGTGGGACCGGGCGGCCTTGTTGAGTGCCACATTTGGAATTCCTCACTAGGGATTTGTGAAGAGTAGTTATGTATGGATATAGGAAAGTAAGTGCTGTCCGGTTGGTCTTGCTTCTTGTTAATATTTTGATCAACGTGAGGAAAGAGGTTTCGGCAATGAGCTTTCGGATCCATTCCTATTACGTGGTAGTTGTTTTCTGCTGATCTCGTTTCGGATGTCATCCAATTAATGTGCATCTTGCTTGGGGACTTTTTAGTGTATTTATCCGCGTGTTGATGTTGTGGCACATCGGTGTAGTGAGGAGTTTTTAAAGTGTCACTACCATAATTAGGCAGCGGCATCGAATTGTTTATTTTAGCATGACTACTTTGTTTTTGGTGTAGATTATGCGCGTTATCTGAAGAACTGAATTGAGTTTGTCGTGATGCAGATTTATTAGACGAAACATTATTGCCGTTATAAAACGGTCCTTCTTCAGGCCAAAAGTTGGATGATTGTGAATAAAAGCTAACTACTGAATCCGAAAATGTTGCTTTTGCGGCATTATCTTTCTTACTTGTTCCTGACACTAAAGGCACGTGGATATCTGGGTTGAATGGCGTATATGAACTGGACGGCACTGAAGATGTCGACAGCATAGCATCTTTGTTTAGCGAGGCAACACCTACTGAGGTATTTACAAAATCGAAACCCTTATGAGACCAACCGAGATCGATATCATAAGTTAACCTCGATGAACCGATTTTCATAAGATTTTCTTCTATATTATTATAATCGGTTTTACTTTTCGACGCATATTTTTCCATCGCACAAGGATACAAGCCAATGTTCCCGAAATCGTGACTACTAGAGATATTGCTTGTACTATAGATAATATTTTTAGCTCCATTAATCGAGTCAGTTTTATAAAATAGGTTACTGGCGGTAGTGTAAGGCGTGGTTTGACTTCCAGTCGTTTTAGACATATGGCAATCGAAATCTAAGCAAAAACTAGGGTCTGGTATCGCACTACATGCCGATATTATAGGCACTGGTAAAGTTAAGAAGTTATTTTCTATGCTTGAACACACGGGGACTTGCAGATCTGTTTTTAACACATCCGTTTTTGTGGAACACTGTTTGAGACTATTTTGTTCAGTATGCACATTATTTTCTACACTTTCCTTCTGGTTTTTACTTCCTACTTTTAATTTGACTTCACTGGACGCTGTCTTTTCTATATTTACATTCGTATCGTGGGCAGGGAATTCATGTTTATTATCTTTACTCAGCGCTACATTTGTAATATCCTCTGAAGGGCTATCAACCCGATTGCCACTTACTAAAGGGAAGGACATTAAGAATGCCGCAGTGGGTGAAGCCGCTAGCAACTCTTCAGCTAGATCTAGCTTAGTTTGGCCACTGTACACTGAATTATCACTCATAGTGGTTTCCAATATATTAGAAAGTCGCTTAGTTTTCTCAGCATTAAGTATTTTTTTCTCTGACGTTATTGGAATTTCTTTTGGAGTAACTGGGATTTCAGAGGATTTTGTGACAACATTGTCTGTATTTTGTGGTGTATTTAATGCTTTTTGTACTGTGTTCAAATTAATGCCTTTGCTACATGGTTTGTTAGATTCACTTTCTGAAGCTTTATTATCTTCGTTACCTTTATTAGAAGAGTTTAAGATTTCGTTTCCTTTAGTAACTGTAGTTGTCAACGGTTTATTTTCATTAATTTTGTTGCCAGGGTTGACAATTTCCTTTTCTGAATTAGTTTTAGAATTAACATCACTTACATTATCCTTTACATTTAGATTTTCACTTGGTTTTTGCTCATCGTTTTCTTTACTCAATACTTTTGAGCTATTTTCTATAATTTTGGAGGAGGATTTCAACTCCTTTTTCTTACTCTTAACATTGCTAATTTTAACTTTAGATGCTTTCTTAGCTTTGATCCTATCAACAGCCGATAGCGGTTTTGAAAAGGCTGTTATCGGTAGAATGTTAACCATTGTTGTTTTAGTAATATCATGCGTGTTTCTGGTTAGAATAGGAATAGATGGTTTATTTAAGGCTGGTACATTAGGATTTAGTAGGACTATAGTGGGTTGTGTTGGAAATAAAACTGGTCGTTGAGGTAAGGCTGTGAGGTATGGAGTCGCTGGAAGTACAACGATTTGACCTGAAAAAGTAAATTATTTATTTACAAATTCTCATATTACCATTATATTATTTTGATGGATGTACTTATATTTAAGATATTTGTATTTTTTCCTGCCGTATTTTAAGAAGTGACTGAGAAACTAATATTAATCATGTAATCTTACATCAATCATCATAACAACAGACTCAACACAAATGAAAGGTTCTTTAGAATCTTTTCGTCTGTCCACTATATACATGTGATGTATGAACAACTTTATACCCTAACCATAAACATGCATCTGACTAGTATAGCATTGGACTACATAAATATTTACGTTATTTAATTAATTCTATGTAAGAAGTTTGGGATTTAAACAGCATGATAACTATCTGCCGTTATTTCCAGCATGTCGTAGGAAGGTATTAAAGGGATATGAATCAACTGTTATATTTACTCAAAGAAGGATTGAAGAATGTGAATGTACATTAATTAGCATACAAAACTTGTCACTTACCATTCTTATTATCTGGCTTTGGCAACAACATAGGTGTAGTACTAGTTTTAACTATTTCAGTTACTGTTTTGTTACCCTCTTTGGTAACAGGAGATAGCTTTTGGTGTATAGGTTTCTCCTTGGTAACTGTGAATTTGCTTTTCAATGAATTATGTTTGGTTTTCTTCAACATTAACATTTTATTGTATCTGGCACCTGGAAAAAGAAATAAGATTTAGAAATAGTAATAAAATGTCTTTATTAATTATATAAATTATTTAAATAAATTGAATGTATTGGCTGATGGGCTAGCAACCTGTCACTAATGTTCCATTATGACATCGCGACCGCAATATACATGCTAAAAAGTGACCTGAGAGATATATCAGAAAGGGATTAAAGGAAATGAATATATGTACCTATACGTAAATATCATTTAAAATGTTAAATTAATTTTGACATGTTTATATTTTTTTTATTTTTTTATTCTTTATTAAGCCATTCACCACTAAGGTTATGTCGGCTGAAGTACAAACACTGATGCCACGGCGTTTGAACTTCTTGTTATTCCATCGCCATGGTTACACCAACGGCGCCAGCCGCTACAACCGAAGAAAAACGAAATCAATGCTCCAATTCCTAGCTCTCTTCCTTGTTCTTCGGTTCGTTCCAGTAGAGGATCCAAAACTTATCCCAAAGCGAACATATTTAGCCAGTTTGACATCACAATTGGCTAAATTAATATAATTATTTGTATTATAAATAATAACTAATTATATTATAATTATTAGCTATTCAGCCGAAAATAATTATTTGTATTTGCAACTTTCACTGAGCTGCTGATATTGTTGACGCACCATAGACGACTGATGTTTATATTTATTATGACAATATTATATTTGGTAGTAAATGAGTGAATTGAGATAAACTTACTAGACTGTCACTAACCATAAAATATACCAACTACTTTTTTATTTGAATATGGTATAATGTGATACAGGTAAAGTAAAGCCAAAAGTATTACAAAAACTTTCATCCACTCCTTTTAAGGATCATGTGCTAGAGTGTGTACTTACATTCTAGTTTTATCTTTGATCCCTTGCTAATCTGAGTGGAGACATCTTTCAGTTCCTTGGTTTTCTTAGCACCTTCAAGCTGCACTTGCAATGCCAATATTTCTGCTCCTGAAAGTCATAAAAATGAGTTGTTTACTTTAATGGTTAGATATTTAGGGCATACAAAGAGGACAAGGTGAAATTAATGATTTGACACATAATCAGGGGCCTTGCTGAAGTAATATTGTGCCTAAAATGCATTAGTGCAGTAAGGCTCCAGTTGGTTGTACATGACCCCTCCTCTTCATTATTGCTTTGCATTATTCAGTCTAAAGCCAATGTGGTTGAGATGAGGACAGAGAAACCAAAAATCCTAGTAAACCCTAGTTACCAACCACCTTAACGAATGAAAACAACCTTAGGAAAAGAAAAAAGTACAATTTTTTATATTCTAATTATAAATATTATTTTTGCTATGTATATGTGATGTAGAACTTCTACTGTAAGAAGAGGAAATCCATCCTACTTATTAAGAATGAACAATAGCCATCACTCATTAACCTTTCATCACATTTGATACTGACTATCGGGAAAGAAGTAGGTTTGGTAGGATATACACTGCAATTATAGAAATGATTATGCAAAGCTAATGCTATTCTTATCATCATTGTATGTGCTTCTGTTACTGTTGTTTTTGGAGTAGCATTAAGTTAGACTAATTAAAATAAAGTGCAGTAGTATATTAATATATTATCACTACTGGAGATCAGTTACTGGTGAAGGTTACTTACTCAGTTTTGACTTTTCCAAAATTATTTCTTCAATATAAAGTATTGCCTTTTGAATAACTTCCATTTTCTTATAATTAATATTAACATTTTCGTTTCCCTTTGCTATAGTTTCTTTCTTAATAAGTTCACCTAGTTTGTCTATTGCTTGATTAAACCTATTCCTTCTTTCACGTTCCCATACACGGCAGCGGCTGAAAATAGTGTATTTTACTAATAAGACATTTAGTTAACAGATTTTTCAATGTTCTGCTGTAATTGGTATTAATTCACAAGGCAAGGAATTATGTTATTAGCAAGGAATAATATTGCTAAACAAGGTTATTCACTTATTAGTTAAGGATTTTAGTTGGGTCAAGAACTTTATTTCATTATGGAAATCTATGGTTATAAATATATAACAGTGTAAGAACATTACGTACGATGGTTCCCGAAGTTTACTGGTAGCTCCCATTTCGTTTATAACAATAAATAATAATGTACAAGAATTGTAATTTGTCTCACTAGGTAATAAATTAATTTATTGACTTTGGACACGAATAGTTTTCACTAAAAAGACAAACACAAAAGCTACATTGTTTCATTTTAGTGTTGAGCAATAAATTAACACCATAATGTTTCAAATAGTTATTATACTTAATTATATTAAAAAGATACGACCAAAATAAACGAAGTCTGTCTAGAGATCCCGCCACATAAGCTGGCAGTAGCCAAACTTGGAACTAAATTTGACGTTTCCGCAATTGCGTGTTATTTTGTATGAAAGGTAAATTTAGTATTACCAGCGTTGTGTTTTTTGCCCACTCTTTGTAATTTTTATGTTTGTTAAGGGTGATTATAATAAATTGATTTCCGGAGTTTCTTGTTAGTTCTTCTCCAAGCTAGGGTCTCCGCTGATCTAACCTCGGTAAAAAATATGTAAAGACAATGCTCAGTGCCATGTTTGAAATAGTTTTTTTAATTTATACTTAGATCATAAGATAACTTTCAAAGAGAGCTTGTGATATTTATAATTTTGAATATATTATGGCAGATGGAGGCGTCGCCGCAGTTGCATAATTCACTGTTGCCAGTAAACACGCCAAAACTAGCAATCACTGTGCCATACGGCTCGATACATTATAGGTTTCATTGTAACGGTCTTTGGTTGCAGAGCTATAAACTCAAATAAAACAAATTAATATATCAAAGTCAAAAGTCAAAATATTTTTAGACCGTTACAAATGAAACCTATAATGTATCGAGCCGTATGGCACAGTGAGTGCTAGTTTTGGCGTGTTTACTGGTAGCACTGAATTACGCGACTGTGGCGACGCCCCCAACTGCCAATTTATATGGCGGGATCTCTAACAAACCTAGAGTACCCGCCACATAAGGTGGCAGTTGGAGGCGTCGCCACAGTCGCGTAATCCAGTGTTGCCAGTAAACACGCCAAAACTAGCACTCACTGTGCCATACGGCTCGATACATTATATTGAGGTTTCATTTGTAACGATCTTTGGTTGCAGAGCTATAAACTCAAATAAAACAAATTAATATACCAAAGTCAAAAGTCTAAATATTTTTATTCAAAATAGGCCCTATCATAAGCTCTCTTTGAAAGTTATTTTATGATCTAAGTACAAATTAAAAAAACTATATATTGACAAAAGGAATATATATGAGTGAAGTGGAAGGGCGGTTACGTAGGGGCCGGCCTAATAAGACATATATGTAACAGTCAGATAGACGCTCTATTGAAAAAAGGTGACGAGGAGTACCTATAACCGCCGAGAGTGTATTAGAGGATGTATGAATGTCAATGAAGCGAAAGTGGTCTGTCAGGATCGGGACAAATGGGGATCCGTGATCTCTGCCTACCCCTCTACAGGGAATCAGGCGTGATCTGTATGTATGTATGTAAAAAAACTATTTCAAACATGGCACTGAGCATTGTCTTTACATATTTTTACCGAGGTTAGTTCACCAACCATTTCGGCTGCTCAAGATGCCACGTCAGGAAGACCACGACCGCTCTGATCTTATCATGCGTAACGATCGAGCGTAACGATTGAGAAGAAGAAGTTCAGCGGAGACCCTAGCTTGGAGAAGAACTAACAAGAAACTCCAGAAATCAATTTATTATAATCACCTTTAACAAACATAAAAATTACAAAGAGTGGGCAAAAAACACAACGCTGGTAATACTAAATTTACCTTTCATACAAAATAACACGCAATGGCGGAAACGTCAAATTTAGTTCCAAGTTTGGCTACTGCCACCTTATGTGGCGGGTACTCTAGGTACACAAACAAACGTCAGTTATTCCATATGATATTTTTATTTTTTTTACTAGAGTACCCGCCACATAAGGTGGCAGTAGCCAAACTTGGAACTAAATTTGACGTTTCCGCCATTGCGTGTTATTTTGTATGAAAGGTAAATTTAGTATTACCAGCGTTGTGTTTTTTGCCCACTCTTTGTAATTTTTATGTTTGTTAAGGGTGATTATAATAAATTGATTTCTGGAGTTTCTTGTTAGTTCTTCTCCAAGGGTCTCCGCTGAACTTCTTCTTCTCAATCGTTACGCTCTTATCAGAGCGGTCGTGGTTTTCATGACGTGGCATCTTGAGCAGCCGAAATGGTTGGTGAACTAACCTCGGTAAAAATATGTAAAGACAATGCTCAGTGGCATGTTTGAAATAGTTTTTTTACATACATACATACACATCACGCCTGATTCCCTGTAGAGGGGTAGGCAGAGATCACGGATCCCCATTTGTCCCGATCCTGACAGACCACTTTCGCTTCATTGACATTCATACATTCTCTAATACACTCTCGGTGGTTATAGGTACTCCTAACGTCACCTTTTTTCAATATAGCGTCTATCTGACTGTTACATATATCGCTACTTTAAAACTAAACTGAAGAAACTCGAAAAACATTTTATCTCAAAAAGATTAAATAATAAGTACATAAAACATATTAAGCTAATAAAAAGATAAAAAATGTATTTATATTTAATAACTTTTTTAAATTATATGCAATTTAATGTAAAAATATATCAACTATATTATAAAACAACGTTTTTTGCAAAATAGTGTTTTTTGAGTTTCTTCAGTTTAGTTTTAAAGCAGCGATATGTCTTATTAGGCCGGCCCCTACGTAACCACTTCCACTTCACTCATATATATTCCTTTTGTCAATATATAGTTTTTTTAATTTGTACTTAGATCATAAAATAACTTTCAAAGAGAGCTTATGATAGGGCCTATTTTAAATAAAAATATTTTGACTTTTGACTTTGGTATATTAATTTGTTTTATTTGAGCTTATAGCTCTGCAACCAAAGATCGTTACAAATGAAACCTCAATATAATGTATCGAGCCGTATGGCACAGTGAGTGCTAGTTTTGGCGTGTTTACTGACAACACTGGATTACGCGACTGTGGCGACGCCTCCAACTGCCACCTTATGTGGCGGGTACTCTAGACTTTATTATAGAGATCCCGCCACATAAGCTGGCAGTAGCCAAACTTGGAACTAAATTTGACGTTTCCGCAATTGCGTGTTATTTTGTATGAAAGGTAAATTTAGTATTACCAGCGTTGTGTTTTTTGCCCACTCTTTGTATTTTTTATGTTTGTTAATAGTGATTATAATAAATTGATTTCCGGAGTTTCTTGTTAGTTCTTCTCCAAGCTAGGGTCTCCGCTGATCTAACCTCGGTAAAAAATATGTAAAGACAATGCTCAGTGCCATGTTTGAAATAGTTTTTTTTAATTTATACTTAGATCATAAGATAACTTTCAAAGAGAGCTTGTGATATTTATAATTTTGAATATATTATGGCAGATGGAGGCGTCGCCGCAGTTGCATAATTCACTGTTGCCAGTAAACACGCCAAAACTAGCAATCACTGTGCCATACGGCTCGATACATTATAGGTTTCATTGTAACGGTCTTTGGTTGCAGAGCTATAAACTCAAATAAAACAAATTAATATATCAAAGTCAAAAGTCAAAATATTTTTAGACCGTTACAAATGAAACCTATAATGTATCGAGCCGTATGGCACAGTGAGTGCTAGTTTTGGCGTGTTTACTGGTAACACTGAATTACGCGACTGTGGCGACGCCCCCAACTGCCAATTTATATGGCGGGATCTCTAACTACATTTGCACAAATTAAATTGTAGAAATAGTGAAAGTTTTATTTATCTTATCTTTGCTTGAACTTCCCCGGAGGCGTATGTAATACTTATCACAGAATATTGTGTCTCAATAATTCTATACGATTTTTATAACATTTTATTGTAACTGTCGTATTTGTCAGTCTTAGAACCTCAAACGTCAAAGTAGCTCAGTTGCCTGAGTTGTGTTTTTGTATGGTTTTTGTTTGTTTATTGGATTTAATAATAAGCGAGAGCTGGCCGTCTAGTTCGCTCGTTGATACTGGTGTTCCGTCTATAAATTGTTGTGTGAATCATCGTCTTATCTCGCTATTCTCGCAGCAGTTCGTTCGGTTCGTTCCAAGTATCTATTACATTTGCAAAACCTAAGGGCAGTTAGGTAATACATTATTAGTTCTTTGTTTCATCTATCCGGCTTCCATTATTCGACATCCTAGAAGGAAGCTCCCTAATTTGACCTAATTTATACTAATCTTGTAATTAAAATATTTTAGTGTAATCATGTCGCTCTATCCGTCGCTAGAAGATATGAAAGTGGATAGTTTGGCTAAGGCCCAACTGGAGCATTATCATGCTGCTACCAACTATCAACCCACAGCACCATCGGTTTATGGTGAACCATCAGGCACTGTGTATCCAGCCTTAGGAGACTACATGGGCTTGGAATTATCTGCTGATGTGATCGCACTGAATATGCCAGAGTATCAAGTTCAATCTGTAAGTGTTTTCATAAACTTCCATTTATAATTTATCTTTGTAACTTAATTGATCTTTTAATTAATTTGTTTTGTACACAAAGATTAATTACTTAAGGTAATTATTATAATATGCTGAAAATAATAATTAACTAAAAAAGCAATAAGTTAACTTTTATTTATTAAGATTTGCTTTCATTTATTGTTTACACATTTGCATAAAAAGCATTACTAGCCTTGCTATAATTTAAACCCTTCATAATATTCCATTAAACATTCATAATTGTTTACAGGTGCAATCAGGAACAGTGAGTAACTTTGTCGCCCCAATATCCTCACAATCACTGACATTCCCAAAATCCGTAGTAACCCAGGCTATAAGACAAGTAATACTGTGTAAGGACTCTAACGGAAAGTGTGGTCTACGACTTCATTCAGTAAACAATGGCATCTTTGTGTGCTACGTAGCGGCTGACAGTCCTGCGGCAAAAGCTGGCTTGAGATTCGGAGACCAGATACTAGAGATTAATGGAATTGCACTGGCTGGTATGACTATGGACAAATGCCATGAGTTAATAAGGAAGGCACCAGTCAATGGCATTGTTATGGCAGTTAGAGACAGGTAAATTGAAACATTAACTTTTTCATTGACTACTTAGGAATTAATTGTTTGTTAGGTAGTTAATTAATTGGTTAGTTTGTACTTGATATGATTAATTTATAACTCCCTTGAGTTTATACACAGTAGTTCATGAAATTGAAACTTAACATGAAAGTATTATGGGACAAGCTAAATCCCTCCTAAAGATATCTGTTAATAGTACAATAATAGTTAATGCAGTATTTAAATGCTATATTTATGTGCTCACAATTTAATGTGTGATTTCTAAGACATTGAACAGTATTTAATGTTAGATATGTGTGTGTTACTTCATTAGAAACAAACGTATCTCAATTCTACTAATTGAAAATACATATCTACAGAAATAGATGTTCTAAGAATAGAAGAACTTCTTCTTCAAAAACCTTTTAACTAAACAAAAATAGAAAACAATAGGAAGCAGTCCAAATTTAATCCTCATTATCATTGTAAATAGAACAAATGTAGTGTTAGCTAATTTAACAGTGACCTTCAATGGTTTCTTAATCCAGTGAAACAAATTGCTCTTTAACATCAAGGACATGTTACTGTAAAAGTTATGTTCTAATTGTTATAACATAAGATACAGTACAAACTGTATTTCCACCAGTTATAGGAATCATGTAACTTATTATCCTATAGTGTTATAATTTGGATATATACATACATACACACTCTTTAATCCCTTTTGGAGTGGACAGAATCTCCTTGGTGACTTTTAGCATTGATGTGTATTAGGTTTTAAGTATGTTTATATTATTATGTACAGATCTCTAGAGGTTCATTTATGTTTAAAAATAACTCACCTACATACTATATTTGCTTAGCACAATTAACACTTTGCTTTAACTTCTGTGTTATGAATTTGCTCTAAACCAAGGCTGTTTTCAATGAAATCTGCTGTACTGCCTAGTATTAACAATCAGTTTTTTTATATTGATAGTATGGTAACAATAGTGGTAAATGAATATATTTATGCAAAATACCATACATAGTTGTATAATATTCACATAGATATTTTCTCTCCATATCCTTTCTATTAAGAAATAAGACATTAAACATAATTCTATACTTATCTTTTTAAAGCACACTGTTTGTTTAGTATTTAGATCCTTTGTAACCACATTACTCACTTGACCAAACAAACCAGATTTGCTCCAATGAGTCACAACATAACAGGACCCAGTACTTTCTCTTCAGCTACCTTGAATGAGTTGAGCAAGCATACCATAAACATGATGTGACTTAGGCTCCAGTATTAGTTCTCAGCACTGTCTCTTAGCCTAGTTCACACATCTTTCCTTATAATTGGCAGATTTCCCTCTGAGTCACAAGTTAATAGCTCGCAGAATAGTGAGTCATATTTCGAGCCAAAAGTAATGATGGACTTCACTAGATAGTTACTTAATACAAAGGTACTAATTTAGTTGGTTAGAAGGAAATCTAATAACATTGTAATCAATCAGTTCCTTAGATGCTATATCTATTGTATACTACTAAGTAGTGCACAATGTCCTTTATTTCCATTTTGGGTTGACAGAACGTCAGAGATATAATATCTCTTAGGTCACTGTATAGCATATTGGAGTTGTGATGTTGTATATTGTTGATGTTGTAGGGAACATTGGTGACAGGTTGCTAGCCAATTGCCCAATAGATTCTATTTACCCCTAGTCCCATAGTCGCCTACTACGACATGCCAGGAAGAACGGCAGCCAGTTAGCATTCTTTTTATGTCTCAGACTACCACAAGAAACTTAGTAGTATTATAATAAGTAATGAGTATTACAATGTGGTCTCTGAAATGTTATTAGTCTAATTATAATTCTGTTTAACTATCACTGCATACAAGTGAATAAAGGAAACAGGGCAATAAATCACCAATATCAGTATTAATACACAAATAGCAAGTGACTTAATATGATATGAAAATTGCTCACATTGAAACAACATAATAACAACTACATAATATGAGTTAACATAATGATGCTACTATGTTGAAAAATAGAAACAATTATTAAAACAGAAACCAATATTCTATATCAATGCCATTCTGACCCAAATAATTTTGCTAAATGTCACTAAAATGTTTTTGTAACTCCAAAGTAGAGGTAGTTGTATACATCGAAAGTTACTCCAAAAAGGAATAAGGAATATGAATGTACATGTAGTATGTAATTATACAAGTAATACAAATTCTTAATTATATACATTATTTCCAGGCCATTCGAGCGTACAGTAACGCTACACAAAGACTCCTTAGGCCACATTGGCTTCCAGTTCAAAGATGGAAAGATAGTAGGCCTGGTCAAAGATTCATCTGCAGCAAGAAACGGGTTATTGACAGAGCATCAGTTATTGGAAGTAAACACAGTGAATGTAGTCGGAATGAAAGATAAGGAGATATCAAAAATTATCGAGCAGAGCCCTTCTGTTGTAAACATAACCATTATTCCGTACTACATTTACAAGCACATGATAAGCAAGTGAGTATCGTTTTGCATGTTCAATCTTGTCCTACATAGCGTATCTATTAATCTAGTTTGATATATGTATGCAAATGATGTTGATGTTTGATCAATGAAGTATTTTGTATATTAGATTCATAATTTCGAAATTTCGGAGATGGGCATTCAAGCCTCTGACTACCCCGCCATAATAAAAAAGGGAGTGTGTATACACAAGTCGTGAAGCGTATGTTATGTTATTCATATTCATTTGCATCCCAAGTTTGTAGCTAGTAATACTGTAATGTCTTTAGGGATAATCAATGCAATGGTTTGAATGAACTTAAAAGTTAAGCGATGTAATGATTTTGGGCTATACAAGCTATCCTTTGTAAAGTAGTCATATTATGAACAATTACTGCTATGTTGTATTACGTATTGCCGTAATTCATCCCAAATTGTTTTATCACATTGAGTGCTTTCCCATTTTTATAATATGAATCGTTCATTTTTAATTAATACTGATTACTCATGTATAAAATTATGTAATTGATATAAAGATAAAAGTTACATGGGATTTTCCCATACTTGATGAGTCATAATCAAAGAATGACATAGGAATAAATTAAGCCAAACCGGCTACACGGTTTCCAACATTAGGTTACTCATCCTATCTTATATCAATATAATTACGTGTTTCATTGATATGTAAAGTCACGTATATATGTACGTACTACGTGCATGAAATAAATTGAAAAGTTATGCCTTTTTGATGGTTTTATATTTAAGATCGTAAAATAGTTGCATCATTGCTTTAAAACCTTTGTTTTATATTTTAAATAATCAAGTAGAATTACTATGTGAAACTATTATTTTGCAATTCTCCTAGTATAACTGTGTATTAATGGATTAAGTATAATTGAAAAAGTGATAATAGTATATTTGCATTAAGAAAATAGTCTCCACGATTTGACCAATGAGACGTGACAACGGTTGTCTGTAATTGGTCAATTTAACTTTTTTTCTAATTTACTCACGTCTCATTGGCTAGTTTAAACTCCGAATATCATGACGTCACTATTTACGTAACGCGATTAGCCTATAGAATGAAATTTCTCATTAAATAAAGAAAAGGTGTAAAAAGCATATAAATAATTTAATAATTGTTTAATTTCAGGATGTCTACATCCCTGTTCAAAGAAATTGATCGCACTCCAGCTGTTTAAAATTGAATTGATTTACAATGAATACTGCCACCGTTTCAATGACAAACTTCTGTAATGTACAATAAGTTACTCAATTGTCTCTAGTTATGTACGTAAGCATAAGATTTCTATGAAATTTGTTTGATACTAAGATTTTTCATTTACCGTAATTATTATATTAAAAGAAACTTAAGTTAGAGTTCATAGTACTGAATGCAACTGATTCATATATAAGTTTACTTTTTAGTAATAATAATCTATTTTTCAAATGAGATTCAAAGGAACAAAGTATGAAAATTGAATAAAGGTATGTTCTCAGTAATAAATTAGAATAATCCTGTAGTTATCTTAGGTTTTTGATACTTAGACTAAGATGAAGTATGTTTGTTTGATGATCTGTAGTGTCACATTATATGTACGTATGTTCTATAGTCTTAAAATAGGGTTAAAAATATTTTCAATTTGTAGTATAATGCCAATGATCAAGAAACTTAAGTGGGTCAACGTTTGAGAACATGTATTTGAGATTGAATTCACTTGATTTGTTCGTATGTTCATAAGCATCTAGATTTTTTCTCATTGATTGTAAACAGATATTGAGACCCTGTATCTTGTTTCCATTGATGTGAATAATTTAATATAACAATTATATTTAATAAGTACAGAACACAAAACAATAGAAATAAAATCTAATTATTTCACTATAATACGTATCCCAACATGTACCAAAGCTCAACTAATAGTTTTTGACACATTTTATAATAAATTTTGACACTTTATGTGATTATAGAATTTGGCAATTATGCCCCGTAAACATGACATTTGATGGATTTATTTTTATTTAGGATGTTGATTGTGTTAAGGCTGTGAATCAGATGCCAACGACGTGTCATATTTTTACTGAAATTAATTTTAGATTTTTTCTACCAAATTTAGTTTTTTCTCCAAAGATTTTTTGTGTGTACAACGATTGGTTATGTATGATTCATTAATTATCTCTCCGAAGTAATATCATAGTAATTTTTTAATTTAGTTGTATGTGCCTTATCTTGTATTTTTTAATACATTTCCTTTATATTGACCACTTTTTCATACTAATTGTTTGATTGTTGCTTTTAATTGACATCTTACCTGCAAAAAACTTTTGATTCTAATATGGAATACTCTGGTCAAAATATTTCCGTCTAAATAGTACAGTATTATAAAATAGATTGTTTCATTATTAGTAAATCTAATATCAGCTCGATATTACCTGTAAAAACAATATTCCAATACGTACATTTATAGCAAATTCATTTAACCAACTATATGCTACTTCATTTCTTTTCATGTACAATCATTATTGTTTTTAATAAATAATAACTTTCTGTTTAGAAGTTAGATCAAGAATAGTACAGAATCTGCTTTCAACTAATTATTCTATGCATCAATAATAAAGACTTATTCCAAACGTCATAACATTATCATGAAAAAGTGTTTTTTTTTCGCACAAAACTTTATGGCATGTTTTCTTGTACTTTTATACCAAATAATATTTTTCTCTACATAAAATAATTAAAATAACGTTGTGTATACGTTTATTGATATTAATCCTTTTTCTACTCGCACTTTATTAAACGATCTGATTTCGTGCCTGTGTTATTCTTGATCTAAATGAAATTGTGATAATATCCGTCTACATTAAACAGTTATAGCAAATTAGTATAGTCGTTTCTAGTATACGTTCTTTATTAGGTATAATTATTTTGTCCTATTGTCTGTCGTATTTAGCACCATTTCATTTTTAAGTTTAGAGTAAAATAAACATTTAAAGCATGAACCATCCACTATAGAACAAGTTTAATAAAGACTTAAATAGTCTTAATTTGAGACTATTTGCGTAAGTGTAACTGGTCTATCGCATTTAGGTAATGAAATGAAAATAGGTACGTTTATAATATGTAAAAACCCTTTTATTATGATTGATTTTTATGTTCATACGATTATGTCTAAGGTTTTGTCTTTAGTATTATTGTGTATCTCAGTGTTTAGTAGCAAGTAACGTTATGATATTGGTGTATATGGATAAATAATACATTTGATTGCAATGGGGCTATGGCGATGGGCTAGCCACCTGTTAATTTTGCATATATGTATGTACATATGTAGATGCTATCAGAACCGTTATATAAATGCTGAAAGTGATTAAGTTTTTTGTGTCTAATGTTCTGTCCACCTCGATAGGGATTTAAGGACTGGAATGTTTATGTATGATTTTCTGATTCAATGTATGGGAAATGCTATATACTAGCATCTTTTCAGTATAAAATGTACGCTACTGAATGAAAACTAAAGTTAACATAAAATTTTTATTCATTTATAAACTTAGAATATCACTATATTGTAAACCTATTAACTTATTGTGCAATTATTCAATAAATAAATTTCCATATAATATGTATTGTTTCAATTCTTCATATTTCACTATGAAAGTGGGTTTTGGAATGTCCAGTCTGGTTTCAATACAACTCGGGGACATGACCAGGATTTTGGTATGAAAAAGCTATCGTTTTCTGACGGAGGACAGTTCTGTCTTGCGAAGTATTCCATGGCATACACGCCCCATAAAATACCTGAAAAAAAAAAACAAATTTATTGTATGAGGAGAAGAAAAAAGTATTTGAGTGAGGGGAAATGAATGAAGCTTTCAATGCAAATTCCAGGGATAAGGTTCAGTTCTTACAGCGGAAACGGGGCTTAAAGGCTAATTGTATGAAACTAAGAATAAAAATATTATTTATTTCACAAAATATTCTTTTCAGTGATGGGAATTCACATAAAAATGTCTCCTTAGTTCTGTTTACCCTGAAATGGATAGGACGTGACTCTAGTTCATATGTATGTATGTGCATAAATTACATTAATGCTTTTAGATAAAATAAATTATATTATAATCTTCATAATTATGGTAAAAAGTGACCTTGAGCGCAAGTCCACTACTAACTTCACACTATTACTGATCTGATATTGAACTACCTTTGTGTTAAAACACATAAGTTGACACGGGCCCTTGACCGGTGAATATATATATATCCGAGGTTCTGTGTTAGAGGGGTCAGTGGATTCACCTTGAAAGGGATTAAAGGACGTTAATGTATATCTAAATATTAATATTATACTTACCATTTCCAATAAGGAATCCCAACCACATAAGCAAATTGAGTAGATTGGGGAACCGTCTCCCCAAACCGTAAGTGATAGGAATAGATATGGGGCAGATCACACCAAACATCATCCATAGAACAGGGTAAAAGAACCCAAATGAGAGAGCTAGTACCAACTCATGGGCCACTGCTGACACCTGAAAATTAATTAATATAGAAACATAACATATTAAAAAGCGGCTGTAGCCCAATGTGTAAGACCTCGGACTTTGTATGAGAAAGGTCCTAGGTTCGAATCCCGACTCTGGCATGTGCCAATGAATGAAATTTAAATGTGTTTTTCATTTACGTACATAATTACCAGTCGCTAACGGTGAGGAAAAACATCGTGAGGAAACCTGCCTATCCATCAGGATAGGTAATAGTCAGTGCCTATATACGGCGATTCGGTTCACTACCTATCACGTTGGGTGCTGTCTATCTAGTGATACGCGGGCTTTAAATGACCCATACCTAACATGCCTTCGAAATTTCGTATATCCATAATAAAAAAAGGAAGTGTGTAGACACAAGTCGTGAAGCGTATGTATGTAAACAGACGTCTATCCACGTCTTTTAATCTCTTTCGCAGTGGACAGATTCTCTTAGACACCTTTAACATATATGGGGATGGGATGTCATAAGGAACATTGGTAACGACAGGTTAGTGGCCTATTGCCTTAAACGTTTCATTCGTTCTTAGCAAATGTGTTTCATGATTAAAGCAGCTAGCCAGTGTTCTTACGTCCCAGACTAGCACGGAACCTAACATAAGAAAGTAGGTATCTCATGTTATACAATCTCATACATAAACGACTTTGAGACCACGACTAGGGATCAATGGAGGCGGGTTAGCAACATGATATTACAAAACCAATATTCATGCTAAAAAGTAACCGAGAAGATACTGATATGTATCCGAGGTTCTGCCAAACCCGAAAAGGATTAACCACGTCTATATGTATGTATGTCTGTTACATATAAAATACCTAAACATCGTGATTGTTTAAAAGTTGTATCTAGTACCGATAGGGGCTGTAATTCGATCGTATCAGAGCTGCCTTTGATACTTCAAAGTTTCCTTTGACTTAGCTTTAATTTCCTTCCTCCTTGCGTCGACCGGGAAAGTGGGTCGGCTCGCAATTACTGGGATCAGCTGAACGACCACAGAGCAAAGGGCTACGGGCAGATTGGCATATATTTTACCTAACTACAAACAACCTAAAACGGCCTTTTTATCTTTTAGAGATATGAGTTAATATTTTCAGCAACGTACAATTTAATTGACATGATCAAATGTACCTACAATATTTAGGTGCATATATTGAAAAACTTTAAGATACATACAAACATATACTCAGGACTTTCATAGTTGGCAGACTATCACAGACTACACAAGAAGGTTATGAAGGCATCGTTATAAGATATTGGCATATTTATTCTACATTTTCTATTTCATTTATCACAAGATGGACAGCTAGTTACCTTTTTAAAAAATCTCAAACTAGCACGAGGCAAAGAATTAGGCCCATAAAGCCTTAGCACCAAGGAGGTGGTTCGCTTTAAAGCCCCTTATGCACGTACAAGTAACGAGGTCGAATGGGATAAGTGGCTACAGTGTAGAGCGGCCTTTAATTAGCGGTTTCGTAATTAGAGGATAATGTTTGCTAGGGTTGCCAAGAAAATAGTATACAAACACGTATAATGGGAAGATATTTTGTCATTTTGGGGTGGACAGAACCTTTGAAACATAATATTTAATAATATTAAGGACACTTACACTAATTGAACTAGCCCCTTGGTAAGTTAATTTAAGACTTGTGTCAAGGATACTAGTCAACGTATATTTAAGAAACATATAAATGTTGTATACATATAATAAAATACATATGTAGCATATATAATCAACAATCAGCCTGGAAAGTAGAAGAAAAGCGTTATTCTTAACTCTATCTCAACCGGTAGTCGAACCCGAGACCTGACGATAAGCATTCAGTTGGTTAACCAATCACGCCACGGAAGTCACGTTCCAAGGTTCTACCTATCCATCCTTTCGAAATAGCTATAATTATACCTAAGCATGCTTACACTACACCCGCATCCCAAAATTCATAGTAGGCTAAACCCACTGTTACAGAAACACACATTTTGCGTAGACATACTTATTTTCGGTTCATTTAGTTTAGTACATCGCCCGCATACACGCTCGGCAGTTTTAGGTACTTTCAATGACAACCTTCTATACCTACATTGCCTTTATTTACAAGAACATGTTATTTGACCCTTTCCATTTTTTCTAACTATCTTTGATTCGTTGTATATCAATGAATATGCTGAGTGTAGTGTAAAGAACAGAAGAGCATGTTCGAGAAGGTTACTGTGTGTGAGTGAAGCAAGAGAGACTTGTCAGGATCGTTCCAGCAGGAATATATGTATGTAAAGTGATTGAGTATTATTAAGAAAATGCAGGAAATGATAATTTTAAATGCCCGTCTCAAAAAAATTTTCGAAGATATGTTTGGTAAGAGCCAAAATGTCCGCGTTTCACTAGATAGACAGCATTCAACTTGAGAGGTAGTGTACCGTATCGCTGTATACAGACACTGACTACTACCTGAGGTATAGGCAGGTTTCCTCACGACGTTTACCCTCACTTTTAGGGACTGTAAATTATGCACTTAAATGAAAAATAAATTATTAACTTTCATCCATTGGTATATGCCAGAGTTAGGATTCGTACCTAGGATCTCTAATAAGAAGTCAAAGGTCGTAACCACTAGACTACAGCGGCTTCTTAACCTCAATACATACATTCATACATACACATCACACCGGATCCCATCTGTCCCAACCCTTACTAACCACTTTCACTTCATTGACACTAACACCTCCTCATACACACTCGGCGGTTATAGGTACTTCTAATCTTTAAAACATTGGTGTATCTTCACAAATAAAGCACCTTGATTTAAAACAAACACTTATGTACTTACAAGGAAGACCATGAAATAAGTGAACATCCTGCCACAGTGAGGTTCCAACTTCTTGTAGAACTGTAATCGTAGCCAGCGGTGCACCACGCGGTTCCAGGTTCGAATGTACGCTGAGAAATGGGACATGGCCCACCATTCCTGGAAAAGAACGTTGTGAAGGTATTTGTTTATTAAATAACAATATATTTGAAAATCTTAATGTCTTTATAACGTATGTTGTGTTAATTCTCTTAATAAACACATTAATATTTCTAATATAACATTATATAATAATCTAACGTTCATATTTTTAAACAAACAACATCAATAGTCGTTTTAAAAATATGTAACTATTAATTTACTTAATACAAAACAGTAGTAATCTGTGATGTTAAGTTTAGTTAAATATTCATATTTAACAATTAGGGACTACAAATTAATAAAATATTGTTTAGGCACTAGAATTTGCTGCCAAATAAGCAATAGTTAGACTGTTTAAAGTAACAATACACACCATGCCAATTTGGGTGCTACCATTCCAGTGAAACGTTAATTTGTGATCAGGAAAGATGACGTCATGACTGTTCTTATCCCGGCATTTCGTAAGAAGTGACTAGGTGTTAATACCATTGCCGATTACCAAACATTCACAACCCTGTTTTTTAAATTTAACATGTTTGAGAATACATGACTAATTCCACATATAAGTCTGAAATAACGTGATCATGTATACATGAATT